>CM060679.1:43605500-44205500 GCA_030686995.1 Artemisia argyi | reverse complement strand
GTTAGAATATTTAAAAATCGTAAGCATGGAGTCAAATGGCTTGAAGAAGTGCTTGAAGAAGTGCTTGAGGCTCGACTTGATCCCGTTTTCACCCTAATAAATATTATCCAGTACGGTTGGGTTGACCATTACTATCAAAAATTTGCTATTACAATAGTAATGATCTTTTGTAGCAGTTTAGGAGTCCGTAAGAGTAAAAGTTACATTTTTGTCACATTTGACCAATTTGACCAATTTGACCCAAGTATATTTTAGTTTTAGCTGTTATTTATTAAATGGGGATAAACCATAAACACATCCACCAATTCATAAGTAAAATGGGATAAAAATTCCAAACTTCAAGCGCTTTTAATCAATACAATTTATATATTTCTTAGCAGAAATGATTGTAAACTGTCCTTTGTATGTACACTGATTTTGTTAATCAATTCTAATTGTAACACTACATGTTTTGACCAAGCCTATTTTGACTCGCTCTCAAGGCTGGCCATTTTGACATTATACTAAGGAACATACCTGAGTTTGCCGTCATAAGAACTGATGCACAACAACCGATCTGGTAGCAAGGCCTTGAGGCTAATACCAAATCAAGTATAGCATATTTTTTTCAAATGTGTCACATGTATTTCCTTCTTCGGCCTCTCAACATTGTCTGAAATCTATCTATGACATATTGTAGACCCATAATCATCAAGGATCAGAGAATATGTCTCAGGTTCATGGTCTTGTTTCATCAGAGACACACATCAGGTAGTCTCTCGGGTTCTTTCTTATCAACCCCTGATTTTCAGAGTATCTGTTTCAAACCCAATTCTCACAACACTTAGCACATCACTATTCCCTATATATCACAAACTTATTTCCATCTCTCAATTCTGGTTTCAACCAGTCAGCCTTAACCTGAATATCATATTAACACACCCTAATTTTTTTATAACAAATACCTGTTTCAAAAGCACGCCCACTTCTTCATTCTATACGCATCTCAGCTAAGTTGTGATACCCTCTTTACATCTATATTACTCCCTGATTCTCACAGATTTACAATTCTTATCAGAGAGTGGTCTCGCCCCATTAGTGATTTTGATGACATTACCAACTACCACCATTAACTCCTTGTCACCACCATTAACACCACACACTCAACCTAATTTTTTTTAGTTTTGCTGTCTCTTTTCACCCGCAAGATGCTCGACTGTGTGCAAGTTCACCAGTTTCATCAAACTATTATTACATTAACATACCTTAAAGAAGGCAAACCTGATAAGAATCTTTGGCTAATGACCCTTGTGAGAAACACATATTACAGCTTCTAAATGTTATCCACTCCTTCTCAAAGCTCGAGCTAGCACCTTCCTTGTCGCATAACAATTTAACAATTTATCAAGTTTAGCGCAACAATACAACTGATCAGACCTCTCATACAAATATACCAAAATCCAGAATCCATTTTAACAATTGTGAAAAACATTTAGTTGCACATAGTTTGAATATTTTTTGAAATAGAACATGTACATGATCAAAAACTCCACTTTTGTTGTGTGATCTCAACTCTCAAGTTTGTGTTACAAACCTACCATTTGTTTGCGCGTACTTGAAGCTTGCATTGAAGCATCGCCTTACCCAATTTTTTTACATCATCGCCAAAGACACTCGATTCATGTTAACATTTCCTTGATTGATAAGAGACAACCCACATAACCATTTGTAAAGTAGTCAAGTTTTTCATGATTCCCTAATAAAATGGTAATTGGGTGTCCATACAGAATGGCTTCACTAACTGCATAGAACCATCTATCCATAATCTACCAACCAAACACCCCTCTAACATTCTCTGCCAACTCCTTATTGTAACTACAGTTGGTATCTTCGAACTTAAACTCATCATGCTTAGTTGGCTTCGCTATGAAGATACATATCTGGTATATATAAGTTACTAATTATGGTGGTTGACTGATGTTGAGATTTGTTGGTTTCTTATCGCCATGAGGGTATGGGATATGCAATTACAGGATTTGCTAAATATCAGTATTCAAGCATTTGAAAACTCTTTGAGCAAGTTACGGCCTTTTTTAAAATTTATATAGTAACATAATCATTATCATTAGATCATCAATCCATACTGTAACTGAAATTTATATACTAACATCACACTCATAATCTCTTTTTAAGTTGCAAGTCCATTTTGCTTTAGAAATTTTTATTTGATCCGTAGTTAAATAACATCACACCCATTTGTCACTAAATAGATCGAAATTATCAAAATTAGTAAGTGACAACAGAAGTTAAAATAGGTAATTAAGTATTACCTCTATTTTCTCCGGTAGCTGCTTAGTATTCATTAAAACCATTTAGAGAGAATGGAGAAAAAGGCGTTTGCACGAACCAACCCAAACTGATCTGGCCCAGTTTAACTCCCTGTCAAAATGAAAGAGTCAATTCCGTCAACGTGGTTAATAGCATTTTCGAAATACAATAACTCATTAAGTAACTAAATTAACTTAGCCAAGCACCCTCTAGTGTTCAAAGTAATAATGTCTTTCTTTATTCCTTATTATGTTATGGAGTCAAAGTAATGTGTATTGATAGGATCCATATTTAAAGGTACAAAATCTATCATGTATCAACTCTTCAAACTATATTTACTCATATAAAGAAAATAGTTACATGATTATCATTGTAAAAACGAATTATTGATTATCTGATTCACCAAAACATGACACCACAAATTATCATCAACACTAACTGTCTTTATCAGTATATATGGCAGTTAGATCAACTAAAAGATTCACAAATAAACACAGTAAACTTAACTTCAAATAGGTTTAGCATGGCAATACATCGTTATCCATAAATTGGAATGAAAGCTGGTCTAAGGCAAATAGAATAATAGATTTACATGGTGTATCAGGTTCTATAAAAGATAACATCTTGGTCTATAAAACTTAATTCAAGAATCGAATGTAAAAAAAGATCAGAAGTTGCACACACAACCAATTGGTTGACAATACCCGGGAGTATATCTTGCAAATCTGAACCACAATGAAACAAAGATACAAATGATAAAAATATACGTATGCAAATGACAAAAAGAAAATCACGAGTAAAAGGTACACATACTCGTTGTTTGTGACTTTGTGCCTTTGTGGTGAACCACTGACGACCCAAGTTTTGGTAGCAACAAAAGCTTGAACCGAAACAAATGATAAAGATGACGAAATGTATCAACACAGCAAAACACTTGAAACTTATAATCATAGAAACCTACTGTAAATAACAAAAAAGAGGATCAAATAATGAAAACCCATCATAATAATAGGGTGTTTGGTTGCTGGCAGGGGTGTTTGGAAGGTTGCTATAATAGGGTGTTTGGTTGCTGTGGTAAGGGTTCTAATAAGATACTGAAATGGACAACGTCCAAACATGCCTATATAGTTGCATATTAGTGACTACCTTGAATACAATCATCAAGACCAGGGAAAGAGCCCATTGCCATGTTCCAAGTTTTAGATATACACGTGGTATAAGTGATGAGCTGCTCCTTTAACTGTGTTGTGCTGCTAATAGCTTGCAAATTCCTCTGTTTAGTATTCCAGTTGAATATGGAAAATAATAATCAACGTAATGAGAACATAAAACAAATTCAACATAATTGATTAGTTGCATGGCAAAAAATTTCAAATGAGTATCAACATAGGCATTACTCAATTATCATCCAAGGAATCAACTATCTTGCAAATTTCATTTTTAAGTACAGTGGTTTATATCCTAAGAAACATTGTAGCCTAAGCCGTCATTTATATCCTATATATAGTAATTAGCTAGGTAGGTAATCAAATAGTTTACATGCCTGGTTCGTAGGACGTTCCCATTTGTCGCTAGCACTGAAAAAAACACGTCACGAAGAGTGAGTGTAAGGTAAATTGTCTTTCATATTTTACTCAAATGAAACTTTTTACTGTTACCAATAACCATATTATGCATAGACACATGTATCATTAGCTGAATGAATAGTTACATCCGTATGCAAAAAAGAAGGCACACCTGTATGGCTGTATCCATTACTGCAGTTGTGCATTAGATAAATTGGTTGTCTCATAAGCCTTCCTTCCTTTTATAGACCGTTTGTTAAACACAAAATAAAGACACATAGGTGCGTAATCTGTTATCAACAGTTTGTTAGAACAATGGCCAGCTTTATTTTGCCATTCTTAGTTGTATGCATACAATGGTAGCCTGATCATAAGCCCTCTAACAAACACCAAATTTATATACCAAAATAGTGCGTCCAAAGGTGATAAAAAATGGGTGTCGTATTTACCTAGCAGCAACATGAGCAGTGTCGGAACCACCTGTAAACATCAAGTAAAAAAAATATGTAGATCAACCAAGTCAAAGAGACTTAAGCCACTAATCTGGCCCGTTTAAATTGAATGCACTTGCATGAAAAATCGGATTTTTTTCCTAGAAAAATTCGAATTTAAACATGGTACTAAGAGATATTTTGTGTTTGCCATTCGTATTAACAATTATTGTCATAATCCCTCCGGATCAGCCATAGAATGTGCAATTCATCAATAGAATGTCAAGCTAAAAGAGTTGCATATAAGTTAATAATGTATGATGTACTAACCTGAACCAGCAATATTCCTACCTATTACAGACATAGCGTGGCTTAATAAAGTTGTCAAGGACTGCAAATAGGGTGAATAGCTCAAAAAGATATAGCATCTCCAGCCTGAAAAAGTATATAATACATAAAATAGATTCATTAATGTATATCTCACCGGCGTGTAATACAAAGGTTTAAAAAAATTACCTCTGGTGTGTCCATTGTGTAAGTAAAAGACCTTATTTCTCTATTTGATTTCGCAAAAAATAAAATCTTATCATATAATAAGGGATAACAATAAAACTGAAACACCATATGACTCCATAAAGTAAGTAAGACTTACTGCGCTGCTCTAATTTGAGCCTTGAAAAAGTCAGGATCTATGTTGGCAGCCATGAGACAATCTCCTAACGCTTCTTTCATCCTACCAAGTGAAATCCTAGTTGTTACACAATTGCTATAACAAACTCCCAATAGGGATGAACCTACTATTGAGACTTAAGAGAGAAAATAAGCAACTGACTTAGAAGCATTGGTTTGTCATATGTTGAAAAGGTAGTCTTGTGGCCACGGAGGTTCAATGCTATATACCTGGCTGTAGTGTACGTTTCAGAAATAAGTAATATTACCTGTTAACAAATATTCATTTATGAATATAAAACATGATGGTGCCGAATTACTTATGTCATGACTAAAATCCTAGTGCATTGTTGAATAGGTGAATAACCTGTCAAACATTGGTTTTTGATGCCGGATAACCTAAGTCATGACATGCAGGAATTCCAAAACTGATTCGACTTATTCAAGAATAAGGCAGGTATAGATTGAGTAGAGTGATCATCATCTTACGCTTTTATAGAATGTGCATGAAGATGTTTTTAGACCCGAATATTGGTGGACTGCAAGAAAGAAGTTGGAGTGGTGTAATGCCATCACCATCTTTCTCATGAATGAGATATTCGTGTTTGACAGCTATGTCATGAGCCAGCCCTATATAGTGATAAGTGACATTAAACTTGATTCTAACTGTAAATCAGAAAAAAATAAAAATAAATAAATAAATAAATTATTACAGTAGTTTCTACTATGAATTGCTTTGTGAAGTATGGTATAGCCTAATATGATGTTGCGACAGGTTGCTTTTTCACACCTGCATCACCAAATATGAACAGGTTAAAGTGGTATTAGAGGAGCCAAAATAGCGTAATTCATAGTACCTTTGAAGTAGTGCAGCGTTGGAGTGTGGAAAACAAACCAAGTAAAGACCAAGCAAGCCAATAGGGTCGATCTCATCTGGGATTTTCAATGTGCAATCCAAACAACAGCCTTTAAAGAATAGGGCTGTTTGGGTCGATCTCATAAGGATTTTCGATGTGCGATCCAAACAACCCTTAAAAGTAGTTAATCAGATGAGCAATCCCATACAGCCACTATGAGTGGTTTCAATAATCAATCTCAGATACAATCTAATAAACACTCCGTGAAAGCAATATCAATAAGCAATCCCAAACAACCCTTAAAAGTGTCCTAAAAATAAGTTTTTTTGGGACCTTTTGTGTTTTGCAACCGCAATAAGCCAATAAGCCATTATGGTATTGGTACCAAATAAGAACGTATGAGTGTGAGATACATGTGATACAGCTTCTTGGTGTGTGGCTGCTTTCCATCTTGTGGTCTCATCTTCGCGGCAACAATATCCATCATTAGCCCTTCAACCTACACCACAGTACAATAATAAAATATATAAATGAACAATTAGCAAAGCCTAAATGAAAGAGAAACTATAGACTTATACTATCGACCATAACTTCTTATTACATGGTTTAAATAGTTTTTATAGCACATAAAATAAGAGCAGTCATAGCTTACGTTTTCATTTGCCAGTCTCTCCTTTTTTCTGGAGTTCCTCTACTTGTTTAATTTCCAGAAGCTCCTTAGATTGAGCTTCAGCATGTTCCTCAAGTGAAAACGACCATGCCCTTTTATAAGTAGCATCCAAACACATCCAAAATATCCGAAGCTATTTTGATGGATACACACATATACCTATATGAAGAGTAATACAGTATGCAGCACTTCAATAAACAATGATAATTTACAGTGAGGCAGTCTATTATAAAGGTATATTAAATGTTAAATACCTTAGTTCATCAACATTATGCTGCAGTTCAATTATCTCAATCTGAGACTGTTTTATAGTGTTCTCGAGAGCACGAGCCTGCACATCGCAAATAACCATTTCAGTCAACCAAAAAAAATCACTAAGAAGTGTCATCTACGTAAAATTAATGGAAAAAATCGCACCAAAGTATTTATTTCGTCATCTTCTGATTCGACATTACCATCCATTACTTGAAACTTCAATTTTTTCATGCTTACCCCTAAAGTCAGCAACTTAAAATCAGTCCCCAGATACCTTGAATTATGTTATTATAACAACCCCAAACATCCCTGAATCAAACTATTATGACAGTCCAAAAAACCCTTTAGTATACCACATTCATGACTCACTCCCACATTTATGACTTACTCCGTTTCAAAATCCTTTATGGTTGTCATTTCCATGCACCACGTGCAGCAAAAATCTTGTGTTATCTCATGTGGAACAACCATATGGCATGTCACAAAGTATCCGACAAAATCGGCTTTATAGTTGTGGATATCTAGCTTTTTCAGGCCCAAGAAATCAGACATGAAAGTGTGAGACCTCCAACTTAGGTTTAAACTAATTACCCATCGCCTGGTATGATTTCACATATATAAAGAGATTACAGAAAGACTAAACAAAGTTAAATAACAATCAAAATGAACTTTTCATTTTTCCTATGTTTAAAGACATCTATGTGACTATGTATGAATCTAAGCTAAATCTAGATCTTTAAATTGAGGTCTCACTCCATTTTATTTGGTTTAATTTCAAAGCTTTCTTAGCCTTCATAAGTCTTTTCGGAATACTCATATGCCCTTTTAAAGGTTGGCATCTCAATATTACAAATATGTAAATACCAGAATCGTTAACTACTATAAGGAAATGATTGCAACTAACTTGAGGTGACTTTTCTGCTGCTGCCTTCCTATTTGCAACAGATCCTTCCCGATCTTCTATCAATAAACATCGACCTCTGGTTGCCCAGCCAATTCCTTGCAATCACAGAAAAAATAAATGGCAATGAAATCAAATGCTAATTCAGGGAACTTACTTTTCACTAAAACATTAAATGGTTTTTTAATTTCTTCTCGAAAGCTCCATCCTTTTGATTTTGTTTTCAAACTGTATTACACAAACCAACCAATAACCAATGATAAGTAAGCGATTGCTATACAAATTCCACAGTGCTTTGGGTCCAATTTTTCTGTGTCCGCAAAGTTAGATAGGAACTCAACCATTACAACTTGTAAAGTGATGGTCACCCCAATAATTCCGTGAAATAAATAGCTCTGGTACGTGGATACCTTCAAACACATTCCACTTCTCTAGCTGCCTTGAGTTAAATTTATTAAAAACTTGGCAGAGAACAAAAGTATTGAAGATTCTAGTATTTTTCACTTTCTCATCCACATTAAATATTGATATCCAGCTACCTTTTAAAATGTGACTGTACCAGTGACAGGGATTACCATGAGCATTATTTAAGATCTTTACAATAAGAAGCAACGACTACCATCCTTTAAAACTATCTCATGACCAGACCTTTTCAGGAACTTATTCGCCTTTTTAAGAGTTTGACCAAATTCTTCAATGATATTGCAGAAACAATTGCTTGAATGGTGAATTCAGTATCCCATATTTGACCGTCGTTACAACTTACAACCCTCGATGAGGTGACAATCTGTTCATAAACGCTAATAAAACTTCCTATAAGGTATACATTATTGTTGAAGTACGTTGTATTATTTTTTCACATATACTTGGGTAATTTTTATGAACTGTTGTAGTGTTAAGATATTAAGATACATAAAATATATCTAGAGCATGATATCTTACAACATGTTGCGAAATGGTGAATCGTTTGGCTGAACAAATTGCTCAGCGGCAGCTACTGGTGGATTGTTCTCAAAAGTTGAAATTAAGCATTCCCCTTACTTACTAACTAAACTGCATAACCCTAGCCTACAAAATTTGTAATCACAAATTAAACTACATAACGCCTAACTCTATGTTTCACATCTCGAATGCAATTATTTACGCTAAACCACAATCAACAATCCAACACATACAAACAATACTTGTTTGGGTGAGCTTATTTTTTAGACTTCAGCCATGTTAACAAATAAACAGAAACTCCCTAAAGTAGCCTATTTGATGCCGAAGAAAATGTCCAACCGTACAACACCTTTGGCCATCTTCCGTGACCTGCATCACATGGCTGCAAACAGTGTGTGTATTGTAAAAAACAACAGAGATTAAAGAAAAATTAAGAAGTTAAAGAACCTTACGACACTTACAATTCACTTAGGCTTTTATGGGGTTGCGCTTCTTGTCCTCCCGGATTGCAAGCAGAATATAGTCCTGGTTTAGAATAACAAACAAACATAAGCACATACTTTATAAGAACATCTTATACATGAAAACTACCAAAATTACTCAAGAATTAGTCGATTCCAGTTATATCTTGTTCTTGCAGTCAGTTTTGCTAACCTATAACCAAAACCCATAAATAAAAACACATCAATTAATCAATTAAAGAAAACCCGAAGAACATTCTTCATAACTCCTTTGCAAACACAAATCATAAAAATCGAATTAGATAAATACAAACATACAAATAGTAGGGGAATAAAAACAATTACATTCAATTCAATTCGGTATAAGAAAATAAGAGATTTAACATTAACAAATATAAAATTTTGGGCAAAAGAAGAACACATACCTACTCAAATTAATAATAACCATATGAGATTGTAGCTTGCACCATCTGATCCAAGGTAAAAGTTCTTAAATATACCCAGAAATCTGATGATATCACTAACAAATAAAAACAATCAGCAAAAATTTAAAATAACCCACAGTAAAACGAACAATGCAATCACAGAAAAAACAAATGGTGATGAAATCAAATGCAAACTTATAACTTCAAATAACTTTGTGATATTCACAATTACTATATAAAAAGTTGGAAAGCATAGTTAAGGTACTTCTTCTATGGATAAACATAAATACAACAAATAAACAACTCCAAATACAAAAAAAACCTGTAACAAAAATTATTAAACAGTAAACATCATTAGTAAATCAAATGCCAGAAAATAAACCAAAAATATACTATCAAAACATGTTTAGGTAGAATCAGTTGTATGCAATCGAAACCAAAAACTTACAAAAATATAATAAATCTTAAAAATAAACTCAAAAAGATACCGACAGCCTCTTATTATCATTGGGTCACTGGACCATAACTCTCATAGATCTTAGTAGTAGAGTGCCGGTGAGTTGAGACTTGAGAGGCGGTGGTAGCTGGAAGTCTGTAGAAGAGATACACGTATCAGATTAGCAAGAATTCAAAACGAAATAAAACAACACCAACAGAAGCCAAAAGATGCATGAACACATTAACCTAATTGAAGCTACTTAACTGGTATGCATGAACACGTTAAAAAAATAGGGTTTTGGAAAACTGGTACAATCATAATTATTAATGATTACATAAAAAATATGGTTCTGGAAAAGAACACGTAGAAAACCGTTTCTAGGTTATCAGAATGAATGAGATAAGGGTAAAACAAATTAATAGCTTGGCTAGTATATTATTTTTGATTGCTCTTTTGTCTAGTATATTATTTTTGATTTCGGTCCTTGATCACAATCAATAGCTTGGCTCCATTGGTTGAAACGTTTGAATCTTAACCAAAATAACCAAGGTTCGAATCTTGTACACTATAATTAATTTTTACACTAATTAAATCCGGATTTAATATTATAATACGAATTTTAATCAAAACATGCTTAGGTGGCACTAAATTATGATGACATGGAATTAAAATCCTTATAAAAATATTAGAATTGCTTACATGCTCACAATGTGATGACATGGTGGCTGATGACATGGCAGATAATGAATTACTGGGAAATGAGGTGGCATTTTCATCAAATGCCTCCTGTTATATATAATGTAGATATATATATATATATACATATATATATATATACATATATATATATACATATACATATATATATATATATATATATATATATATATATATATATATATATATATATATATATATATACATATATATATACATATATATATATATATAGTCCCCCACATCTTATTTTCCTGAGTCTGTCACTGGTTTTTGATGTTGTGATGGATTCTCGTGTTATTGAAAAAAGTGAGGAGATGGCACCACTTTTTTGCATGGCACCACCCACGGCTTGAGATTTGAGACTGTACCTAGCGTTCTAATAAAAGTTGTTGCTACTCAATTGTACGGACATGTACGAGTCACACTTGAAGTTATAATCGCGTTTAAATTAGGGTTTCTTCTAACGATTTTGATGCAAATGAATGTACAGATCCAATTAATTTCTTATTATTGAAAAACAAGGTACGTATATATTCATTTTCAAATTGATTATGTTCAGCTGTTTATTTGATGTTGTAATTAGTTGAGTAGTTATGGTGTAGAAAACTTAGGAGAGTTGTACGCGGCCTAACAAAAGTATTCTAGTTATAACTGGAAACCCTAATGTACCTAACTCATAAGTCGGGCTTGGGCCAACTAACTTATTCATTCACTACTACAGATTTGGGAATATAGACCCCTTAATAGAGCCCGGTTATAGTGAAAAACGGGCACTAAAGAGATCCCGTGTTATAAGAAAGAGTATAGAGCCATGTCTTTTATAAGAGAACCGGGCTCTAAAAGGAAAAAAAAAACATAGAGAAAGGTTTTCAACTAAAAATCGGGCTCTATTAAACATCATAAAGCCCGTTTCTAAAATTGGGCTCTATGGCAAGTCCTAATAAAGTTCCTCCCCCTTTGTGCCCTCATGGAAAACCGGGCTCTATGTCCACTTTTGTAGTAGTAATCTAATACCCATGACCTCTTGTGAGGAAATCAAGTGTCTTGCTACTTGACCATAGACGAAAGTATATCGCTCTTCTATGAAATCAGCGTAGTTCTTAGTAGCGATAAGGCGCCTTATGTCCTCACAAGAGCTCTAGGGGTCAAACCTGGCTAGGTACACATTTCGGGTGGACAGGGAAAAGATCGGAAACGGTCACGGTGATACCATGGCTATGTGGCGTACTCGCGTAGAGTTTAAGACTGGCCCTTCCGCTGTTTATTTGTTTTACTTAGTAGTGATATCTAGAGATGTTTGTATCAATATTCGTGTCTATAAGGTGTTAAGATTGTATGAAAGGAGAAATGTACACTTCATTGTTTCATTTTCGTTTAGGTTTAGTGTTAATCTTCAGGCGTTCAAAGTCGAAATTATCATCTGACTAGGAACTGTTTTATGAATATTAACTGTTTTGCATATGTTCAAAACATTTATAAGAGATAAAATGAAATGATTGCTTGAATAAATTTATTCTCATTCTTAGCCTAATTTGGTTCAAATTACATTTCGAAAAAAAATAAATTTGGTTGATGTCATATGAATGCAAGAGACAAGGTGAAAATGTGAGACTTGAACTCAAACGTATGAACATGATCTTGATTTATATGTAAAGGCTAAAATGTAAAATCTGGCCAAAATAGTTTAGTGGACTTTTGTGAAATCCATATGAAAATTGTTAGATTTTAAATAATAATCTGCGCGCCGAGATTGTTTCGAGTGTTTATCGTTTCTGCTACTGTGTGCCTGAATCAACAGCCATTCGTTGTACTTTTTAATCTCACACACTTTAGTTAACCGTCCATACATTTGGCTAAAGATCATATGTAAGTCATAAGGTTTATATGATTGTGCTATACTTGATTTTGACTTAGAATAATCCCATGCAGTTCAAGTCTACTGAAGTGTATGTCGTAGAGAAGTAAGCCATCTCGCTGTTTACATCTTGAGAGTGATTTAGCAGTGGCCATTTCCCGGTTCGGACAAAAAACGGATCCGGTTCCAATCTGGTCCGGTTCAGCAGTCAAAGTCAAAGAACCGGATCCAGTTCCAATCCGGTTCAGTTCTTTTCGGATCCAGAGGGTAAAAATCTGGGACCGGTATACCCGGTTCCTGTTCGGTTCCAAATCCGGTTCCTATGCAAGATCCGGTAAAACTCAATGATTCATGGCTGGCAATGGCCTGCCAAACATAGGTCGTGTGAAGCTCACAGACCTGATACCTTCTGAAGGACTTCCTTCCGACACATACAAACTATCAGTCACTACTTTGTCACAATCACTTGCTCAGTATTATGCCGCCATCATCCAGTTTCCTGCATGTGATGGTGCTCTCATGAGGTGCTGGAATCTGCTCGACCATACTTTAATCAGAAAAAACCCATATCCATCTGCAGATATGATTCATATTAATGACTCCGTGAATGGTGCAAAACCTATTGAACTCCCGCCTGTTGGGTTGGGAGATATGTTTATGCTACTTGGTAAAGCATCCCGTGATATACTGGATGCAATAAGTTTTTATTTGAATCTTCGTGGTTGCTCCTTCTCTAAAATATTTGATATTGTATTGGGTTAATCCCAATCTACTAATATTAAAGGTCAAACCCGAAAGTCAAAGTCAACTACAAAGAAAAGTCAACTGCTGGAAATAACTGCCAAATAGCAGTTATCATCAAACAGACATAACTGTTCGATTAGTCACAACTCTTTGAATCATCACAATGATTCAATCGCACCTTTTCATTGATTATAAATAGACCAGATTCTGTAAACCAACACATGCCATGATTATTATTACATTTATATAAAAAGTTATTTAGTGATTATTTCATTTCAACTTTTGGTATATTGTGACTTGATCGTTAGACCACAAAGATCCACGTTTGAGGCCAACAATTGGTATCAGAGCGGTTTGGATTAAACTAACCATTTCATCATATACCAAGTCTTATTTTTTTTTACTTGAATCGAAAAATCATAAAACCCATGTCTTGAAAAATTTTGCAACTGAATACAACGAACATAAACAATTCGTTCATACAAGGATAACACCAACATAATTGTCGCCTCGTAATTGTCAATTACCGGCATCAACCCTTATTTTTTTGCAAAACTTTTAATCATTTTTTCATACTGAAATCATCCAAGACCTAGATTAGGTGTTTTGTATTTTTAAAAAACACAACACCAATCGACCCAAAACCATACGGTTTGTCATCAAAAGGGGTAAAACATATTCAGAATAAATACAAGGAACAAACACACCTGTATTAAAAAGATTCGAACCATAGCACCCTTATTCTTGAATCATCATACGAAAATACACGGCAAACGAATCCCACAGGATCAACCAAAGTTCAATTAAGAACTATACCGTGAAGAGTGGTTAACCAAAGCCAACAATCGGCGGTCAACCATCAGAATCAATAGCAGTTAATCGATCTCACCAAAAAAATGCAGAGACTTATTATCTCTTCAAAGAGATAACAAAAAGAAAGAGGCGTACAAAATAAAACAGGGCAACAGAACCAATACTTTAGGGCTTCAGTTTTTAAATAAACCCCCCCAGGTTCCATCTTTTCATAATCCACCCTCTAGTTTTTTTAAAATTTATACTTGCTAATTAGTATAGGTTTTATTTATTTTATTTTAGATAAGTTACAAATTTATACCCTTAAGTATCTTATCACTTTTAGATAGTATAATAACCTAGTGTAAATACGCTGCTTATTATATTTTAGGAATAACTTTTAAGGAGTAATTAACCTTAGGTTTATTTCACTTTATTAATTGTTTAAAAAAAACAATAACAAATGACTAACGGAGGAGACAACGGAAAAAGGAGGTTAGTACACCTAACACTACCCTCAATTCCAATGCCCGATATTAAAACCCGCGAATTACTCTTTATGGGCAATTCGAATGCAAATTCTTTTAGAAGCAAATGGGTTATGGAAAACCATTGAACCAACTGAAGCGACTCAAACCGATAGTAAAAAAGAAAAACTGCTATAGCATACCTTTACCAATCCTTACCCGAAGAACAATTAGTTCAAATAACAAAGCACAAAACCCCGAAAGCAATATGGGATGCTTTGAAAGCTAGACATATAGGCGAAGAAAGAGTCCAACAAGCTAGACTTCAAACACTCAAATCTGACTTCGAATTATTAAATATGAAGGAAGATGAAACAATAGACGCTTTTACAGAAAGACTCACAACTCTTGTAAACAAATCCGCTAATCTAGGACACACAATAAAAGATACAAACTTAGTCAGAAAATTACTAAATGCTGTACCAGATAGGTATCTGCAAATAGTAGCATCTATAGAACAATATTCCGATTTAAACACTATGACATTTGAAGAAGCCATAGGGAGACTAAAAACCTATGAAGAAAGAATTAAGTTTAAAAAGGGAAAACAAGAGAACAATCAAGAAAAATTGATGTTCACACGACATGATAGTAGAGGAAAACATTTTAGACATGGAAATGGAAGACATAAATATTCACAAAATAGAAACCACGATAAATTTAAAGGAGAAAGAAAAGAAGGAGGAGAAAAACCTCAAAATAATTACAATAGACCAAATCATGATCTTAGCAAAATTACATGTTACAAATGTAACAAAAAGGGTCACCTTGCAAACAAATGTTATTCAAAACCAAAACCAAACATGCAATCTAATCTAGTCGAGGAGGACTTAGAACCTACCTTACTAATGGAAATATTAGACGACCCAATAGCAACGAAAATTGAAGATCAAAATATCTCTTTACACGAAGAAGAAGTAGAACTGAAAGAGACAAATATGAATAGTTTATGGTATTTAGACAACGGAGCTAGTAACCATATGACTGGAGTAAGAGAACATTTTAAGGAACTAGATGAGAAAGTTAGTGGAAAAATAAGATTCGGAGATGGATCACACATAGAGATTAAAGGAAAAGGTTCAATTCTAATAGAATGTGATGACGAAAAACAAAGAATTATTTCACACGTTTATTACATTCCAAGTCTAAAAAGCAATCTATTGAGCCTTGGACAATTCACCGAAATTGGTTGTAAAGTTGTAATGGAAGATGATGAACTACGACTTTATGACATGGACGACAAAATCTTCATAAAAGTGACCAGACAGAAAAACCGTTTATATAAAGCAAGTCTAAAAATAGGCACACCTGTTTGTTCACTAGCAAATCTAAATGATAACACCTGGTTATGGCACGCAAGACTAGGACATCTCAACTTTGAATCATTAAAATTTATGGCTCAAAGAGATTTAGTTCAAGGAATACCCACCATTAAACATACAACGCAAATCTATGACGTCTGTTTAATTGGTAAACATAGTAGAGCACCATTTCCAAAGAAAGCTAAAGCTAGATCTACATCACCATTAGATTTAGTATATGGAGATTTATGCGGACCAATCCCACCACCAACACCATCTGGTAAGAAATACATATTCTTACTAGTAGATGATTACTCAAGATACATGTGGGCATATTTCCTAGAAACAAAAGATCAAGCATTTGATACTTTCAAGGAATACAAGAACACAATAGAAAAGGAATTAAGAACAACATTAAAAATGTTTAGAACCGATCGTGGTGGAGAATTCACATCAAATGAATTCACACAATATTGCAAAGATAATGGTATTTTACGACAACTTACTGCACCTTACTCACCACAACAAAATGGAGTAGTAGAACGAAGAAATAGGACAATCATGTCTACCACCAGATGTATGATGAAAGCAACTAACATGCCACAAAATTTTTGGGCTGAAGCCGTCAGGCATGCAATATACATCTTAAATAGTGTTCCTACAAAGGCACTAGAAGACATTACTCCATATGAAGCAATTAAAGGAAGAAAACCAAACCTAGAAACTCTTAGAGTTTTCGGCTGCATAGCATATACAAAGGTACCATCACAACGCTTAACAAAGCTTGATGATAGAAGTAACAAAATGGTATACTTAGGAAATGAACAAGGATCAAAAGCTTATCGACTATTTGATCCGACAACAAATAGAATATGTGTTAGTAGAGATGTAGATTTAAAGAGGATGAAGCTTGAGATTGGGAAAATTACATGAGTGAACACACCAATAACGAACCTGAATGGGTTGACTTCAAAATAGAAAACTTTGAAGCCACAAATGAACCAAATAACGAAAATGTTCCACAAAATAATGAAGATATTCAACCAAACAATGAAGACAATGATTTTCCCAACAACATTAATAATGATGATGATTATACAAAATCATCAACAAATTCACCCTCTCAATCACAAACACTCAATACACCATCTACAATTTCATCACGAGTAAATCCTCAGATTACACCAATCAACTCAACACAGTCAACTAGTCAAAGTGATAGTGATACATCATCAACCACATCATCACACTCACAATACGATCATACACCCATAAGAGGTTTTAGAACATTGACTGATTTATTTGAAGACACTGAGAGATTATTACTTGCTGAAGATGAACCTAAGAATTATAAAGAAGCATCAAACGACCAAAAATGGATTGAAGCAATGAAGGTCGAAATAGATTCTATAAATAGAAACAATACTTGGGAACTAACCACTTTACCCAAAGGACATAAAGCAATTGGTTTAAAATGGGTATTTAAAATCAAGAAAGATGCAAATGGAAATATAGTTAAACATAAAGCAAGACTAGTAGCTAAAGGATACGTTCAAGAACATGGCATAGACTTTGAAGAAGTTTTCGCACCTGTAGCAAGAATGGAAACTATAAGATTATTACTCGCCATAGCTGCTAACAACAAATGGGAAGTACATCACCTTGATGTAAAATCTGCATTTCTACATGGAGATTTAAAAGAAGAAGTTTATGTTTCACAACCGGAAGGCTTCATAAAGAAAGAAAATTCTGGAAAAGTCTACAGACTTATTAAAGCACTTTACGGACTAAAACAAGCACCACGTGCATGGAACATAAAACTTGACAAAACTTTAAAGTCCTTAGACTTTAAGAAATGCGCATTAGAACAAGCAATCTACACAAAAGCCACAAAAGACTCAATTCTACTATAGGAGTCTATGTAGATGATCTAATCATCACTGGCACACCAAAGGAAGAAATCGACAAATTTAAAGCTCAAATGGAAGATAAATTTGAAATGAGTGACCTTGGTTTATTAACATACTATTGAGGGATAGAAGTCACACAAACTGGAGGTGACATATCAATAAAACAATCAGCATATGCAACCAAGATTCTAAAGGAAGTTGGAATGGCAGACTGCAACGAAACTCTAATACCTATGGATCCAGGAACAAGACTAACAAAGAATACTGAAGGAACAATGGTAAACTCAATCGAATACAGAAGTTTAATTGGATGTCTACGATATCTACTTCACGCAAGACCCGACTTAAGTTACTCCATTGGATTACTTAGTCAATTTATGCAAGAACCAAAAGAGCAACACATGAAAGCAATAAGACAAGTACTACGTTATGTTAAAGGAACAAAGAACTACGGTATCACCTACAAACATAATGGAGGAAATAAAATACAAGGTTTTAGCAACAGTAGTTATGGAGTCAATACTCAAGAAGGAAAAGGAACTACTGGAATCATCTTTTACTATGTAGATTCACCAATAAGCTGGAGCACAAAGAAGCAAGCCACTGTAGCATTATCATCATGCGAATCTGAATTTATTGCAGCAACTGCAGCAGCAACACAAGCATTATGGTTGAAAAGACTACTAAGCAGGCTTACACACTCAAATGAGGAAAAGGTAACTATTATGGTTGATAACAAATCAGCTATAGAACTAATGAAGAATCCCGTCTTTCACGGAAGAAGTAAACACATCGATACAAAATATCACTTCATACGAGAATGTGTTGAAAAAGAAGATCTACAGATTGAATTCATAAGTGGAGAATATCATAAAGCAGACATACTTACAAAAGCACTGCCAAAGATCAAATTTCTAACAATGAGGCAACTTATTGGAGTTAAAGATCTAGGAGATGAAGATTGTGATTAAGGAGGAGAATATTGGGTTAATCCCAATCTACTCATATTAAAGGTCAAACCCGAAAGTCAAAGTCAACTACAAAGAAAAGTCAACTACTGGAAATAACTGCCAAATAGCAGTTATCATCAAACAGGCATAACTGTTCGATTAGTCACAACTCTTTGAATCATCACAATGATTCAATCGCACCTTTTCATTCATTATAAATAGACCAGATTCTGTAAACCAACACATGACATGATTATTATTACATTTATATAAAAAGTTATTTAGTGATTATTTCATTTCAACTTTTGGTATATTATGACTTGATCGTAGACCACAAAGATCCACGTTTGAGGCCAACATATTGTTCCGTTAAGAAATAGGGAAATATCATCCTCGGTTTTGTCGGTTGGTTGTCACGCAAGGCCTACTTTTCAAGGAGCTCAACACCACAGCTTAACAACCCAAGAAGATGGGCAGTTATGTTTTCAGATCACGAGCATCAAGTTGACAAAAAGCCTTATATCTCTAATCAAGTCAGATAAAGCGGGTCTTCATATAAGAGGGGAGGGAGTCATAACACGAAATAACACCAACACCACTGCCACGTCAGCGCCACATCACTTTAACACCAAATAACATAACACCAAAAACACCAGGAAATCATAACACCCAATAACACCACAAAATAATAACACTTAAAAAAAAACAAATGAAAAAACACAAAAAATGGAAACGGCGTTGGAAAAAGTACAAGCAAAACAAACAAAACAAATGGGGAGTGATAACTTGAGTTGCCATGTTAACACCATAACTTGCGTTGCCATGGTAACGCAAAATGAAACGCAGGACCAACGTGCTCGACCTAGGACTGGCATTAACGCCATAACGCCGTTGAAATCCTTCCATCTCGGATGAAATTGCGAAACGACGTTACCAATCCCTGCCCTCTAAGAGATTTTAATGGTCGTTGGGTGCCTGTGAATGGTGATCTTGGTCCTCAAGAAGCAGGTGTATACCCTGGACTTACTTTATACCATGCTACTGCTGGCTATGCCAACCCTGTGTTCCACAAGTTTTATGGATTTCCAGGATCGAAAATAATCAAACAAACTTCACGCAAACATCAATCAAGAATTGATAATAAAGAAACAAGGAAGATGGGGGGTTTGAACCCATAATAACTGATATTGAATAAATGAAAAGGGTTAACTATTGTTTACAGGATCCTATACTATTTATACCAGATGAACCGTTGCCTTGATACATGATAACGTTTAGAGAAGAGGCATGTTTCAATAAAGTAAATGACACAATGTTTAAAACGTTCTAACCTAACTAAATAACCGTATACTATGTAACTGCCATCTATTGGGTTTGTTGGCCTGCGGCCCAAACCAGAAAACAGATGGACTTGGATAATTAACAAAGATTTGTGGATTAACATTCCAACAGATTCCCCCTTAATCTATAAATCTTTGTTTTCTTTAATCTTCTTGTTCCTTGATGTCTTCTTGTTCATATTTCCTTCAATTAAATTTCTTCATGCTCTTAATCCTTGGTGTTAATGACTTTTGGTTTGTTGGGAAAAGGTTTTAACCACCTTTTCTTTGAATATGAAATTGCAGCCTTCTTTCTAGTTTCCCAACAGCGTGGGTCTTCGGTTTTGGCAAAAGACTTGCCTTCATCAAACTCTTGGTTGATACTACTATAATAGGTTCTGTATTGAACTGGGGTCTTGGCTGTGTTGTAGTAAAAAAAATGAGTAAACCAATAAGCCTTACTTCTTTTCTTTCTTTCTCTTTAATCTGACATGTTGGTTAACCACCAGTTTGGTGGTGAAACCGTTTCTAAACTTTCTTCTTCAATTGACATCCATGGTTGCGTTTCTTAAAGAACGCAGGTTTTGATTCCTTGAATAATGATTGAACATGAATTGGTGTTGTTTGATCCCTTCGGCTCTGATGTCACTGTTCCACAGGTTTTATGGGTTTCCAGGATCGAAAATAATCAAACAAACTTCACGCAAACATCAATCAAGAATTGATAATAAAGAAACAAGGAAGATGGGGGGGGGGGTTTGAACCCATAATAACTGATATTGAATAAATGAAAAGGGTTAACTATTGTTTACAGGATCCTATACTATTTATACCAGATGAACCGTTGCCTTGATACATGATAACGTTTAGAGAAGAGGCAGGTTTCAATAAAGTAAATGACACAATGTTTAAAACGTTCTAACCTAACTAAATAACCGTATACTATGTAACTGCCATCTATTGGGTTTGTTGGCCTGCGGCCCAAACCAGAAAACATATGGACTTGGATAATTAACAAAGATTTGTGGATTAACATTCCAACACCCTGCACTACACAGAACCGATATCAACAGTCTGCATGGCAACATGTATGAGCGGTGTTCTCTTTCTTTTAAACCCATGCCTAAGTCCAAAACCAGTCTTAATTGTTCGGAAATGAGAGCCGCTGATCATGGTATTGAAGCGCAGTTCCAGCTTCCGGTATCAGTTGGTGACTTTATGCAGAGATCACACCCTTTAGATCAACTCTTCAACAGAAATAGTTTCTCAAGCTTCAGTTTTCTCTTACAGCTCAAGAAGGTCAGTGCTTTTTATAGCATTATTGTATCATGTATATCTCAGATGGGTCAAACAGAAGGTTTTAGCTAAAATGAAACGTGTTATACTTTATGCATAAAACATGCTGGATCATTATATAATAAAATTTAGACTATTTTTTTTTTGTAACAATAGAGTTTGTATAACCATATTTAACGGCTTAAATATATGTAAAAAGTTAAAAGCTGGACAAAAAAATTGTTGTGGGTCAACCAAACCAGGTCTTTTAGACCCATCACCCAACCCGCCCAACCTGCACTTTTTCCCGAACCATACCATGTTATCAGATACGTCAAAGTTGTCTAATACTACCATTTAGAGGTCAAAAGCTCTTTATCTTATATTTCTCCTCTCTTGGATGCGTTTCCACAAATAATGCTCTGCAATTTTTTGAAGTGTAGTTATGTACTTAGGAAATATTTGAAGTTTGAACTCTTTATCTTTTCTTTCTGTCATTACTCATAAAGTTGATTTTTAAGTTTATGATATCTTTTTCTGTACCAATAGTTCTTAGTAAGAAGTTTCTTACAAACAGGTCCTTAGCCGATGCTATGCTCATACAGGATCTATGAAACCCTTGATGAAGAGGAAGAAGAACACTTCTAAGAGGTTGAGGCTTGAAGCACAGAGAGTACTTAAAGAGAGGGTTCAAGACACAGCTGATAAGGCATCAACCTTAGATTTTGCACCTTGAAAGAGTGTGAGAATCACATTCACACACTTGACAGTCCATGTGGTAACATTCGATTGGAGATTGGGTGGCCAGCAGGAGTGCCCTTTGTTCACCCTCATGACCTACCCACAAGGCAAAGATTGAATTTCTTGAAAAATATGAACCTGGTTGGACAGCCAACCATGATATGGAGCTCGGTCTGATTGAAACTGGACAGTCAAGTCAACATGCTGATAACTGTAACACTCTTCACTTTTCTGTGCTATTTTTAGATTTTATGTCTTTATATAAGCATTTCTTTGCATTATTAACAATATGACCTTAAACCGATTGCTTTATTTATTTATTTATTTTTTTTCTCCTGATAACTGAGGGTATGTGGCTGTTTTACAGGAGTGACATATTGTTTCAAGATTGAGCTTTCCCATAATCAATCTGCTAACTGGACGGTTTGCCACTTTCACCTTTGAAGTCAAATGATCATAGCATATCATGGCCATGACCAAGATAAAATTACCCGTGTTGTTTTTGTTTATAAGCGGGAGGTCTGAGGTTGACTGCATGTTGCTGGGTGGGAGATGGGGGGAGGGGCAAACCCTGTTGTAACTTGGACTAGAAATTATCCTGGTTCTGAGGATTGAAATCAAAGTGCATGTTTCTGCTTTAAAAGAAATTGCCCTTTTCTTAGTTAATCCAAATTTTTGGTTCATCTTAGGTGCAACACATTGAAAACTCTTTTGGTTGCCATCTAGGACTTGTCATTGGTTTTTTTGCTTCTTGAATTTCATCTGTTTTCATTCTTCATTGAGTAAATAACATGTTAGCAAATTGATTATACCAATAAAACCATAATTAGTTTAACTAGATTCCAAGGTTTTGTTATAAATTATATATATATATATATATATATATATCATCTTGCGAGTCATGTAGTAGTTGTTCTTGGTACAGGTCTTGTGTCTCCATCTTCCAGGATCGAATGATCAAGCAACATCATGTATATAAATCACCATTCAAAGATTGACAAAAGGAAAAAAGAGAGATGGGTTGAACCCTAATGAAACTGATATATTAAATGAATTGGGTTACTTTGAATTACAGAAAACCTAATCTATATATACATGATGAAACGTTGTCTTCAAGAGACATAACGATTCATATAAAACATTGCAACCCTAAACTAAACGTTGTATTGTTTCTGAAACCTAAACCCAAGTCAGAAATCTTGCAGGCTTTCCATCTTGACCCATAACTAATCTATTTTGGCGTCTAAGACATTAAAAAAGTCCAACAGTTCCTCCCTAATGTCGAGATGCCAAAATATTCGATCTTCAAATCTGCAGTCTTGATTTCTTGATGCCTTCTTCTTGAATCCTTCTTGTTCCTTCAATTTCGAGACCATCACAGCCCCATTTTCTTTCATCTTTGAAACCATCACAGCCTCTCCTTCATTATCACAATGGTTTTTATTTGTTGAGACCATCACAGCCTTGTTTCTTCATTTTTTGATCATATCGCATGACCCTTCTTGATCAACTCTCTTGATCACTTAATCCATCATAGATTGTCCTCTTGGATAATAATTGCCTCACACAATTTTCTTCATAATCTATCACAGATTCTTCTCTTCGCGGTTGCTTTACACAATAATTCTTTGCGGTTGCTTCACACAACATGGCTTCACACCGTCTTCACTTTGATCAGTCACTGATCTGTTTTTCTTTCTCTCTTCTCTGAATCGAGCCTTGGCTTCCTTCATGGCTGCTTCCTTAAAAAAACACAGGTTTGATTCTTGAGTGATGAATGATTCATGAATTGTTGTTGTTTGATTCCTTCGGCTCTGATGCCACTTGGTACAGGTCTTGTGTCTCCATCTTCCAGGATCGAATGATCAAGCAACATCATGTATATAAATCACCATTCAAAGATTGACAAAAGGAAAAAAGAGAGATGGGTTGAACCCTAATGAAACTGATATATTAAATGAATTGGGTTACTTTGAATTACAGAAAACCTAATCTATATATACATGATGAAACGTTGTCTTCAAGAGACATAACGATTCATATAAAACATTGCAACCCTAAACTAAACGTTGTATTGTTTCTGAAACCTAAACCCAAGTCAGAAATCTTGCAGGCTTTCCATCTTGACCCATAACTAATCTATTTTGGCGTCTAAGACATTAAAAAAGTCCAACAGTTGTTACTACAGTTGTATGTTACCAGATTTTGGATTATAAATAAGCCGTAAAAGATACTTCCTTATACAGTTCATATGCTCTGTAGAACAGCCTAGTATGGAACTCAAATCCAGGTTTGTTTGGTAATTTGAAGGGAATATCATTCCTTCAAAAAGTTCACTTTTTTGTGAACTGAGAAGCTTCTTTTCGTTCACTTTATCAACTCATCTAACCACCAAACATACAAGGCGGCTGACACTTCTTTGACCTTAACTGCATTCTGTAGACAAAAAAAGAAAAGTCAAATTGATGCCTTTTTATAAAGTTGATAAGGTGGTAGGCTAGTTGTAAAGAGAAGCGAAATGAAAATCTTGTGTCGTCTGATTTGTAGGAAAATTAAAAAGAATTTTAGATTCTTTTGGCTGGAAGGGTGAATAGTTAAGAGTTAAGACACTTAGCTTTTTTATACTTTTCTGCATTCTTTGGGCTTTTACTTCATTATTGCCTCATCTTCGATCCATGCATGTATTAGCTTAATGTAGTTTTAAAACTTTATTTGCATTATTATCTTTAGGTGAAGGCATTATCCAAATTATATCTGAATATGGATTGGTTGGACCTAACCTTGATTTGTTATAGGACTTTTGTGCCAAGATACACAACAAGTGGGTATTGGTCCCTATAATCTTCGTTTAAAGCTTTGTGCAGGTAGCTATCCACATTTCATATATGGATATATGGGGATAGTTTCGCTACAATTTTTGTAGCTAATTAGCTACAATCCCCCACCAAAAATACATAAAAAATAAATCAGAAACTCACATAAAAAACTCAGGACCCACAGTTAGTAGTACAAAATTGTAAGCAATTAGCTACAAAATATTGTAGCTAATATATTCCCTTCATATATATTTAATATATAGCGGTAAATGAGTTGTTCATATGGTTTGAATTCGACAGACCAAATCTAATAGATGCTTCGATTAGTGAACTGAAAACAAATCTGGTATACTTTGTTAAAAAACATAAATATAATTTAGGATTTTTTTTTTTTTTTTTTTTTTTTTTTTTTGGATCAGGTGTGATATGGAATTGAACCAAAAACTACTCTTTTACAGAGTAAACGGTTTACAGACCGAGAAACACATTACATATGACAATTAATCTGGTTAAAAACGGATTTGAGTTTGATAACATAAAAGAAAAATGACTCTTACGAGTGCAACCAAATAGAGAATGGTCTATGCAATCATCATTAGCTACTGATAATAGACCATCTTTCTTACAACTTATCATTGATAATTGTCTATTCAATCATCTCTAGTTACTAATCAACCATCTTTCTTATAAGAACACCTACCATTGATAATGGCTTATTGACTTCAATCAATCTAACTATTTTAATGGCAGGTGATTATCTCAAAATATATATTCAATAATCGCTAGTAATAACTAATAATAAACCATCTTCTTATATGAACACTTACCATTGATATTTACTTACACAAATTTTTTCCAGTATTTCCATGGTTTTGGTACTTCGGTTGCTCACTTACTTGTTAACATAAGTAATTTAACGAATAAAAACGGAAAACTGAAGATAGTAATTAACCATTTAGATGATCTTAAACGGTTCACGACTAGTAAACTCAGTTTCAGCCGAACTGTGCTTACTCTTTACCTAAAAGTATCTTGATGGTAACACGGCACTAGGTTTCAACGACAACGATAGCTAGACAACGACGATTACTTGACAAATGAAAATTATTAATTAATTAACAGATCTGATTCGATAGTCCAATGACGATTACTTTCAAATGACAATTATTAACGAATCTGATTCGAAAGTCAAATAAGAAACGAAACAAAAATTTTAGATAAAACTTTGCTTTTCAATATACAAAGTGGTGGAGAAGAACACGATTCCATAATAAAATAAAAAGGATAAATCCATATACATAAAAGGTAAAATATTACACACATCATCTAGCATCTATCATTTTTTATTACACTATAAAATCAATATCAACAAACAAATATACATCTATAAAAAAAATCTCAACACTCATCAATCATCGTAGACATCATCAATATCGTAATTCGTAACCATGATCATCTTTGCTTGCTCTAGAAACAGGCATCCAACACGCAACAGCAACAGAGAGCAGCACAACTGCAAATATAACACATCACATAAGTCAAACAATGACCACATTTAATATATTTACACATTTTTCTATTAAGATGTTCACATAATTCAAAGGGTATTTGGAAATGATGATGTAAATAATTAGTAGTAAATGTAATAGTATCTTTATTGTGTTTCTTCTGTCACAAATTGTGATCAAGTAACTTGTTCAAGTTTTTGACATGTTATCATAATATAATTGGTTAACAAACTTTTTTATATCATATAATCATAACTATAGATGAATATTTGTATATGAAAATTATGCAAGAGTAAGTAAATAATTACCATCCTTTCCAGAAGCCATCACCCCTGCTCTGAGTCTGAACAGATACTTGATTTTCAGGATTGGCGGCGCCGTCTTTCAATGGATAACCAACCGGTGGCGGTGCCATAACGTAAGATGCTCCTTGTTGTGCTGGAGGATAGGCAACTGCAACATCAAAATAATCATAACTTAAACATCGTAATAACAAAAATAATACTTCTTCGTTCAAATACAACTGTAGCTTAAGAAAGCGTAATCATTATATTGTGTCTATGTTTCAAAAACTCTTTTTATTGGTTGAAATTTAAAGTGAAGAATTATTTCGGAACACTGGACAATGATTCTGAAACGAATCAAACACTTACCAGGAATATCGTTTTGAGCGTACTGACTCATGATTGGAAGTAAAAGTTTGTTTTGGTTAAGCTTGAAATAAGAGTTTAAAGTGTGTGTTATTTTGTGGTATGTGAGTGATAAATGTAATTTGTTGTAGCATGCGTATTTATAGAAAGATTATATGCATGGGAGAAGGTTCCCGCAGGGAGGGAATTAAATGGGAAAGGTCGGCGGGTAACTTACGACCAACGAACAACAAAACACGCTTTAAGGAAAATCATGCTACTACGTATATGTTCTAAAGTTACCAACGAATCCACGCTACCACGCGTCTTCTTTTTCTTTCCTTTAAGTTTTTCTATAAAAATAAATATACCTTTTGTTAGGTCACCATTTTGTAAACACAAGTATGATTTAGAAAGAAATAAGATGAGAAATGAGATTGGTTGATTATAAGACAATATGAAAGGTGAGAGTGCAAGAGTTTCCTTAAGATAATCAAATAACCAACAAGATAAATGTTTACATGAGCTTACTATTTATAAGGGAGGAGTTAGGGCAACACTCCCTTCCTCCCTTATCCTTTCATTTCGTGGGCTTTAAGGCCCATAGGGCTTTAACACTTAAGCCTTGTAACATAAACTAAATGAAATAAATACTAAAGCAACCTATTACAAAATGTAATGACCGAGACTTGACTAAATACAAAAGTATGGTTCCAACAATCTCCCCCTAAAGGTCGGTCATCACGGTTGCTTGACGTCTTCATCTTTGTCGTTGACTTGTGACAAGTAAAACTCTAGACGTCTTCAAAAATTGGTTGAATGATAATGAATATACTTTGCTCTTTGTCTTTGTTCTTTGGTGATGACGTAGTGATTGTGTTATGAAGTAATCTGCCGTTCGTCACTCCTGCGTCTGTGGTGGTTGTACGCCATTCCAACATACTCATACATCTTTGGACTTAGACTTTTCACGTGCAAGAAGTTCCTTTTGATACATTGAGATCTTTGTCTTTATACTTTGTAGATTCTTCTTATTGTCGTAGAATCTTTCTTGGAACTTTGTGTTGTTAAGATCTATGGGGGAGCTTTCTTTTGCTTTAAGATGTATGTATGAGCATGTTGGAATCTACCATCATGGAAGTGAGGTACCTGCGAGTAAACAGTTAGCAATAAAACAACCGGTACTTACGGATAAGGAATTAGAGCTCATCAACAGCATATTGTGAAGACTCCTTCTAATCCTTATCCAGGCCGTTCCCATATCAGATACTCCCGAAGGAGCTTACGAGACCTACTGAGTAGCTCAATGACTGGGTGAGTCGCTGGGGATCACTCCACGACTGTAGACCGTAATGGAACCACCGCAAACACTAAGCGTAACCCTTGTGGGGTTACCGAAGTGACCTGCTGTCAGGGCTGTTTGATGTAGACCCTGGCAGGATTTCCGTTCAATCATTGAGACATACATAAGTAATCCTCTCATAAACGTTCTCGGCAGATTGCTAAGATCTGCGAAGGACTCGATAGTTTACAACTGATGCCCATTGATGTAGAACACCAGTTGCAGAAATACTAAGTGTTCCTAAGAGATCTTTGATGTATCTCATGGCTCTAGACTCTATAAGTGCACACCTAGGTTTCCTATGCGGAGACTGGGGAGGTGTCTCCTGCTTCAATATCAACCGTCTCTAAGAGATAGGTCGATAGGTTACGCGGGTTCCCCGTGAGAATGAAACAAGCTCTTTTAAGAGAACTTGAGTGATTAAGAAGGTTTAGTGCATTGCGTCACTGGGTCCATGACGACTTAATCTTCAATATCGGTGTTGTCTTTTGCAACAGCCAGTAGCATATGTATTGAACCCGGTGTCTGCCCTAAGGTTGAACATATGGAGGGCTATTTCTTTTCACCCTTTTCTTTGCTTTTCTTTTTAATTCTTCAACTCATTCTTTCCCTTTCATTCATTTCTCCTTTTTTCGTATCATACCTAAGGACTTCTAATTCTAACTATGGGAGATGTCCTTGGGTAGATCCCTCCGGCTCTGGCGGATCATAGGACGGATATTCCTATCTTAATCACCTTATAACTCCGACAGTAGCCAAGAAACCTTTGATTGAAAATCTCTCAAAGTGTTTGTGATAATCAAATATTTTGGTTAACACTTTGAGAGTTTTGCGTACACTTTTGAAGGGCTCCCCCTGCACATGTGCTCATAAGTATTTAATAAATTTGCACATGCGGGAGGAGCAATCACTTTTGAATTGATCCACTTTCAGTGAACAAGACCGATTCGAGACACGCTTACATCACTAGTTAAACTAGCTTGAAGTTATTACCCAGCCTGGTCAAGTCCACCAAAAGTTTCTCGAGACGGTACATTTCTACTAAGACTAATCCTTTTCGAGACACGCTTACGTGGTTAGTTAAAGAGATACATTGTCAGCTTTTTGGTGACAACTAGCTCTAGTAACTAACTTGATGTTATTACCCGTCGAGGATAAGTCCTTTCGATATTACAGACTTTAATTATCTCGTCAATTCCTGGGTGAATCTGAGTCTAGCTCGCACAAGATACAACTTTTCAACTTTAACTTCATATATTTTAATCACTTTTTCATTTTCTCCCCCTCAAAAATAGCATATGAGATGTTGTTTTTGTTAAACTTTTGATTAAAATATGCTTTTTGAGTCTTATGGGGAGATTCACCAAGAACTTTTGATTTTGAACAAAGTATTTTGTTTTGACAAGTGCTCCCCCTCAACAAGTGATTAGGTCTTATTGAGGTGAAATACTTGTCCTTTTGAGCAGAATTGTGAAAAAATCATAAAGTTTGATTAATTCTACTCAAAAGTAAGAAGCCTTCGCTCCTTATATTTAGGATTGAGGCACTGATGCGTACCTCAGGGTCCTTTCTTTACAAGTTCGGGTTGTACACTGTTATGCGTGCACAAGCCATTATGAAGTAAATAATTGACAAATCAAATCAAATTCTTACAATTTTCTACCATTCAGGCCTCTGAAATGTCAACACCGGAAACTTCTGTCTGCCTCCCACATAACTTTCCAACCTTCGAAACTGATCCCTGCGCTTCAATCTGTTCTCAATCCTTAAGATGAATCTGCGAGCATCCCTGGCTTCATTGGTGTTCCACCTTTTGGATTTCCCCAGTTCTATGTCATTGATTCTGCCTTTGATCCCATCTCTGACGAACTTCAGGGTTTCATCACAGAACTTATGAATTTCTTCATAACCCATAAAGCAGTTGCGACCGTTAATACTGCGGTAGGTGAACCCAAATGGTTGTCTAATCAAGGTGTACTGAGATAGATGTGGAAGGTTGGGGATGTCAAACAGGTTTGGTTTGGTGAGATTGAGCTTCTTCTGATAACTTTCTACTCCCAACTGAAGATCTTCAACTCTTTCTCTTATGACAATCTGCCTGATGAAGATTAGAAGAGCTTGGATAAAGGCAAGCTGCATCTCTTTAGGCAAGCCACAGAGTTTTCCTTGAACTTTGAGTAGGTACATGTCTTCGATGTCGTTGAGACGTAGTCGTGGAAAGTCAGACTCGGAAATATCGTACTCCTTTTCATCAAGTCTTTTAAGTGTGATTTTGCTAAGGAAGGGGTACCCAAAGAAAGTGACAGTCGGGATGAATTGAATGGAGACTATCTTCAAATCACTTGCTACATCACCCATCGTCTGATTAAGTCTGCTGCTTCGATAGTATTGTGCCCGGTTGTTAGGCCAATGATGTATGCCGTAAAGAGCATTTCGGTCATATTCAACAATTTTGTCAACGAATAATGCTGAAGCTTCTTCTTCGATGGCATTGTTGAGATATCGAGCTGCAGGGAGAAAGGCGAGTGAGGTAACGTACTTCTTCTCAATCTTGCTGCCAAGTTTCAGAAATTCCAAGTCTGTGTTGTAAAATAACTTGTATGGGATCTTTGGTTCCTTAGGCTTCCCAATCATCGGTAGTGGTTTGGACCAGTCAGTAATGTAAGGTGCGGTTTTCTTTGTGACCGGATCGACATATGATTCAGGATTGATCCAGTCAATATTGCTTGACATAGCTCGAGCAATATTTTCCAGATGGTATTCAAGCTCGATTGAGTTGGCAGACCTATCTTTCAGAAGATTGAAAGCATCATTCTTGATTCTTCGCAGCTCTTTCTTATTCATCTTTTTCATCTTAAACTTTTTCTGAATCATTTGAGCATATTCCACCGTTCGACCATCTTGAGGTTCATGATTGTCTTCCAGTGGTGGTTGCGAATTGATCATCTTCTCAAACCAGGAGTATTCGGCACTGTTGTCTTGATCTAGCCAGCTAAGGACTGTTTTAGGTTTCTTTGGTTCGGTGCCTTTAGATGAGGTGTCTGGTGTGGGTTGATGATGCTTTCCTTTCTTATCTTTCTTCTTCTTCTTAGGAGACGGTTCTGGAACTTCATCGGGTTGAGGTATGTCGTCACCACCGGTGTATTCGAAATGGTCGTGTGCCTTGGGAGCAGAACCTGATGCCTTTGGTTGTTGTGAGGAAGTTGTTGTGGTTAGGGGGATGACCGGTGTATGAGATGTGGGTCCTTCGGCTTGTTTTTGTTTCTTTGCCTGAGAATTCGGATCCCTGTCTTCATCATCTCTTTGACGTTTCAGCTTATCGGCCTCTGTGCTGCACGTATCTTTGTTCATCTTGTCTTTTAATGCTTCCAAGACTTTGGCTTCTTCATGAGTCAAGGTGAACTTGTTTGCCAGCTTTTCTAAGAGTTGAGCTTCCAATTCATCCAGAGATAGCCCTGGTAGTGGAACAGTGGACTTGTCAGCTCGAAGAGTGAATGTGGTTGATCGGATCACTTTCTTGACTGCTTGCTCTGCGAACTTGGTGAGTTCGTCTCTCATGGGTGCCAGCAGATCTTTCAACTCAGCAACCAGGTGTTGTGCCATGTATTCTTGTGCTTGAGCTGCTAGTGCGGCTTCCAAGTTCTCCTGTACGTCTTTAGCTAAGAAAGTATCAACTTTGTCTTGCAGCTCTTGGACGTTCGAGTTCAGCTTAGTCAATTCAGCAACTTGGGTTACAAGTGTTGCAACCTGATCTTCCAATCTGCTTCTCTTCTTTTCATGTACTCTTTTGAAAGCTGACTTGAGTAACTTTGATGCAGTAGAGGCTTTGGTGCTCGGTTTCTTGATTGATTTGTCATGTGTTGATTCAGATGCAGGAGGAGATGACTGTGATGATTCAATGATGGTGGTAGAGTCTTTGTCATCTCCTTTCCTAGGTTCGGGTTGTTCAATTTTCTTATCTTTGGCTGCTGCTTCTTCTATTACCCTTTGTTCTTCAGCCCGTTTCTCAGCTTCGGCCTTAAGCCTTAGTTCTTCTGCAAGCCTGGCTTCTTCTTCCTTCTTTAACTTTTCTTCAGCCAGCTTGGCTGCCTCTTCTGCTTTCCTGCTCTCTTCCATTCTGATTGTTTCTTCCAGTTTAGCTTGAGCAATCTCTTCAAGCCTGGCCTCTTCAGCTTCTTGTTTTCTTTTCAGTTCCTCTTCCTGAGCCCTTTCTCTGAGCTCCATTTCTTCCATAGACATAAGTCTTGGAGCATCAGTATCCATGGGATATCCCTCTTCTTCCTCTCCCATAGTCATTTCAATGTCGGTGGGAGACACTGAGGGATTGTCATAAACAACTAAGTCTGTGGCGATCCTTGTGGTAGGCTCAGGAATGCTGCTAGATCCGCCAGCTTCGGTGGTCTGAGAGAACACTGGAGGTGGAGGTAGATCAGCATTGAATGTATCAATTCGGCTGTGGAGGAGACCTAGGTTGAGAGCCCGTTCATTTTCTTCTTCGACTGAAAGGCCTTCAGTCTCATGTTCAGCAGATACTGGTTGCTTCATCTTTTCTCTTCTAATCCTTTCTTCTTCCAAAATTGTCTGAGCTTTGGTGAGTGGTCGTTGATAGAGGTGTGCGGGGGATTCAGCATGATCAGCAGATTCGTCAATAATCTTATCCCAATCTTCGAACGTCAAATCCTTATCGTCAATTTCATCAAGATTGACTTTCTTGGTGATATTGGCATAGGCTTCACTGTAAATAGGACCTTCGTCGGATTCGGTTTGTTCAGAGTCAGCAGGTTTTGGAGAAGGTTGTGGTGATGGAAACCACCCAGGTTCAGCAGTTGGTTTCTTTGCAGGAATTCTGATCTTAAGTGATCCCTTTTTCTTAGGTTTGGTCTTGGTAGAACTTTCTGAGCTGCCAGATTTGCTACCTTTCTTTTCTTTCTTCTGCATGTATGACGGTAGAACAACTTCGTCCAAGAACCCAACTTTATCTGCTTCAAGAGCTTGAAGGTAGTACTTGTAGTTATTGCATTCTTGAACCTTCTTAGTCAGGAGGCAATCAGGAAGTTTCTTTCCTTGTTTCCTTGTACTAGTATCCATTCTCTTGATGACCTTAAGTGTGTCCTCATTCTTGTATGTGTGCTGAAACTCATCATTCAGTCTTTGAGGTATGTCATCATATTCATGGATGAAGCTTGCAATGAGAAGCTTGGTGAAATGGACGAATGGAATATTGGTCGTCTTGTGTTGTATGTGCCACACAATGTCTTCCCAGATAATGCTGGCATAATCAACATTCTTGACATTAGCAATAGCCCAAAACAGCTTGAGATGTTGGAGCTTAGGGTGTTCATGGCCTGTGTCTCTGCCAGATAGTGACTTGGCAATGATGATGTAGAGAGTTCTCCAAGGCTGTGGAAGAAATCTGATAATGACCTTAGAGTGCCTAGTCATTACCTCTTCAAACTCATCATACCCAATATCTCTCAGCCATTCTATCAATTCTTCTTCACTGGGAACTTGGTCATATTCTTTATTAGGTTCAAGTTCGGGAAGTCCAAGAACACTACGGAGAAGATCCTTGTCGACCGTGACTTGTCTCATGTGCAGCATACAAGTAAAGGATTCTTCAAGGAGGTCCAAGTGGAGTGTGTGCCAAAACTGATGTATGTAGAAGCATGCCACTGCAGCAGATTTGGTGAGTAGAACTTTGCACGGGTGATAGATAAGAGCATCTACCGCAACAAGGCAAGAAGACTCATTGCATGTAAGGTTGTTGAAGTTGACTCTCAGATTGTTCTTTCCTATCTTTCTGGAGTAGTTCTCAGGAAAGGTGTCTTCCCATGCACGTCTGGGTTCAGGTTCTGGTCCATAAGGAATGTCATTGTGTTCTGCCATCTGGTTTGATCATAAACAATCACAAACATAGCAATGATATACTTTGTTAGCACAGACATTCAATTACTAGATTATGAACACATTATTGATTGATCAGTGGGTGTTTGTGTGTGAAAAACTTTTGTTATATGACAAACTTATGTTTTAATCACATGATAGAAACTTATAACACTTAAGTTACAACATGAGTTCATCACTACAAGAGGTTACACATTGGAAATTTTACAACACTTAGAAAATTTCATGAATTTGACAAGTTTACGCGTAAAAAGAAAAGTCTATGCATAACTTATATTACGCGTAGGAAATGAAATTATGCGTAGGTTTAATTTCTACGCATAACTTTATATGTTACGCGTAAGTTCAACTTCTGCGTAGGCTCAATTTTACGCGTAGGATTAAATCTTAGGCGTAAGATTAGAGCTTAGGCAAAGAATTGAACTTTGAGTGTAAGATATAACTTGTGCGTAGGTTTAAACTTATGCGTAAGATCATGACTTACGCGTAAGAAACAACTTAAGCGTAAGTTATTCTTTTATGCGTAAACAATGTCTTATCTAAGACATTGTTTGTCTACGTGTCGAATCTTACGCGTAAGATTCAATCTTACGCGTAGGATGAATAATTAGTGCGTAGAAATGCCTTTTACCAGAAAAATCACCTTTGAAATTCGAGTTGTATGTTTCCTGAAAGTGTACAAACATTACCACTGATCAATAATTCACCCAACACACTTAATTCACACATTTAAAGCGTAAACATCCCAAAATCCAACTTAACGCGTAAACACACATGAACAATTAATCACAAGTTTAATCAAACATGTTTCTGGGTATGATTTAGCATGGGGCAAGTGTTTCAAACAATCTAAGGATCATATGGTCCAATTTTTAACACAAATCATCCACAGAATCTCAAGATTAATTCTGCTAGTGTCATTCGAACCCTAAACCTTTGATTCAAGAACTAAACATGATTAAGAAGCAATTAAACCATGACAACATTATCATAGGCCTACAAGAACATAATCCCCATCACCAATTACAATCCTAACGTCTAAAATCAAGATCCCCCAAATCCCTCGTATGAACCCTAAAATCAAACTAGACGATTTGGTGTTTCTGGGTGCAATTAGAGTGTGACAACATGTTTATATACATCCTAAGAACATTTCCCCCTAACAAATTCAACCATAACAATCACAAAATTCTGGGTTCTTGATTACGCATACCCCTAAAAAATGACTAATCGATTGACACAAATTGAACCGTTGGATTGTTACGAAATTAAAAACCTTTGTTAGAAATAATGATCAAAACATGTTAACACTTACGGATTCGAAGATTGATGATTAGATCTAGCAAATGATTGTGGATCGTAGATTGGGTTGTTGAGGGTAGTAAATAATTTTGCAGGTGGAGTAAATGTTCGGTCCAAGTTAGGTTTTGACCAAAAGTTAAAACAAGTTTGAAAACTTGACACAATTAGTCCCTTAACCTTAACTAACATTTATTCTTAATGCTTAAACACTTAATCACGTGTAACTTTCGTTAGTTAACCCCAAGACATGATAAGAACAACTTGTCTTACTCCCCCTCGACCTTAGATCATAGTAAAATACTGAAAAAAAAAATTAACTTTATAGGACAAGGAGAGTAACCCGAAACACTTATTGAATCAACACATATGATAAAAACGTATTTATTTTTGGTAAAATGCAAGTATAAAAAACAAAATATCTTAGAGAAATTTGAAAAACATGACTTTTCCTCCCCCTCAACACTTGTTTTAAATAATTGAAGACATTTTTATAAAATAGTGTTGAAAGAGGTGGTTTATACTTGCATTTTTTTTTTTTTTTTATGAAAGTGCAAAAATCTTTTTGAGTTTTTGATTGGTTTTATATTTTTTTTTTTGTATTTTGCTTTTGAAAAAATATTTACAAAGATAGTTGTGATGTTTGACGATCAATTGTATTTTAAAAACTTTTCCAGATCCTCTGGAGTCAAACATCGCATACCAATTTGGTGAACTAGACTAGCAAACCTTGATGGTGCTAAGGATTTGGTAAGTAAGTCCGCCAATTGGTACTCAGTCCCAACAAAATAAAGTTCAACGGTACCCTTTTCCACATGCTCTTTGATGAAGTGATATCGGAGATCGATGTGTTTGGATTTGCAATGATGTACGGTGTTGCAGGAGATAGCAATTGCACTCTTGGAATCACAGTAGATGGGAATCTTGTTGAATAAGTAGCCGTAATCCTTAAGTTGTGATCTCATCCAAATGACTTGAGCACAACAGGCGGACATGGCTACATATTCAGATTCTGTTGACGACAATGATGTGCAGTCCTGCTTCTTTGATTGCCATGACACAAGTTTGTCTCCTAGAAATTGTAATCCACCAGATGTGCTTTTGCGTGTGTCTAGACATCCTGCATGGTCAGCATCTGAAAAAGCAATTAGTTCAAAGCCAGAATCCTTCGGATACCAGATTCCCAAGTTAATGGTTCCCTTTATGTATCGAAGGATTCTCTTGACCTCACTGAGGTGTTTTTCAGTTGGTTTGGACTGATAACGAGAGCACATGTAGACATCAAATACTATATCAGGTCTACTAGCTGTGAGATACATGAGGGACCCAATCATACTACGGTATTTGGTAGGGTCAACGGGAGTCCCATGTAAGTCAGCATCTAGTTTTGTGGTATAGCCCATTGGTGTATTATAAGTATCACAACTCATCATCCCATGTTTCTTTAAAATTTCAAGAGCATATTTGGACTGATTTATAAAAATTCCACGGGGTGATTGATGAACTTGTAGTCCTAGAAAGAACGAAAGTTCACTCATCATGGACATTTCAAAATTATCTTTCATTAATTTTGCAAAATCATTAGAGTAACTTCTTTTTGTTGAGGCAAAAATGATGTCATCGACATATATTTGAACAACAAGTAAGTCCTCCCCGTAGGTTTTTGTAAACAGTGTTGGATCCACTGATCCTTTTGAAAATTTATTGGCCAGCAAGAAAGTGGACAGTTTGTCATACCACGCCCGTGGGGCTTGCTTGAGTCCGTAGAGTGCCTTTTTGAGTCGGTAAACGTGGTTAGGACGCTCAGGATCAACGAAGCCTTCAGGTTGACTAACATAAACTTCTTCACGGAGTTCTCCATTAAGAAATGTGGTTTTCACATCCATTTGGTAAACAACCATGTTCCTGTGTGCTGCATAGGCCAAAAAGATCCGAACCGCTTCATGTCTAGCCACTGGAGCAAAGGATTCAGCAAAATCTAGTCCTTCCAGTTGAGAGTATCCTTTCGCTACCAGGCGTGATTTGTTGCGTATGACAGTCCCTTCAGCATCAAGCTTATTCTTACAGATCCATTTTAACCCAATGACAAAGACTCCGTCAGGTCTTTCAACTAATTCCCAGACTTCAAGTCTTATGAATTGCTGAAATTCCTCTTGCATAGATTCAATCCAGTTGTCATAAGTCATTGCATCTTTAATGTTTTTCGGTTCTTCGTGACAGACTGTGAGTGCATAGATACAAGTTTCTCCATCGGTGTGAAGTCGTTGTCTTGTCATAACAGGTGCATCTGGATGGCCAATAATATGAACTAGTGGATGGTCTCGAGTCCATTTGTGTGTGGAAGGGTGTAGTTGATAGGTATCTCGCATGTTAGCAGGATCCAAATTGCGTGTTGACGACTCAGCTATGTCAGGAACAATGGGAGCCGGTGCAAACGGATTAAAGAACGCATCAGGATCTTGCTCTGCTGGTTGGGGAACTGATTGTGGTGTGGGATCTTCAGCTGAATGGTGGGAGTTAGAAACAGTTTGTTCTACTGTAGCTGGTGATGCAATTGGAGGACCGTTTCTCTCAACACTTGTAGTAGTTTGTTGAGGTGAGTCTGGTACTGGAATATTGTCAGGTTGAGCAGCGGAATTAGGTGAGACCTCAGAAGAACGGTATACAATTGTATCATCAAATAGTGGAGCAAACAAGGTTTCCAACTCTTTGCGGTTGAGTGGCAACGGTTCAGCCGAAGATTCCGGAGAGTTAAGACGGTTGAATTCGGGTCCTAAGCTGTGTTGCTCAGAAGCCATCTGTGTGAGTTCATCAAAATTAGCGTGAATGGTTTCTTGAATTTCTCTTGTACGACAATTCCATATCCGAAAACCTTTGAAATTTTCACAGTATCCAACGAACACTCCAATGTCAGCCTTTGCTTTAAGTTTACCTAAATCATCACGATCATTTTTCGGATAACAAAGTGCTCCAAATACATGAAAGTAATCGATGTTCGGTTTTCTTTTGTGAACAATGTGATATGGTGTTTTGCGATGGCGTTTTGTGATCATGCAACGGTTTTGAGTATAACATGCGGTTGAAACAGCTTCTGCCCACAAGTAATCTGGTAATTGAGCATTAATCAACATAGTTCTAGCAGCTTCCACTAACGTCCTGTTGCGTCTTTCAACAACTCCATTCTGTTCTGGGCTTCTAGGAATAGATGTTTGATGTTCAATTCCCACTTTCTCATAATAAGACCGAAGTGTCTGATTCTTGAATTCAGTTCCATTGTCAGTTCTGACTATTCGTACCGTGTTGCGTAACTGAACTTGAATTTTAGTGAGAAAGGTGATGATCATTGAAGGAGCCTGATCTTTACTTCGTAAGAAATAAACCCAAGTCCATCTGGAGAAGTCATCTACAATTACTAGTATGTAGCGTTTACCGTTGATACTTTGAACACGCATTGGTCCACATAAATCCATATGAAGCATTTGTAAAACATGATTCGTACTTTGCTCAGGTTTAGAAGGAAAATGAGCACGAGTACTTTTTCCTTGTTCACAGGCTGGACATAAGTGATCTTTGGTAAAACGGAATCTTGGAAATCCATCGACAAGTTTATAATGAGCAAGGTCAGTCATAGTTCTGAAATTCAAGTGCGAAAGGCGTTTGTGCCATAACCAAGATTTAGTCGATTCTGCTTTGGAGAGAAGACATATCGGAGATGTAGCAATCATATCTGACATTGATATAGTATAAAGATTGGAGCCACGTGAGCCAGACATAAGATTGTTTCCTTGTAAGTCACGAACAAAGCAAGTTTTCTCACGAAATGCAACTTCTAGATCCCCATCACAGAATTGACCAACAGAGAAAAGGTTGTGTCCAAGGCCTTCCACATAGTAAACACGGCTGATTTCGATGTTCCCGCTGATATAGTCACCATATCCCATGATTAAAGCGTAATGATCATTCCCGAATCTGACAGTACCAATGAACTTTGAGACAAAGTTGTGTAACAGTTTGAGATTGCCTGTCATATGTCGAGTGCATCCGCTATCAACAATCCAGAGAACAAGCTGTACCACCTGTATCACAAGAAGAAGACACGGATGGAACAGAAGTAAGGGTGGAACCCAAAGACAATGCGGGTTCCTGTTGGTTAGTAACACATGTATTCAACAATTTAGGAATCCATTTAAAGTCTGGTTTGTATTGTAACCAACGTTGCCAGTTCCAACTAGTTTTTGCTTTCTTAATGTTAAATGCACTAGTAGTTGGCTCATTCCTAGATTTGTTCTCGGCACCTATGGGGGTAACTGTGATATCATTAGAAACCGTAGAAGACGGCTTTCCTAAGTTAGACTTAGAGGCAGTAGTGGGCCTAAAAGGAATGCGTGTCCTACGTTTCTTATGACGATTGAGAAGAGAATTAGCTAAACATTTTGTATGATCACCAGATGATACGCTTTTACGACAAAACACACAAGATGCATTAATATTCAAAACATTCAAAGGTTCATCATTCGTTACATTTAGATTTTGATTACAATTTGCCAGATTAGAATCTAAATCTGATGCAACATGAGTTTTATTCAAATTCCTAAGTTGGTCTTCTACTTCTTGAGCTTCTAGGTGTCCTCTCTTACGTTGCAAGATCCCATTCTTCTTTTTACTTTTTCGCTTGGGTCTGCTAACGCTAGAAGTGGAGACTAGTCCTGTAGAAGTGGAGTTATCAACATTAGTGTTTTGAACAACCTTTCCTTTATCAGTTTTGTTTAATTGATACATTCCTGGTGCTATCACCGTGGTGTCAACCATTTTTCCTTTTTGAAGTATCTTAACTTTCTCTTTCAAATCAATGATGATGTGATTTTTGTCCTGTATTTCAGACTCAAGTAAACCATTGCAATATTTGATGTCATCGCGGTTTTGTTGCCATTCGGCGTTTTCAATTTTTAAATCCGCAATTTCTTTCTCGTATCGGAGACACTGACCTTTTAAAGACTCGTTGTTTTTGCAAATCTGACAAGAGTTTGAAACATTTTGACTTTGAAACTTCAATTCCCTTTCAAGACTTTTAGCTTGACACCATTCAAGCCTTTGATTGAGTTGACAAATTTTTTTTGAAAATTGTTTTGTCACATCATCATTTTTAATTCTCAACTTATCATTTTCCTGTTTAAGTGTCTCAATTTCCTCATTCAACAAATTATTATCAACACAATGATCATGCTTAAGCATAGAAGTACCAGAATTATAAAGATCATTCATGATAACAGACAAAATATCAGCATTGAGAACTTGTTCCAAGAGTCGATCAGCATCATTTTTTAAAACTCTATTTCTTTGCTTTTGAACCAAAATGTCATTTTCAGTTGCATTGAAAACGTTTATCATATTTTTGACCTCCTTTTGAAGTTCCTGATCCCAACGTGTAGCACATAGACGGAGGTGTTGAACAATTGGCTTCATTTGTTTTTGAAAAATATCTCTCTTTTCTCGCTCGTAAGCGGATTGAAAAGTTTCAATTTTAATTTCAGAATTACGTTCAATTGTTTCCTCCAAAATTTCGATGTCTTCCATAAAAGTTTTGAAATAATTTAAGACACGACACGTTTTCGGTAAAGGTGTAAGTTCACCGGATGATGGTAAAGGACCATTTATTTGTGCTACAGTTTGGACAGGGGCCTCATTGTGAGATGAAACATATGACTCTTAGATAAACCATGATTTCTCAGGTAAATCCTTTTGAGTAACAAAAGATTTAGAAAGAGGTGGAGCTTTTGAATAGTCATATGGTGTCCAGTGTTGAACATAACTCATTTTTGATCGACTCTCGTCTTCAAGTTCTTCTTCTTCCTCAGTATCAAAAACAACAGCACGCACAATTGTATTATCAAACATGTGATCAATACTGTAAACCTTAGGATTTTCTTTGAAAGCTTTGTGAAGAAACATTGATTTAAAATCGCAAAGTGCAAATCCTTTATCGGGTCTCGGTTTTAAAGCAAACTTTTGAATTGTTGTGACAGAGTTCCCGTGTTTGTAAACAATGTGACGAAATTCTTTGAGTTGTTTTTCAAGATCAACAATATCACCAAGTAAATCATCTATATACTTCTTTTTTCGTGTTTTATGTTCACAAAACTCCTTTTTGCAATTTGACAATTCTGTTTCAGTTTTTGAAAGGTCTCTTTGAAGACGTTCAACTTGCATTTTCAATTCACACTTCTCACTTTCAAGTTTCGAAATCAACTTTCCGTTTGACTCAATTAAATCTTGCATTTTACGTTGAAGATCTTGTTCTTTGTTGTAAGAATCTTGAAAAGCTTTTTCAAAACTTTTTGCATGTTTAATCTTTTCTTCCTGATTTGAAAGCTGAATTTTATAACACTCAATATCTCTTGCAAATGACGCATTTTGTTCTTTTAAAGCTTTATTTTTCTCGTTGCATTTTATGATTTGCAATTGTTGAGCATCCAGTTGTTTAGATAACAATATGAGATCAGGGTCTGGATCAAATGATGGTTCATGTTGTTCTAAATTATCATGTTTATCATTCTCAATTGGATCATCAAATGAAACAACTGTGTCATCATCAAATATGACAACTGTGCTTATTTGTTCATCTTTTTGAGAGGATGAAGATGATTTAGATGGAACAACTTGCGCCATATCTGATTCAGAAGCAGAAGGTGAGATTATTTCATTAATAAAGCATGCATTGAGGTCATGTACCTGAGACAAGCCGTCAGTGTCATACACTGGACCTGAATCATTGAGCTTAAGTTCCTGCATGTTGGCCATAAGCATCACAGCAGCATTGGCTTCCAGATCTTCCATGTCATCATCGTTGTTCACATTTGCCATGAAGTTGTTGTCCTGTTCAGGGAAATGTCCATCTTTTTCATCTTGAAGAGCCATGAGTAATGCCTGCTTGTGAAACTTACTACCCCGAGTTCTCGGTTTGGGACATGCTGTAGCAATATGACCTTGTTCATTGCAGTTATAGCACCATACTGCATTCCCTGAGTTGGAGTTTCTAGTTGCAACTGGTTCAGACCTTTGCTGAGAAGATCCTGAGTTGTTCCTGAACCCTCCATTGTTACTAAACCTCTGACCATTCCCATAATTTCCTGAAGAGCTTCCTGAACCAGATCGACCATAGCTACGATTCTGAATTTCCACTCTTCCATCATTAACAACAGCTTGATTCCTTGTGTTAGAAGATGAACGTTGACGGTTGTTTGTTTTGTTGGAGAATTTGCTGAAAGCACGAGCAATAAGAGCAAGTCCCTGATTCAACGTATTAAAGTCATCATCGTCATCATCATTGGAGTTGGAGTAGTACACAGCATCATTGTTGTTTGACGGAACAAGTTGAGTAGAAGAATCTTGTTGAGATGAATCATAAGGGATCATTTGGTTCGAGGTGGAAGATTGTGGATAACTGAAGTAGTTCTGCTCTTGAACATATGCATGATTTGACATTGGTGGTGGAGCATAGGGAGATTGAGCTACGAGAGCCAAAGAATTTGGTGTTGGTGTTGGTGTGTATCCTCCTCGTAGAGCTCTATCTTTTTCCACTTCAGGTTCATGGTGTTTCAGAAAATCATACAACAAGCCATATGGAGCATCATGAAGATTCTTCGTTTGACGAACAAATGTCACATATTTATGCCAATCAGGGCCAAGACTACCAACAAATTTGGAGTTCACCGCGATCCTTGGTACTGTGATTTTGTGACGTTCCAGATCATTCACTACATTTGTGAAACGATGATAGTAGGATTCAAGGGACTCTCCTGGTTCAATTGTGATGTCAGTGTATTCCATGTAGAGTTTGGATTCCATATCATCTTTGTTCAATTGAGTGCCTTCCATAAGGAGATGAACGTGTTCCCATATAGCTTTGGCTGTTTTCTGAGCATCGACACTTCGATAGATTGGATTTGGTATACCTTGAAGTATATAAGCCATTGCATATTGATCAGCATCACGATGTAGTTTCTGTTCTTCAGTGAGTGAAGTTTCTGGAAGAGGTCTATCACCAGGAGGACGTGGAGGATCAGCAGTTGGATCACCAGCTTCAAATCGTGTTGGCCACTCAAATGGTCCTTCAAGTATCACTTGTTTCAAGAATTTCCCATGAGGTTGCTTAAGTTCAAGAAACCTTAAGAATCGACTTGACCATTGAACATAGTTTCCAGGTGTAAGCATTGGAGGTGTTTCAAGTGATCCTGCCTCATGTCGGGATTGTTGAGTTGTAATAACTTCACACATTCTGTCAAACCAGTGAGGTTGTTTGGAGGAAAACTGAGTGTTTTGTTGTGGCACTTGATATGGTTGTTGTTGAGGAATGATCTGATGTTGTTGCATCATTAGGTAATGATGTAGTGGATTGTATGTTTGTCTTTGAGAAGGTTGTTGATTCATTTGGTGCGGAAGATATTGTTGTTGCTGATACTGCTGATGTTGATGTGCTGATACTGCTGATGTTGAGGTAGCTGAGTATGAGGGAAGTAATGATTAGGTGGTTGAGACATCTTAGAACACTTGTGTAGAAATGGATCTTTGTAGAAGATTGAAATGCACGTTCCTTTGAGTAAGTTCCAAAATCCTTGGGGTAAGTTCAATTCTTACGCGTAACTTAATCTTACGCGTAAACTTTAGGTTATGCGTAAAGAGTATGTTATGCGTAAACTAATAGTTTATGCGTAAGTTTTCTCTTTACGCGTAAGCTTAGGCTTATGCGTAAGTTTAGACTTATGCGTAAGGTTTAAACAACCAAATAAATCTTTCAAACTTATCCAAGCTTGAAAGATATCCGTAGTCGAAGTATTCCACTAACTTATCCAAGCTAGGGAAGTACTGAGTCACCGTAGCACAAAGAGAAGACCGTTGATGAAGCTTATGCGTAGACTCTGAAAAATTACGCGTAAATCAAACTTACGCGTAGGATCGAACTTAAGCGTAGGTTTAAGGCGTAGATGAGTAAGTTACGCGTAGGATCAGGGTTTTAATCACAGTTACGCGTAGGAAAAGGGTTTAGACCTATTTTACGCGTAAGAAAAGGGTTTAGACCAAAACTTAAGCGTAAACCGACCAAAAAACACTGTAGACAGCTGGAATTAGTACTTTTATCGACCAACTTATGCGTAAAACGTACTGTTCATCCGAAAAATGACTTTTTGATGAAAAATGAGCCTAAAAACCTATCAAAGATCAATACTTTATGCAATATCTAAGCTTCTAAACACTATATTAACCTTAAAACTTATTCAAGCTTTAAGATTTGAGTGTAAGAAACCAAGAAAAAAGCAAAAAAGATGAAGAAATATGATGAAAAAACCCCACGTTAACAATAAGAACAACACTTCAATCTCTATTAGGCGAATGATACCACTTGTTAGGTCACCATTTTGTAAACACAAGTATGATTTAGAAAGAAATAAGATGAGAAATGAGATTGGTTGATTATAAGACAATATGAAAGGTGAGAGTGCAAGAGTTTCCTTAAGATAATCAAATAACCAACAAGATAAATGTTTACATGAGCTTACTATTTATAAGGGAGGAGTTAGGGCAACACTCCCTTCCTCCCTTATCCTTTCATTTCGTGGGCTTTAAGGCCCATAGGGCTTTAACACTTAAGCCTTGTAACATAAACTAAATGAAATAAATACTAAAGCAACCTATTACAAAATGTAATGACCGAGACTTGACTAAATACAAAAGTATTTTTCCAACACCTTTGATGATAACAAATTGTTTGATGATTATTACTTATTATCTTTTTATCTTATCTATTTTCTTTTGTCATCGTAATATCATTTTCATCACGTTCAGAAATGAGACAAGTTGTTCATGACGTGTAAACAAAATATTATGTTATGAAATCGGTTAATCTAATAATTGTTCCAACTCCTTGAATCCTATACACGTGTACTCGACAAAATGGAATTCTCAACTTCTTCTAAAATATAACCACTTACCAAAACCAAAAGTTAGAAAATGCTAATAACAAAAATGACGGATTTTAGTTACTTTATGTTAATATATAAATATTTTATGTGTGTCCCTAGTATGAGCAGAATCAAACGAATTTTAGAAATACAAGAAGTTCATACAAGGCATGTAACGCATGGTTTGGAAGAACCCAGGTTTAGTCATCAACAAATACAATATTGGTGAAATTGGTAACAGACTAACATCTAGCAATAGTTTAGTCTAATTGTCAAAGTTTTACGTAGTATGACGTAAAAGGTCTTGAATAATTTTGGTTAGGCCAACCCCTCTATTGTTATGTGTCTTTTAATATATACTCCGATCCGTAGTTGTTTATAAATCTTATTAATTAACTAATGACTAATATATATATATATATATATATATATATATATATATATATATATATATATATATATATATATATGTGTGTGTGTGTGTCGAATAATATTTTGAGCCTCCCGCTATTCAATTTTTATTATTAGTTTGATTTTAGTCATTTATAAATCTTATTAACTAATGACTAATATATATGTCGACTAATATTTTGAGTCACCAGCTATTCAATTTGTATTATTAGTTTGATTTTAGTCATTTATAAATCTTATTCGTGTTGATTGCTCATCAATGATTCTATATGTTGCTAGATGTGATTAGAAATCCTATTTATTACTATATAGAAATATAGAATAGATAAGCTTAGGCTTACTTGATCAGGACTAGAGAGGGTATTGTTAGGCTACCCACAGTAAGGGGATTCAATCCTCTTACTTTTCTCTGCCACGTCAGTTTTCTCTTTCCAGCAATCTGCAGGTGATTCAGTGCCCCAGTAAAAGCGACCTAGTTCAATTTTTTTATTTTTTATTTATTATTTTTTTATTTTTATTTTTTTTTACAAACAATATCTACAACCCACTTAAAAAAAATTACAAACAATACAGCCCACTTAAATATATATATATATATATATATATATATTACTTCATCTTCCTCACCACACACTAGGGCTGTAAACGAACCGGACGAACACGAACGAAACCTTGTTTATGTTCGTTTGTTTAATTTTAACCGGACAAATAAATGGACACGAACGCTTAAACGAACAAATTTTTTTGTTCATGTTCGTTTATTAAGAAAAAATAGTTGTTCATGTTCGTTTATGTTCGTTCATTAAGACACTAAACGAACATAAACGATCGAACACAAATAAATATAGACAAACAAACATAAACTATTTACTGAATTATGCGCATTATATTGTTTTATAAGTGTTGTTTGTTTAAACAAACTAATTCTTAAATTGTATAGTTAAAAGATATGATAAATGTACATAAATAAATGAATGAATATAAACGAACGCATAATCGGACGTTCACGAACATAAATGAACAAACGCGACTTTTGTTCATGTTTGTTCATTTAACTAAACGAACGTAAAATATTATTCATGTTCGTTCATTTAATAAATAAACGAACATAAACGAACTTTTTACTGAACGGTTCATGAAATGTTCACTGAACATTCAGTTCGTTTACAGCCCTACCACACACACTCTCCAACTTTACAATGAAGGGCAACGGCTAAAAAGGGTAAAAAAAAAAAAAAAAAAAAAAAAAAAAAAAAAAAAAAAAAAAGTAAACCTCCAACCACATAGAAAGTAATCGATCTTGTGCTCGACCGGTTTGTGTTTTTGTCGTTGGTCGACCGACTAGCCACATAAGTGGCGATCGACTCTAATCGATCGCATGAGTCGACCGTGGTCTCCTTCTGCATGCAGCCTTATGAATTCGTTGTAACCTGATCTTTTTTACCTTGTAATTGTTTGGTTTTTTGACACGACCACTTTAATGAATGACATATCAAGACATTATTTATACATATGATTGTTCATTTTCGTGTAATATGCAGGGGTGTTCAAAAAATCCAAGAAACCGATTCAAAAAATCCGAGAAATCGATGAATCGAGCCGATCCGCTCAATCCGAAATAACAGAAAACCGATAACTGAAGAAACCGAAACCGAGAAAATCCGAAACCGGAAAAACCCGCTTATCACGGTTTGGTTTCGGTTTTTACTTTAGTTATCCGCGGTTACCCGAACCGAGATAATATATACATATAGGTTTGAAGAAACCATTCATAAAAATGTACAAGTATTAATACTTTTATCATATAATATATACATATTTTTTTCACAATAAGTCCGAGGCTCGAAACTCAAACTCGGTAAGGTATATCTTGGGGTGGTCGAAGAAGGGTCCAAAAAGGCAAAAAAGAGTGATTATATTGCATACATCTGACCACACAAATAGAATCATTGAGGAAAAATTTCATTACTTTTACCCATTTATTTATAATTTTACTTATTTTAATCACCTTGATGATTTTTCTATAACAATACCTTGATGGTTTGATACAACGAATAAGAACTACAATATCTTCCTATTAATTCTGCTATACACAAATATATTATATGTTTTTTTCACTCATTCTTGCTCTGCATTTAAATAATAAATTTTGACAATAGTATTTGTAAGAACATGAAGTGAGTGGATTTATCATTTTACAACGAATAATCATCTTCGACCGACAAATATGATTCTTCCTCGTATAAATACAAAATAAATATGTGCGAGAAAACCAACGTGTCTTGATACAACGAATAAGAGCTACAATATCTTCCTATTAATTCTGCTACACACACAAATATATTATATATTTTTTTCACTCATTCTTGCTCTGCATTTAAATAGTAAATTCTGACAATAGTATTTGTAAGAACATGAAGTGAGTGGATTTATCATTTTACAACGAATAATCTTCGACCGACAAATATGATTCTCCCTCGTATAAATGCAAAGTAAATATGTGCGAGAAAACCAACGTGTCTTGATAAACGAATAAGAGCTACAATATCTTCCTATTAATTTTGCTACACACACAAATATATTATATTTTTTTTTTCACTCATTCTTGCTCTGCATTTAAATGGTAAATTCTGACAATAGTATTTGTAAGAACATGAAGTGAGTGGATTTATCATTTTACAACGAATAATCATCTTCGACCGACAAATATGATTCTCCCTTGTATAAATACAAACTAAATATGTGCGAGAAAACATGTCTTGTTTTATTCATCTTAACTTTTTTGTCGTTACCAATTTTCTTGCCATATGTGATCTGCCCATGCTTGACCACAGGATAGGAGCCTTTCTATTGATCCATTAAATCATAAACAAACAAATGGCATCTCTACGTTGGAGCCCATAATTGTGATGTACTTGTACTTTAATAAAAGAAACCAACCTCTCGGCCCCAATGAGACATATCATTAATATCACAACCTTGATAGGGTACCAAATACATGGGCCTAATTATAGACCTAATACTTAAAATACTTGTACAGTGTACAGTGCACTGTACAAGTATTTTAAGTATTAGGTCTATAATTAGGCCCATGACTGTACAAGTATTTTAAGTATTAGGTCTATAATTAGGCCCATGTATTAGGTGCACTGTACAAGTATTTTAAGTATTAGGTCTATAATTAGACCCATGTATTAGGTCTATTAATCAAATTCCATAACATAAATAATGTAAAATTATATATATGGCTGCCGGTGAGTTGACCGCGATGATCGACCAAAACGATCCTGACGTTTAAATTCAACAACTTTTAATCTTAGGCATGTTACTTCTCAATTTTAGATAGATGTCAGATCGCATCATCAACTGATCTCAATCGTTCAATCTCAACCGCTCTACCTCAAATTAACCAGCCACTACTAAAAGTAATCATCCACTTAACCACCTACTTCGTCAATAACCATCTACTACAATGTAACTATCCACTATATATTTAAAGGGTATAATGTTTTTACAATTATGTATTTGATTGTTGAGGAGTTGAGATGCAATTTATTGTGTATTTTGTTTTTTTGATTAGTTCTCATAATAAATGTTGCCTTTTAAAAAAAAAATTAGGTATTTGATTTTTGATAATTTTATTTTCTATTTTAATTTACATGGTATAAGGTTTGGCCAATTATTAAATATTTAAAAACTTGTCTATACCTTAAAAATATTTCTTATTTTTGTTTACAGGATATAAATATGTTATTTAAATATTTTTGTTAACTACATTGTTATGTCATTACGATTTGGATTATTTTTTGATCGGTAAATATGTATATCATTTTGTCTACATGATATAAAGTTTGTTATTTAAATATTTTGGTTGACTACATTGTTAAATATTAATGTTATTACTATTTGGATTATTTTTGGATCGGTAAATATTTATATATCATGACTTTTGTGTTGTTCGAATTATACTTAATTATTATCTAGATAACGTTACTTCTTATATTTAGTCAGATCATTTACTTGGTTACTTTTCCTATTTAGTAAAATTTTAATCAGTTTGCTATGATAAGTATAATGAATAATTATACTCCTTCTTAATCATTTTGCTATGATCGGGTTAATTCATGATTTTAGAGTTTGATTAGATGACCAAACGATTTCAGCCGTACGATCTTAACCGCTCATCCACTGTCTTGTAACCACCCACTACATGTATAACTACCATATAACTTCTCAAAACCACTTTTACCCTCAACTATAAATAGTCACATCATAAACAGAGACTCATACTTTCCCATCACTTAAACTCTTTAATATCACTATGTTGGTCCCGTTTCACAACCTACAATGGTGGTAAGTGCATAATCTCAATATCGTATTCAACCCTTTGAATTATGTACAATACATTATTCTTATACGGTTTGTTACTTAATGTTCCATAAATTCAACGCGTCTAATATTTTTGCAGTCCTATACATAATTCCAAATTATTCTCCATGCTCTGGAGTTTCAACAAGAGCTACTTTATATTCTTGTGGTGATCATTAAGAAAATACATGTTTTTGTGGTAACGATGTGTTCATGATCTGGTTGACAAGAATAAGAAGAATTATTATGATGCCGCTAAATGTGAAAATAATGACCAAATTAAATTGAAGGGACAACAAGTATACATTATGCATTGAACTGAAATTACATAATATGTCGTAACTAGAGCAATATTTGGTTCATAATTTTTCGTACCTCATGTTAGACTTATCGTTTTCTAGGTTGTTCAGTCACCTACTTAGCTGATATCTCCACCCAACTCAGTTATGGAATTTGTGAAGACCAACTTACCCTTAGTTTTTGATGTGGTGGTCATATATGATGATGATGATGATGATGATGATGATGATGATGATAAGATGGAGGCGTTGCCCAAAAAAGATTATGTTATTGATGTGGTTGTTATATGTCACGATGATGAGGTTAATGTGTTGTCTGGTCGTGATGAAGATCCGTTTGATTTTGACACTATCAATGTTGTTGTTCAAGCTGAAATGATTATGTAGATCTGTTTGCATCTGAAATGCCATCATAATACATTCTAAAAACGATTTCGCTCCTGATTTAACATGTATGAAGTATGTACTTATGGATGAGACTCTACGGATAACCCTCACGAACTTGTGGATGATATCTTCCACAAAGATAACATATACCTTATGCAAGGGTGGATGAGACCTTGAACGAGGATAGTGAAGACCCTTAGTGTGTATATTTGTTTGTGTATTAGGTGGAAATCTTTGCATTTTTTTAATTCTATGATCTTTCATTTTCCCTTTGAAATGACCCAGTTTTCATTAGCGTTCTCAAAAGACTATTTATTTTCACTTTGTTATTTAAATATTTTCGTTAACTACGTTGTTTATAGTTATTTTATATGGATTTATTTTGACTCTCTTTATTAAAATTGTATGTGTTGAAATATGTTGAGTTGTACAAGGTCATGTTTGGTTTAGTTGGTCTTATTAGGTCCAAGGACTTATTGTGACAACTTTTTTTAATGTTTACATGTTTAGCTAGTTTTGACAGGTTGAAGTTTGTACAAGGGCTAAAGTGTAAATCTATTCTATATAAGCTAAAAGACCTAGCCCTAGCTGTGTAACTCAGTCATATTCTTCTCACACAGTCTTTGTAATCTCTCTCAAGTATTGTGGTCTTGTTTCTGGTATTCATCTCTTGATCATCTTGATTAATTGGGTAGTATAGGTTATGTATTGAGAGTGTTTGTAGTGAGGCTGATTGTATTCATAACATTGTAGTGGGTGATTGGATCCTTCTGAAGGGGACAATCAATTTCTCTTGTATTTGTTTGGCAAGCACTCATTTGAGGACTTGTCTTCTTGTTTTACTAAGTAATAAAATAGTTCACCAAGGGGTGATTGGCTGGGTGAGATCTTGAGTTGTGGTTGTGTTTTCTGATCAGATCTATAGTTTTAACGTGGTATCAGAGCTACGGGTTTGATCTCCATTAGCTCTCGATATTTTTAGGTTTTCTAGGGTTTGGTCATAATTGAGGGTTTCTTGATTTGTTTGTAATTGGCTTCAATTGGTGTTGTTTTCTTAACTGCCGTTGGTTGAATCGTTGATCTTCGTAACGATTCTTGGTGGTTCTTGATTTTCAGTTAGGGTTTCTTGAAAACCCTAATTTGAAATTGTAGGGATCTTGGTTCTTGGTGATCTGTGGTGATTTCTGATTGGGTTCTTGGTTATCAATAGTCTTGACTAAGTGAATCAAGGCTATTGGTGACTGGTTTGTGTTCATTTCGCTGCGATTCATAGCTCTGTAAGTTGTTTCTCTCTCTGAAACCCCTAATCACTTTAGTTGTGACACTGCAAACATAGGGGGTAACTTCTTGACCTACTTCTGTGAGAAGCAAGGAAACCTGCTCTTCCCCCTGACAGGTGTGAAACTGAGTGATTCAGACTGGTTTGGGTGTGTGTTTAGAGTTGTTGTTCATAGCTAAATTTTTTTGTTTGTGTCTAGGTCGTTGGAGGATAGGTTTTTGGGCAATCTTGGTAGTCTGGTGGTTGATTGTTTGTTAGAGTTGTTAGGGTGGTTTATTTGTCTGTTTGTTAGTTGATATCTTTGTTTTTCTGTTATTTGTTTTTGTTTGTTGTCTTGTGTTCTTTCTTCTTGCTCTTATGGCTGAGGTATTGATTAGTAGCTTGGATGCTGGTAATCTTTTGTTTTTACATTCTAATGATAACTCTAATGTGCCTATTGTTCACTTTAAATTGACTGGTTCTGATAACTATAAAATGTGGTCTACTGCTATGAAAATTGCTTTAAAAGGTAAAAATAAGATGGGGTTTGTTGATGGTACTTGTGTTAAACCTGCTACTAGTGTTTTACTATCCCAGCAATGGGAGAGGTGCAATGCTATTGTTCTTGGATGGATTCTTGGATCATTGTCTCCTGAGTTGTACTTAGGACAAGTTTATTCTGAGATTGCTTCTGAGGTATGGACAGAATTAGAAGAACTTATGATAAAATGGATGGATCTGTCATTTTTAATGTGCTTCATATAATCAACTCTCTTAAGCAAGGTGAATTGTCTATGCCTGATTACTATCATAAGTTGAACTCTCTTTGGAGAGAATTTGACACTTTGACTTAGTTACTTGCTTGTACTTGTGCTGCTCATGAAGGTGTTTTGAAACATAACCAACTGATTAGACTTATGCAATTTCTTATGGGCTTAAATGAAGTATATCAACCAATTAGGAGTAATGTTCTGGCAAGGGACCCTTTACCTGATGTTAAAGAAGCCTTTAATGTCATTTCTAGGAAGGAGTCTCATAGAGGACTCCACCCAAGTACTGGTTCTAGCAGCAAGGTCCAACCTGCTACTTTTGTTGTGAAGACCAATAGTAATTCAAACTCTAATAATAATTTTGTTAGAAAAGGTAATAACAACAATGGTAATGGTAATAGGGGACCTAATCCTAATTTGGTTTGTAAACATTGTGGTTTAATTGATCACACTATTGAAAGATGCTTTAAGCTTAATGGTTATCCTCCTGGTTTTAAAAGAAACCCTAATTTGGCTAAACAATCTGCTTCTGTCAAAAGGTTTAATGGTAATGCAGATGTCTCTCAATCTTCTACTTCTTCTGGATCTATGACTGGGTCTTTCACTAATGATCAAAAGATGAAACTCTTAAGTCTCATTAATGAAAAACCCTCTACTAATGTCTCTGCTAGCATGGCAGGTAGATTTCCCACTTTCTTTAATAATAATGTGATGTTTAACTTGAATTTTGAAAAGTTTTTCTGTGCTAAAACCAGTTCGGTTAAGTATAATGTCACTTTAGGTTGGGTCATTGACTCTGGTGCTAATCAGCATATGACTGATTCTACTAAGAACATGTTTAATGTGGTTACTATATCTAGTCTTATGTTGACTGTTGGTCATCCCAATGGTACTGTTGCTAAGATTTCTGCCATTGGCAGTCTTGGATTAACCTCTGGTGTTGTTTTGTTTGATGTTCTTGTTGTCCCTGAGTATAATGTTAGTCTGCTATCTGTTAATAAAATGATTAAAGACAGTAAATTCTTTGTTGGTTTTGATGAACATAAGTGCTATATTCAGGATTTGAGTCTGGGCAAAATTGTGGGGACTGGTAGTGAGCCTGGTGGACTCTATTTGTTTGATGAACCTGTGAATGGTGAGTCTATTCTTGCTATGTGTAATTCTGTATTTGTTTGTCATGTTTCTAGTGAGTTGTGGCACCAAAGACTTGGTCACCGTGCTGATCAAGTCTTGTCTTCTTTGGGTAATCAAATTGGTCTTAAAAGAATGAATCATCTATCTCCTTGTGATGTGTGTCACAAGGCAAAACAAACTAGAGAACCTTTTCCATTAAGTGATCATAAAACTGAATCTATTGGGGATCTCATTCATTGTGATGTTTGGGGTCCTTACAGGGTTGTTAGCAAAGAAGGTTTTAAATATTTTTTAACCATAGTTGATGACTTTAGTAGGGCTGTTTGGGTCTATTTACTTAAGTCAAAGACTGAGGTTGGTCACTATATTAAAATTTTTATAAAACTTATCTTTACTCAGTTTAACAAAAAGGTTAAGATCATAAGGTCTGATAATGGAACAGAATTTGTGAATAATCAGTTATCTACTCTTTTTACTGATCAAAGGATGATTCATCAAACTTCTTGTGCCTATACTCCTCAGCAAAATGGGATTGCTGAGAGGAAACATAGACACCTTCTTAATAGTGCTAGGAATCTTATGTTTCAGGGGGGATTCCCTTGAATATGTGGCCTGAATGTTTCTTAACTGCTATTTACTTAATTAACAGGCTTCCCTCCTCTGTCTTGTCTGGTGCTTCCCCTTATTTTTTAGTGTATGGTAAGGATCCTAGTCTCTCTCATATCAGATCTTTTGGGTGTCTTTGTTACTTTACTGTTTTGAAATCAAATGACAAATTTGGTTCTCAATCTGAAAAATGTGTTTTGATTGGATTTTCTACTGTTAAAAAGGCCTATAAATTGTATGGTTTAGAAAGTAAGTCTGTGTTTTATTCAAGAGATGTAAGGTTTTATGAAACTGTTTTTCCTTTCAAAATGAAATCTTTAAAATTTTCAAATGATTCTGGAAATATATCTAATAACTTAGAACCATGTTTTGATGAAAGTAGAGTAAATATCTTAAACTTTTTTAACATCCAAGGGACTGAAAGTCCCAATGATGACGAGGGGGCCTTTCTAATGTGGAAGGTAGTGGTATGGGACCTCCAAGAGACTATGTTAACATAGTCAGTGATGAAGGGGCAACCACAGCAACCCAGATAGAAGAAACTATCACCTCTGAGGGCAATAATCAAAACAATCTTAATGGTGAGGATCATAATGTTCAAATGGAAGCACCATCAAGTCTTAGGAGGTCTTCTAGGAATAGAAGTCAACCTGTTAGGTTTAATGATTTTGTTGTTGGTAGTAATGTGAAGTATGGTCTTGAAAAGTATGTGTCTTATTCTAATCTATCTAGAGTTAATAAGTGTTTCTCTACCACTTTGAATAAGTCTTGTGAGCCTAAAACTCTTGCTGAGGCAACTCAGAATCCTATGTGGAGAGAAGCTATGAATTATGAGATGGAAGCTTTACATAGGAACAATATTTATGAGTTGTGTGAATTTTCTGAAGGCAGATTTGCTATTGGTTGTAAGTGTATATGGAAACTTAAGTATAAGTCTTCTGGTGAGATTGATAGGTATAAAGCTAGACTTGTTGCTAAAGGCTTTAACCAAAGAGAGGGCATTGATTATGAGGAAACTTTTAGTCCTGTTGTGAAAATGGTCACTGTGAGATGCTTAATTGCTTTATCTGTTCATAATAGATGGCCTTTGTTTCAACTTGATGTTAATAATGCTTTCTTATATGGAGATTTGTATGAAGATGTTTATATGCAGTTGCCTCCTGGTTTTTATGATAAGGATGAAACCAGGGTATGTAAATTGAACAAGTCTCTTTATGGATTAAAACAGGCTCTAAGGCAGTGGAATGAAAAACTTACCACTGCTTTGATTGAAAATGGTTTTAAACAAAGTGTTAATGATTATTCTTTATACACTAAGGATAAAAATGGTGTTTTCTTGGCCTTGTTAGTCGATGTTGATGATATTGTCATTACTGGTAACAATGTTGATGAGATTGAGAAGTTTAAAGGTTTTCTGAACTCTAAATTCATGATTAAGGATCTTGGTCCTCTCAAATACGACTTTCACTTTCAACCCGATTCACCGCCTACGTGCCCTTTACGCCCAGTCATTCAGAAGAACACTCCCCCCCCCCCCCCGTCTTACCAAGGCTGCTGGCATAGAGTTAGCCGGGGCTTCCGCCTCGAGTCTTGTCATGATCGCGCACTCGATGAAAGAGCTTTACAAGAGGCCTTGCCCTTCTTCACTCACGCGATATTGCTGGATCGGGCTTTTGCCCATTGTCCAATATTCCCCACTGCTGCCCCCCGCGGAAGTCCGGGCCGTGTCTCAGTCCCAGTGGGTATTGAAGTTCTTGAAAAAAAAGTTGGTATTTGTCTTTCTCAAAGAAAGTATTGTCTAGACTTGTTGAGTGAGTATGGTTTGTTGGCTTGTAAGCCTGCTGCTACTCCTATGCAGCAGAATGTTGTTTTGAGTCATGTTGAGACTGAAACTGACAAGTTCTTGTCTAACATGACTGAGTATCAGAAATTGGTTGGTAAACTGATATACTTATCTGTTACTAGACCTGATATATCTTATGATGTTCATTGTTAAAGTCAGCATATGCATGCTCCTCTTACTTCTCATTTTACTGCTGCACTTAGAGTTTTGAGGTATTTGAAGCAGGCTCCTGGTACAGGTATTCAATTTGAGTATGATAATATGCTTAGTCTGTATGCTTTCTCAGATACAGACTGGCTAAGTGTCCTGTTTCAAGGAAATATGTTTCTGGATTTTGTGTTTATTTTTGCAACAATTTGATTTCCTGGAAAAGAAAAAGCAAGCAACTATTTCAAGATCTTCTGTTGAATCTGAGTATAGATGTCTTGCATCTACTACTTGTGAGCTTGTATGGATTATTAAGGTTTTTAAGGATCTTGGGATAGATGGTTTGTTACCTGCAAATTTGTTTTGTGATAGTAGTTCTGCTATACAGATTGCTGCTAATCCTGTTTTTCATGAGAAAACAAAACATTTTGAAATAGATTTGCATCTTGTTAGGGAGAAAGTAGCTTATGGAGTTGTTAAAACTCTAACAGTTGCCTCTACTAATAATGTTGCAGATATATTCACAAAAGGGTTGAGTATTTCTCAACATAAACAATTCTGTGATAAACTTGGTTTGGTGAATTTGTTCAAGCCATGAGCTTGAGAGGGGGTGTTGAAATATGTTGAGTTGTACAAGCTCATTTTTGGTTTAGTTGGTCTTATTAAGTCCAAGGACTTATTGTGACAACTTTTTCTAATGTTTACATGTTTAGCTAGTTTTGACAGGTTGAAGTATGTACAAGGGCTAAAGTGTAAATCTATTCTATATAAGCTAAGAGACCTAGCCCTAGCCGTGTAACTCAGTCATATTCATCTCACATAGTCTTTGTAATCTCTCTCAAGTATTGTGGTCTTGTTTTTGGTATTCATCTCTTGATCATCTTGATCAATTGGGTAGTATAGGTTGTGTATTGAGAGTATTTGTAGTGAGGCTGATTGTATTCATAACATTGTAGTGGGTGATTCGATCCATCTAAAGGGGACAATCAATTTATCTTGTATTTGTTTGGCAAGCACTCGTTTGAGGACTTGTCTTCTTGTTTTACTGAGTAATAAAATAGTTCACCAAGGGGTGGTTGGCTGGGTGATATCTTGAGTTGTGGTTGTATTTTCTGATCAGATCTATAGTTTTAACGTTTATATTAATGCTCATATTTTGTTATAGAAAGAAATAAAGTAAACCACCAATATTTTGTTAATTTCACCAGCTACTAAAAAAGTAGTCCATCGGGCATTTGTATATATTTTTAACTTAACTCAAATACTCAATCGTATGACATATTGTTAAATTTGAGACTCAAACAAGTGAAGAATTGGCCATTGCAAAATCCAACACTCTCTTTCACACAAATCATACCACCAACGTATTTTAATCTTCTGTATATGTAGAATTATAATTTTTTTCATCAGACATATTATACTAATAAACATATTTTTTGTGCTCTTCAATTTCATTATACATTTTTATAAAGTTTTCTTTAAATGTTTTCACAAAACATGTCAAATTCAAAATATATTTGTAATAAAAATTTACCTTTAAATAAACCTTCTTTTTTCTCTCATGAACCCTCTTCATCGTTCCTTCATCCATCAACATGCAACTTTAACTTCTTCCTCTTTCCATACACATGCAAAATCTTATCATTTTTTACCAACTTATTTGTCTCATCTATTATCTTATTCTCATGATTTATTTTTATAATAAGATCTTTTTAAAACAAATTGTGTTTTAGTTAAAAATAAATAAATACTTGTAAGTTATAGTTTATGAATTGTATAAAACTATATCTTTGAATATTTTGCAAGTAAAGTCAGTGATTTTTTTTCTTGCTTTATGAAATTTATGAATACAATACAATTATAAGTTTATATTAAATACCGTTCAAACGACGCCGTTTCTACACTGGGTTTTGATGAGTGCTTATTCACTCATCCTTTTTAGGCTTTATTTCAAACCAAAAATACCAAATACTAACCTAAAATGCCAAGAGAATGCATGTTTTTGTATTTGTGTATGTGCAGGTACGGATATGAGAAATATGGACAAAAACAAAGGAAAACCGACAAAAACGAGCACGAGAATGGAAAGTGTCAAAAGCCGAAGCCCGGGAAGCAAAATGATCAAAGAAAGTTCAAATTGTCAATAGGAGTCCTCAGAGATTCATCATGTTACAAGTTTAGTCCCTGAACAAAGTTTTGAGAAATTTGGCGAATTTAGTCCCTCAAATTGCAGATAATTACAAAAGTGGTCCTCTGAAGAATTATTTGAAGAAAAGTCCAAGATGGTCCTCCAATTATTGAAAATATTCAACATAGGCCCTTGGAAGAAACTTTTGGAGAAATACAGTTTTGGTCCCTAAAGTTTGGGATAATTCACTTTTGGTCCTTGAAATGCAAATCCTAATACTAATAACCAAAACCGAATCCACTAAATCAACCCAACACATCCTAAGCCCAAAAATAAAAAAAGATACCAGCCCACCATCTTGACCCGGCCTGCCTAACTAAACCCACCCATGGTCAAACAAATATACCGGTCAACACCCTTTAAATAATAAAAACACAAACAAAATCCCCAAACACAATATTACCCGCCCCCTCTTTTTCACCATTCCCAGAAATTGTTACTGTTCATGAACCCTAGCTATTCACCACTCACCAATTAACCTCACATAATAATAATTACCTTATGATGGAGCTTCTAGAAGCGTCAGAGTATGTCAGGGGGTCAGAGAAGGACACGTGGTCCAATCATGATGCACACGCGGGATCAATCAAGTCATATCAATCAATCCAAGGGTCCTAATTGATTGGAAGTTGCTGGAAACGCATCATACGGTTCAGAGAGGACTCAAACAAGCACACTTCACCTGGATCAATGACCTGGCTACCTTCAGCTCAGCTATATAAACCCCCATCCTCACTCATGTATTCTTGTCCACTTTTTCATGTATTTAGAAAGGTTTAGACCACTGTTAATTCTTGTCATTTAAATTTCAAGTCAGTTTTATTGTAATTTCCTTTAAAGCTTTGTACTCAGGTTTTAATTTTAATATAATTCTATTTTCAGATTAATTTCATTGCAATTTACTTTTCAAAGTATCTAGTTATTTCATATTCATTTTTAGTACTTAATAATTTCAAGTTGGTGTTTGGTTAATTTCTTTTTCAATTGTATTCTGCTTGGTAAATTTGTGGTCAAAAGCTTATTGTGCAATAAGCAGTTAAGTTTGTTCATTGGAGAATTGAGGCAGCCAATAGGAGCTTTTTGGCCTGTCTAAAGACAGGCTGTGGGGGAGATCCCTCTGTTCAGCTGAGGGATAAATTGTAAGTTTCCGTTTATAGTTTCATCTTAACTTTCATTAGATTTCTGCTTATATTAGTTTAATCTGCAGTGCTTTGTATTTCTGCTTATTTGTTTGATCATTCTGTTTAGCTGATAATCTCTTGTTGGTTAGTGAGTTAGCTTAGCTTGTCTTATATTTTTAGTAGTCTCATTTTACCTTACATAGCATATTCTGTCATTTTAGTTGTTTTTATTAAATCTGTTAGCTTTTAGAAAAGTTTAGTAATAGGTTTTGATAATTGGATTGGTAGTTTTCGACTTAGGATTGTTGAGGTTATTGAAACAGATCACTACGAGGAGTATTTGGTTTCTGAATTTCTGTGTTATTGGATAAGAGTTAATCAGAGGTTGAACTGCACATCTTAGTATAACTGCTCAGTTTAGGGGTATTAGGATTTGCTTACTTTGTTGTGGCCTTAAAGTTTGTCGTTATTACCTTTGATTCTCATTTTCATTGCATCTATTGATTTAATTATCTGAGTTGGATTGGTAATTTGGATAGGTTTAGAGCAGGTCTGTGCAGATAAGTAATTGCGTCACAGTTAAATTAAGGTGTGTTTGGTATAACTAAGTTTCGGTGAGTCCATGGTGTTTTATTGTTTAACTCTCTGCATACTCAGGTTGTTTTAGGTCTATATAGGATATATAAGTAAACAGTCACTTTGATACAAATTCATTTGCTCAACTCATAATTTGTGTTCATTTAGGAATCGTTGTTGCTGCATACTTGAACGTAGGTAGATTTTAGGTGCACTTAGGATAATTAGCTCACCGAATAGCTTAATAGTACACCTAGGAATAGTTTTGATTAATTAAATTCCACTATGGTCAAACGGTTAGGTGCATTCAGAATAGTCAAACTTGCAGCAAATCAGTTCATTGCCATCTGTTCTCAGGCCTTATAGGGGGTCGAATTGGTGATTATAATTAGGGCTTTTGAGTTTTTTTGGTACCTTGTTAGGTGTACCTTTGGAATATACTTTTGGTTAGATCTGATTCGCTTCTTAGGAGTTTAAAAATAAGCTGTCAAGTAGGATTTCAAAACATACATTTCTGTCCAATTTAGCATCTGCCAATTTGCTTATCAGCTGATACATAGTGCTTCTTTAAGTCAATTCAGTTGTGTTGAGTTTATATAAGTTGTGTTTACTTTCTGTGATCATTTTGAGCTTATTTGCGCACAACTGCTTATCATAACTTCTTATTAGAACTGCTTATTTAGCACATTTCTTAGTTTCTGTGATCATTTTGGTCTCATACTGTTCCAATAAGCCTATTTGAGTACTAAGGTCAACTGGTCAAAGTTTGGGGTCATTTCTGGTCAAAGTGCTTATTAATAAGCACTTTGATTAAGCAGTTTTCAAGCTTTTCAGCACTTTTCGAGCTTATTTTTCTTTCAAAATTTTTTCTCAAGTTTATTTTACTATTTTAGAATTTCCCTGAAATTTTCATATTTTTCCGAGTTCATTTACTATTTTTTTTATTTTATTTTCATTTTAAATCATTTTTAATTACTTTTTAATTACTAAAAATCCAAAAAAAAATCAGAAAAAGTCAAGAAAAATCCAAAAATATTTTAGAAAATTATTTTTAGTTATTTTAGATTTTTAGAAATTTATTTTGCAATTTTCCCATTTATTTTGAATTTATTTTTCATTTTTAATTAGTTTTAATAGTTTTTAATTTCTAGAAATTACATAAAAAGCAAAAAAAAAATTAGTTTTTAGTTTTAAAATTTCTTTTTAGTTATTTTATAATTTTCAAAATTTAATTTTTATTTTTCTCACTTTATTTTCATTTTCTTTTAATTTTTAATTAGTTAAATTAGTTTTTAATTCATAATAAATCCATAAAAAGTCAAAAAAATATTTTTCTTTTTCTCAAAATTTTCTTTTATCATTTTTGATTTTTGAAAATTATTTCCAAGTCCGTAGGAGTCGCGTAGCTTAAAAGTCGCGTTTTATTTCGCGTGTTGACGTTTATTTTACGTTTAAATTTACGGTTTTTGATTCTACGTTACGTTTTTAGTTTGTTTAGTTGATTTACGTGTTTAATTAGTTTTTGATTCTACGACACGTTTCACGATTCGGGAATTCGAAATTCTATTCACACCTTCGTTGGGACACGACCCGGGGAAATACTTTCCTAAGCATTTCTTCGGTAAAACAAAAACTATACTACAAAACGACAACATCAAAAAATGGCGCCGCTGCCGGGGAAGGTTGAAGTGAATTTTTGAATATTCGTTTTTGAAAAAAATTGTGTTTTGATAAACCTTCTTCTATTTTGTATATATTATATAAATATCGAAAAATCAAAAACACTTTTCCTAAAGTGTTTTCACAAAAATACCAAAAAAAAAAAATAATAAAGTTACAGCCTCGTTCCGATCGAAAGAAAGGGCGTTGTAAACCAAATAAGTCTCCCAATATAACTACGCGTGAAATTAGTTGCTAGACGGATTACTTTGATTCTACGACCGAATAAGCGGAAAATACGGAAGCTTTGACATTAAATTGCAAGCTGAAGAGAGATCCATTCTTCTCTCCCGTTCCGTCGCAAGTAGATTAAGGGAAACGTTTTACAATTAACGTAACGTTTGAAAAAAACAAAACAAAAGTTTAAGTTTTAAATTTTGCTTTATAAAAACAAAAATACAAAAAGATTTTCCTTTTCAAATTTGATTTTCCTTTTATTTTTCAAAATTTTGATTTTTGTGGTGTATGAACACACGTTCTACGTCTAAACGACTTGTTTCACCACTTTCAAATCCGGAAAGTTTGTTTCGTCACACACACCGAGTTCTATTTCCTAATACGGAGGAAATGAACCCGAACGAACAACACTTGGGACCCCCGCCGATGGGTGGTATCCAAAACAATGTGATCCCGCCGATGGGACCACAACCGGTTTACGATCAACGTACTATGCAAGAATTGCTCCAGTGTCCTACCGAGGGATACGGGGATGCAATTGTTTTACCACCAATCCTTTCCGATAATTTTGAACTTAAAACTGGATTAATTCAACTTGTTACGTCAAAACAATTTCACGGTTTTGAGAGGGACGATCCTCACGCACACATCCGATGGTTTAATAAGCTAACTTTGACTTTGAAATTTAAGGATGTCCCTCACGATGCTATCAAATTGATGTTGTTCCTATTTTCACTCGAGGGCTCAGCCCGGATTTGGCTCGAAAAAGAACCCCCTCGTTCGATTCACACATGGGAAGAACTCGTCTCGAAATTTGTTAATCATTTCTTTCCGCCGTTCAAAACGACTAATCTTAAGAATGATATAACTAATTTTCAACAACGTTTTGATGAGAACTTTGGTGAGGCTTGGGAACGCTTTAAGGATCTTCTTCGAAAATGTCCTCACCATGGTTTCTCCGAGTTACACCAAATCGACACGTTTTATAACGCTTTGACGCAAAACGATCAAGATTCTTTAAACGCAGCCGCCGGTGGCAATATCTTGAATCGTACGCCTAGGGATATTTTGACGATCATTGAGAACAAATCTAAGGTTCCAACTTCTCGTAACAAACCGAATGTTTCGAAAGTGACTTCTTTTACTCCTCCTTCACCTTCGTCGGTCCAATCATCGGAATTGGCCGAACTTACCGACGCTATCCGTTGTATGATGAAAGAGTTTAAGTCGCAGAACCAAAAACCCGAGCCCGTTAAAGCCGTTAATGAAAAATGTGTGATTTGTGGTGGACCGCATCCGTATTATGATTGTCAAGCCACCGATGGCCAAATTTATAATGCTAACGTAGCAGCCGTAAACTACAATCAAAACCAAGATTTTCGTGCTAACCAAACAAGTCCACCTGGGTTTCTACCTGTGCAAAATCATCAAAACCGTTATCCTCAAAATAACCAAGGTAATCAAAACCAAGGTTACAATCAAAACCGTGGAACCAATTTCAATCAAACTCAAAATTATCAAGTCCCTTCTCCCCAACAAGTTTATCAACCACCACAACAAGTGCAACCTTCTCCTGAGCTTGCTAATTACATGAAAACGAACGATGTTAACATTCGAGCAATGCAAAATCAAATCAACAACATGAGGGTTGAACTTAAGAAGGAGATCGACACAACCATGACTCGACAAACGAATGAGCTTAAGCAAATGATGAGCAGCTTTATGCAGATGAATCAAGCATCGACGTCTGGCACTCTTCCAAGTAATACTATTCCAAACCCGAGGGGCGAGATTAAGGCGATCACGACTCGCAGTGGTGCTTTATATGAACCCACGGTTCCGACTACTTCTTCTTCTCTTCCACCAAGGGTAGTGGACCGTGAGACCGAGGTGACAAAGGACCCGGTACCTCCTACTAATAACGGAGGTTCCGAAAACGTCCAACCTCCGGTTGTCCAAAAGTCAAAGGATAAAGAAAAAGTCGTTTTTGAAAATAATGTGAAATACAAGTCTAAATTGCCATATCCGTCACGATTTAATGATGAAGAGCTCCGTGCAAAATCTAAAAAACAAATGGAAAAGTTTCTCGATATTTTTCAAAAGTTGCACTTTGATATCAGTTTCATGGATGCTCTTGTTTACATGCCGAAATTTGCCTCAACGTTTAAGAATCTAATAAGTAATAAAGAGAAATTGCTCGAATTAGCCGAAACACCGATTAATGTTCAATGCTCCGCTATTCTTCTCAAGAAGCTTCCCGAGAAGCTTGGAGATTCGGGAAAGTTTCTTTTTCCTTGTTCGTTGAAAGATCAAGAGGTTTGCAATGCCCTGGCCGATTCAGGTGCAAGCATTAACCTCATGCCATTATCAATCTATAAACAACTTGGGATGGGGGAACTTAAACCAACCCGAATGACGTTAGAGCTTGCTAACCGTTCAATTACTCATCCGGTTGGAATTGCGGAAGATGTTTTTGTTCAAGTGAACTCGTGTACTTTTCCAGCCGACTTTGTCGTTGTTAATTTTGAACCCGATCCGAGAGTTCCTCTTATACTAGGGAGACCGTTTTTACGAACCGCAAAAGCCCTAATCATTTTGAGGATACTCTAACTTTACGACACGATGATGATATTATGATTTTTAAAGCCGATGATTCAAAATCGAAGAAGTTCTCCGTCAATAGCATTGATGCTTGTAATTATTCCTTTGATGATTTTGTGAAAACGTTCGTCTCCGACTCTTCTCCATCATTTCCTCCGACTAAGGAACATGATTCTTTTTGGGAAGAGGTCGATGAATTTCTTGCTATTGATACGATTCCGTTTTCTGAGATTGATGATTCTTACTTTGATTCGGAGGGAGATACTATTTTTCTTAACAATTTGTTGAACGATGAACCGTCAATCCCTCCGGATAAAGTTAAGACGAAGATTGAGTTCATAATTGACGATCCTCTTGAGCCCGAGCTCGAGGAATTTTTACCAGACTTTGAGAGTTTTAACTTCGATACGACTGAGGAAATAAGTGGCAATCCCACTTATCGTCATGATTTTTATGATCCGACATTTGAAGCTTTTCATTTCGATTACTCGGAAGAGACGAGTCGTGGCAGTACCACTTCTCATGCTTTTATCTCTCTTCCGGAATTTGAATCATTTAGTTTTGATAAATTTGAAATTGAAAAGTTTTCTAAACCTGAATATAAAAGTTTCAGTTTTGATCTTGAAGTTGATCATGATCCGGGTGGTGTTCTTAAAAATGAAAGTTTTAATGAAAAGTTTTTCCCAACCCTCCCACCCGGAAAGGATTTTAAAAGGAGCTTAAATAATAAAAGTCATAATTTCACAATTATGAAATTCTCTTTTGATGAGGATGAGTTTTTCAAGATTGTTATCATGATTTTCTTGCCATTTGTAATGTTTGGTGTGGTTTCTCTTATCCTTCACTCCGTGGGGAGTGAGGATGTTGTATTTGATCCCGGTATCGTTTCTAAACGTTTTCAACATTAAAATACCAGTGGTTATCTCTTCGGGATGGAACTTTCAATTAAGTCTTATGTTTTTCAAAATATTTTGAATGAAAGCCCGATGGAGATTATATTCCATTTGCTCTCCCCAAGGACGAATTAATTCGGGGATCGAGTCAAGCTCATGTGACTCGGTGATAAAAAACAAGCGCTTCGTGGGAGGCACCCCATGCTTATCCATTTTCATTTTCTTTATTTCTATTTTCTTTAATAACGTGACGTGAGGGGGGCGACCTTTTCCAAACTTGTGTTTTCGTGGTTGTTGTTTATGACTGTTCAGGAATTTCCCCGAAGTTTGAGGACTCTCGTGCTCGTGGTTTGTCAATCTCTCCACTCGAGTCTCATCCTTTGCTGCTCTTTCGGAAATTCACCATATCCTAAATCTTATCGACTAACGTTTATCTCTTGGCATACTTAATAAACGGCCTTAGATTTTACGTAGGATTACCCGTCCCTTAAAACATTGAGGACAATGTTTCACTTTAGTCTGGGGGGGGTGAATCTTCGATTCGATTTGACCTGTACCATCGTCTGAGCTGTTAACTTGCGCAACTCCGTTTTCCACCAAAAATTTTAATTTTTGTCACCACTTTATAATTCTCAAAAAAAAAAAAAAAAAAAAAAAAAAAAAAAAAAAATGATATGAATAATGAGATTTGACACCTTGTTTTGACTTTCCTACCGGCGAGAGTAGAAATAAATGTTCCGACTTGACCGGGCGTGTTGAGCCCTAGCTTGTTTCCCTTAACCAAAATAATCAAAAGATTATGGCTAAGCATCCGCGGATCTCATTATTTGGGATTTTAAATTTGCGGAGATCGAGGAATGATAGAGTTTATTTGGAAGTTTCGTGCTATACACGGATCGCATTACTGGGATTTAAAAAACCCACGAGAGGTACTTGTGGCCTCCTTGTTCCCACCAGCTTGCACACCAATATATAAATATAGATGTCTAGGATTAATTAAGGGTATACGGTTTGGGCAATACTTAGTTTTTTCTCGTTCCCAACAAAATCTCTGCATATGGGGGTTTGGTACACATAGGGGTACTGCCAGTGTTACGGTGAAATAGACTATTGCATCTTGCCGGTTCGCAGCCGATGTTGTGATCTTAGTAAAGGCCGTAGGACTCGGGGTTTGGCATATAGTTATGAATATCAATAATAATAGTCCAAAGCCAAATAAAAAGGCAGAGGAATCCAAAGCTATAAAAAGCAGCGGATAGAAATCCAAAGTCATAATAAAGCTCTTACATCTTGGCGGCTCATAAACCGTTGACTGTAAAAGAATAAAGGACTAAGGACCAAAGTATTATTAAAGTGCTTATGATTATGCAAAAATGCCAAGCTTCGACTCCGGGGGTTTCCCTAATAAAAAGCTTCCGTTTCGGGTATCAAACATGGTATGTCTCGGTCATAAATAAAAAGGGAGCCCCTACAAATCGTGTTAAATCAGAGACCTTCATGTGGATCCGATTTCTGTATGCAGGGATTTTCAAGGGAAAGTTTGGAAACTACTTAGCGTTCAAATTTTGTGCTCTTATCGGACTAACAAATATCAAAACGAGAAAATATGAAGCAATTCATTTCTCACAAATTAAAATCTTTAGATACAACTAAGGACCTGGGGACAAGTGGTAATACACAAGTAACTTTTGTGGGCAGTGTTAGCATCTAACTTCTGATAAACAATGATTTCGATTTTACGCTTAGTTTGGGAGCTTGTGAAAAATCAAGGATGACGATTTTTATCCGTATGGTCTCTTCTCTGTGAGAAGTGTTTCTACTCGTTGACCCTGAAAATTATCAACAGATAAGAATTGATAATGAAAGTCGAATCAAACCGTAACATATATAAAAATGAAAAAAAGTACAAAAATAATAGTTGTAGTATTATTCCTGAAAATCGGAAAACGGAGCGTTTTTGAGAATAAATGATTTTACTATCTCTCTTGAACATCATTGCTACTTTACAACGTCAGTAGAGAGAGGTTTTGAAATTATTTATCTTTTAAGCGTAAGGTGATGACATTGCGTGAGGGCACGGCAATACCTTAGTCTGGGGGATTTTGATGAGTGCTTATTCACTCATCCTTTTTAGGCTTTATTTCAGACCAAAAATACCAAATACTAACCAAAAATGCCAAGAGAATGCATGTTTTTGTATTTGTGTATGTGCAGGTACGGATATGAGAAATATGGACAAAAACAAAGGAAAACCGACAAAAACGAGCACGAGAATGGAAAGTGTCAAAAGCCGAAGCCCGGGAAGCAAAATGATCAAAGAAAGTTCAAATTGTCAATAGGAGTCCTCAGAGATTCATCATGTTACAAGTTTAGTCCCTGAACAAAGTTTTGAGAAATTTGGCGAATTTAGTCCCTCAAATTGCAGATAATTACAAAAGTGGTCCTCTGAAGAATTATTTGAAGAAAAGTCCAAGATGGTCCTCCAATTATTGAAAATATTCAACATAGGCCCTTGGAAGAAACTTTTGGAGAAATACAGTTTTGGTCCCTAAAGTTTGGGATAATTCACTTTTGGTCCTTGAAATGCAAATCCTAATACTAATAACCAAAACCGAATCCACTAAATCAACCCAACACATCCTAAGCCCAAAAATAAAAAAAGATACCAGCCCACCATCTTGACCCGGCCTGCCTAACTAAACCCACCCATGGTCAAACAAATATACCGGTCAACACCCTTTAAATAATAAAAACACAAACAAAATCCCCAAACACAATATTACCCGCCCCCTCTTTTTCACCATTCCCAGAAATTGTTACTGTTCATGAACCCTAGCTATTCACCACTCACCAATTAACCTCACATAATAATAATTACCTTATGATGGAGCTTCTAGAAGCGTCAGAGTATGTCAGGGGGTCAGAGAAGGACACGTGGTCCAATCATGATGCACACGCGGGATCAATCAAGTCATATCAATCAATCCAAGGGTCCTAATTGATTGGAAGTTGCTGGAAACGCATCATACGGTTCAGAGAGGACTCAAACAAGCACACTTCACCTGGATCAATGACCTGGCTACCTTCAGCTCAGCTATATAAACCCCCATCCTCACTCATGTATTCTTGTCCACTTTTTCATGTATTTAGAAAGGTTTAGACCACTGTTAATTCTTGTCATTTAAATTTCAAGTCAGTTTTATTGTAATTTCCTTTAAAGCTTTGTACTCAGGTTTTAATTTTAATATAATTCTATTTTCAGATTAATTTCATTGCAATTTACTTTTCAAAGTATCTAGTTATTTCATATTCATTTTTAGTACTTAATAATTTCAAGTTGGTGTTTGGTTAATTTCTTTTTCAATTGTATTCTGCTTGGTAAATTTGTGGTCAAAAGCTTATTGTGCAATAAGCAGTTAAGTTTGTTCATTGGAGAATTGAGGCAGCCAATAGGAGCTTTTTGGCCTGTCTAAAGACAGGCTGTGGGGGAGATCCCTCTGTTCAGCTGAGGGATAAATTGTAAGTTTCCGTTTATAGTTTCATCTTAACTTTCATTAGATTTCTGCTTATATTAGTTTAATCTGCAGTGCTTTGTATTTCTGCTTATTTGTTTGATCATTCTGTTTAGCTGATAATCTCTTGTTGGTTAGTGAGTTAGCTTAGCTTGTCTTATATTTTTAGTAGTCTCATTTTACCTTACATAGCATATTCTGTCATTTTAGTTGTTTTTATTAAATCTGTTAGCTTTTAGAAAAGTTTAGTAATAGGTTTTGATAATTGGATTGGTAGTTTTCGACTTAGGATTGTTGAGGTTATTGAAACAGATCACTACGAGGAGTATTTGGTTTCTGAATTTCTGTGTTATTGGATAAGAGTTAATCAGAGGTTGAACTGCACATCTTAGTATAACTGCTCAGTTTAGGGGTATTAGGATTTGCTTACTTTGTTGTGGCCTTAAAGTTTGTCGTTATTACCTTTGATTCTCATTTTCATTGCATCTATTGATTTAATTATCTGAGTTGGATTGGTAATTTGGATAGGTTTAGAGCAGGTCTGTGCAGATAAGTAATTGCGTCACAGTTAAATTAAGGTGTGTTTGGTATAACTAAGTTTCGGTGAGTCCATGGTGTTTTATTGTTTAACTCTCTGCATACTCATGTTGTTTTAGGTCTATATAGGATATATAAGTAAACAGTCACTTTGATACAAATTCATTTGCTCAGCTCATAATTTGTGTTCATTTAGGAATCGTTGTTGCTGCATACTTGAACGTAGGTAGATTTTAGGTGCACTTAGGATAATTAGCTCACCGAATAGCTTAATAGTACACCTAGGAATAGTTTTGATTAATTAAATTCCACTATGGTCAAACGGTTAGGTGCATTCAGAATAGTCAAACTTGCAGCAAATCAGTTCATTGCCATCTGTTCTCAGGCCTTATAGGGGGTCGAATTGGTGATTATAATTAGGGCTTTTGAGTTTTTTTGGTACCTTGTTAGGTGTACCTTTGGAATATACTTTTGGTTAGATCTGATTCGCTTCTTAGGAGTTTAAAAATAAGCTGTCAAGTAGGATTTCAAAACATACATTTCTGTCCAATTTAGCATCTGCCAATTTGCTTATCAGCTGATACATAGTGCTTCTTTAAGTCAATTCAGTTGTGTTGAGTTTATATAAGTTGTGTTTACTTTCTGTGATCATTTTGAGCTTATTTGCGCACAACTGCTTATCATAACTTCTTATTAGAACTGCTTATTTAGCACATTTCTTAGTTTCTGTGATCATTTTGGTCTCATACTGTTCCAATAAGCCTATTTGAGTACTAAGGTCAACTGGTCAAAGTTTGGGGTCATTTCTGGTCAAAGTGCTTATTAATAAGCACTTTGATTAAGCAGTTTTCAAGCTTTTCAGCACTTTTCGAGCTTATTTTTCTTTCAAAATTTTTTCTCAAGTTTATTTTACTATTTTAGAATTTCCCTGAAATTTTCATATTTTTCCGAGTTCATTTACTATTTTTTTTATTTTATTTTCATTTTAAATCATTTTTAATTACTTTTTAATTACTAAAAATCCAAAAAAAAAAATCAGAAAAAGTCAAGAAAAATCCAAAAATATTTTAGAAAATTATTTTTAGTTATTTTAGATTTTTAGAAATTTATTTTGCAATTTTTCCATTTATTTTGAATTTATTTTTCATTTTTAATTAGTTTTAATAGTTTTTAATTTCTAGAAATTACATAAAAAGCAAAAAAAAAATTAGTTTTTAGTTTTAAAATTTCTTTTTAGTTATTTTATAATTTTCAAAATTTAATTTTTATTTTTCTCACTTTATTTTCATTTTCTTTTAATTTTTAATTAGTTAAATTAGTTTTTAATTCATAATAAATCCATAAAAAGTCAAAAAAATATTTTTCTTTTTCTCAAAATTTTCTTTTATCATTTTTGATTTTTGAAAATTATTTCCAAGTCCGTAGGAGTCGCGTAGCTTAAAAGTCGCGTTTTATTTCGCGCGTTGACGTTTATTTTACGTTTAAATTTACGGTTTTCGATTCTACGTTACGTTTTTAGTTTGTTTAGTTGATTTACGTGTTTAATTAGTTATTTGTGCTTCATTTACTATTTCATTAGTATAATCTCATTCAAATCATTTTTTTACCGTTTTCACGACACGTTTCACGATTCGGGAATTCGAAATTCCATTCACACCTTCGTTGGGACACGACCCGGGGAAATACTTTCCTAAGCATTTCTTCGGTAAAACAAAAACTATACTACAAAACGACAACATCAGGTTTCCCGCCATTTTTTTGGGCCAGTTTTGGCCTTTATGTTTTTGCCCAATCCTGTGTGTTCCGATCCATTTTCTCTGTCGTGCATATTTCCGGAAGCTTCATGCTCTTCTCATACCAACTTTCAGATCCAATTATCCATTTTCATTGAAGCTAATTATCCATCTTCTTCCACCCTCCTCTCTATCTCCCTATGTGTAAAAAAGGAGAAAAAAAAGATGATGTGATGGTAGGTTGGTTATGTGGTTGTGCGGTGACTGAGGATAATATTGGGGTTAGTCCGATTTGTGGAAGAGACTAACTGGAATCTTTCGCTACCACTTAAAAAAAATCAGAAGGTATTTCTTTCTATTGTAAATCAAGTTTAGGGTTCCTTTGTATTTTTGTTTTTATGAATTGGGTGGATGCAGCCAACCACCACACTGTAACCAAGACCACAGATATCCCTAGCAACGAGCCTGACGTGAATCATCGAAGATAGGATGTGCTTCCAGGAAGTGAGCCGAGGTATTTTTTTATACTTCTTATAGAACCATAGAGGAGGGGGTGAATACGGTTTCTTAGGCTTTTAATGTGTTTAAAAACTTTAAGCCAAAGAGAACACCAAGTGGTTGTAAAATAATCCAACAACCACTATCACAACCAAAGTATATAAAGCAAGTAAAGAACACAATGATATATACTGGTTCGGGATGGGGGGTTTATATCATCCGTACGTCCAGTTTCAAATCCGCGACTCTGATACTATTCACTAGTTTCGGTGGACTACAAACAGTTACAATTCACTCCACCGATATTCACCAATATCGATGCTCACAAAGGAGTTACTCACCAACGGTATTCCGCCCTCGGAAACCACCCAAAAGAATCTCACGATTCGACTTTACCTAAGGGTCACCAAGACCACTACCAAGACTTCCACCCGGAAGTATCAAACCCCAACTAGATCCCCAATGATCTAGGCTTGGTCACCAAGACACAAGACTTCCCTTACAAAAAATTGAATGAATGAATGAATGTTTGTTCAATCAAGTCCTAACCTAACCTAGAGACTCGATTGTAATAGAAAGGGTATAAGAAAGAAGACCCTCGACACAATCACAAGAGTGGATTAGATTCTTATGATTCTTCCCTTGTAAGTAGATGTGTTCTTCCAAAGATGTTAATGTGAAAATCAAGAACACAAGATTGGAGATTGAGATAGAGATAGAGATTTGAGAGAGTTTAGAGTGAAAGAATCTATAGAGAAAGAATAATGGCAAGAGGTGAGGAATACAAGAGGCAAGGGTGGTATTTGTAGGCCAAGAACCCAAACTTGGGAAATTTTACCGAGGCCGGCGCGTCACCCGCGCGTCAACGCGCGGGCAGCGCGCCAGGCGTCTGTAAATGTTTCCCAAGTGTTGGGTGTTTGGATCTTATAAATACCTATACTTGCTAAACCCCCAATTGTACTTCACACTAAACCTTAACATTAATCATTCTAAGGTTTACCAACTCAAATAGCCAATTTGGAAATCATTTGTGAAGTGTTTAAAGACAAACCAAATTACCAAGGGTTTAAAGAGTAGATAGGGTAATTTGAAAGGGGTAGAAGTGTATCTCCTCACATGGCATAGAAAAGAGAAAAAGAATATGCCAAAAAATATTCCAATGCATGGGGGGGAAGATTGAGATGGAGGTTTGAGATGAAATGGTTTGAATCGGATGGCTAGGATCAAAGGGAGCCTCCCTTGGTTTTTCAAACAATTTGGCATGTGTGGAATGTGGATGTTGAGATGAGTTCACTTGAAATGAATGGTTAAGATCAAACATGATTAGGTTAGGGTTGAGGAGGATGATGCGTGGGAATTGCACCAGGCTTTACCTCTCGAGGGATCTCGAGAAGCTTACAACCCCCACCAGGCAGTGTACCTGATTGTTGTAGTATAGTATAGTGACAAGTACCGGGGGATTGATCGTTCAACTTAGGAATAGTGCCGCTAGGATTAGAAAGCCTAAAAACTAGGTCTAGAGGTGAGGGATGATTCTTTTTGTATTTTTATATTTTATAAAAGCAATTAAAATCTCGGTTTTGGAAGAGTAGGCAGAATTAGTTGCTAGTCAACTAACCCAATAACTACAGATGCAATCAAAATAAAATAACCAAAATGAAAATAAACTAATTAAACTAGTGGTCTGAACAATATATGGGAGAATTGTGTTTACTTAGATTTTACTACTCCCTAGATATCTTTTACAGGTTAATTGTTTGTTACAGTTGCGTGGATGACGGGTTATATTCCTTAATACCAATCATGGGGTGGCGTACTTACTTCCCCAATTCTATAAGCTCCTACTTCACTCCTATGTCGAGCCAGCAAGAAGCTCCTAACATGGGATCACTAGAATTTGCTCATGCATTAAATACAACCATAAAAACCTAGTACACATCGGTTCATGTTTCTTAAGACGTTCAAGCAAGTTATACAATGGAGATCTGCCAGTTTTCTTAAGCCTAACATTGAAATCATTCATCCATTACAACTATGAACAAGCAATCAACCTATAATCAACATCTAGGTTTCATTACATCTAAGCAAACACACAAGAGATCTAGCCTAGCATGTTAAAATTAAGACAAGCGTAAGATATATTCAAACAACACAGACATATTGAATGAATTGAAAGGATATTTATCTCAATTGAACATGAAGGGTTTCAAGGGGTGAAAACCCTTGAAAATACTGTAAAAGTCGTGTTAGGTTTTATTAAGTTTGACCCTAAAATTCTCCACTCTTTAGAATGAAAATTACAAAAACTATATATAGATTTCCTAAGGTGACGGCGTCAAGAAGAAAGTTCTGACGCCGTCATCCCGCCGCCAAAAATATTCTCGGATTGCCTAGATCCAGATCTGACGCCGTCATGTGTAATCTTGTTCTGGTCCGTCACCACATTTACTCTTGACGGCCATGTTCTGACGCCGTCACGTTTTCTCTGGGCCGTCACCAAAATTGCACTTGATGCCGTCATAAAATTCCTCTTGACGCCGTCAGGTACTGTTCCCAGCAAGGAAAGTTAAGACTTTGCCGTTTTCTTCACTTTTATGCTCCGAAAATGTCCAAAATGCTTCCTTTTCCAGAATTCACTCCCAAAGTACCTAAAATCACAAAAGGAACGATTTAGGGCAATATTTGATCAAATAAATCCAAATTCCAGCTTAAATGACCCCCTAAAAATGAATCATTTTTCGCCTCATCATATACCCTTACACTTGAGATTTGCTTGTCCTCAAGCAATTGCGCTTTTATTTTAATCAAAATACAAGTTATGGGTCATTTAACACTAATATAAAAGTAATTACAACAAATAATCGTTCCACTAAAGACCAAAGACAAGCACGGAGGTCATATACTAGCACCTCACAAATAGTGTTTAGATACTCACATCTCTCGGGTGTAATAAAGTATATATCACAATATAGAAATGGAAAATATCTCCCACTACCTGTCATAGCAAAATAGATTACCATAGGCTTGGGAAAGGATCAAACCTCCACCACATGGCGTAAGCACCTAGGATAAACTATCAAAGAGGTCTTTTAAAGGGTTATAACGTTAGGTGTAGGGATATGGAATACACGGTTTTGTTGGATATAGGCAATCTTTACTGGTGGCGAGTTAATCATCTTGGTTAATTACATGTACAATATGACGTTGCTAAGCCAAGACTCGACTCAACTTAAGCTAATAGATGAAATATAACAAAAACATAAAATAAACATAAAATGAAACGGGATGGTAGTCCTTTTTTTTTTTTTTTTTTTTTTTTTTTTTTTGCATACACTTTTACCCTACCATCCAAAATAATACATCGTAGGTAATGAACATTCCCCTTACACTTGAATTTTTACATACTTTACAATAAACTAATCTAATGACTCGAATTAAGATAATCAAAATACTTGGAGTACTTTTAAGATCAACATACATATGGGGGTAATAAAATGATGTTCTTCCCCATTACTCCATAACATAAGTACTTTACCCATGAGTCCCAACCAAATAACAATAATGCACTAAAGATGAGTGCATACACGGAAGGCTAAGGCGATTTGGGTGTACATTTAAGTGGGGTGTAACAAATTCTTCCTTTAAGTAAGATGCTTAAAGTTAGAAACGAAAAGATAGGCTCGGAGGGGTGTACTAGGGGTTTCGTGTACTAAAAATGAGTACAACGCTAATGGTGTGGGAAAAATTAGTTGACTTTACTAGCCAAGTAATATGACTTAAATGGACAAGTAATTATGATACGGGTTTAACACAAGGGTGATCCTAATGCCTCTTGTCATGTAGTAAATCCTGCTACACGAATGTAGTCTCACTAGCGGTCTCGGGATGCATCACTAACGCAAGTTCTAGAATCTAAATGCTACCGGTACACTCATAAGCACTAATAATGATTGCTTTTCCTATCAAATCTAAAGGCGAACCTCACATATTTGGGTGGAAAATTTTTCTGAATATACGGTTATATGCTAGTCATACAATCTCCTATCCATGAGACGCTTGCTATGGCTAAAGTTTCACTCCTAAATGTTGTAAAAAATTTTAAATTTGGCGCGAAAATTACACTAACAAGTATTTCTCATAGTTTTATTACATATCTACCATCAAACAAACAAACTCAAGTGAAAGTGTATACTATAAGGTATCATCATTTTACCCTCCCCTTACACTTAGGATGAACATTGTCCCCAATGTTCAATTAAAGAATGTAAAAGTGAAATAGGTAAAAGAATGAAATCAAATACTCCCCTGATTCGCTCGGTATGGATAGTGAGGTAACACGGTTAAATCTTCCTCCAAGAAAATGAACAATCAAAGCTTCCCTTCTAAAAATATAAATCATCTTCTTGTCATACATAACCTGTTAAACCTGAGAAAACAAACAAGGAAACCTCGCGTAAAATCGGCGGTAATCTATATATGATAACAAATCCTAGAAAACAAAGTAAGATATAATGCTTGTGGAATGATGTTTGCAGATTCCCTGGAGTTTATAAAACTAAAGATTCAACAAAAACTTTAAGACTCCGTTAGAAAAACAAAACTAGCAAAATTTTCAGATTTTTACACATGTCGTCGTCAGTAATTTCTTCCTGATGCCGTCAGAAGTGACCTGCAGAAATTCTTATGTTATGTTTCCGGAAAATTTCAGGAAAAACTTTGTCCTACTTCTTGGAAAATCCTGCAAAACATCATTATGACTCGATACAAGCATTTGACTCTAACAAATACGAATATACATGTTTATTTAATATTGTGAAGAATCATGATCAATTTTTTTTCTTAAAAACATATTTGGGGTTTCCCCTTACACTTATCTTTTGCGAAATATCTTTGGATGAAGTTAAGACTAAGCCAAACGACAAAATAAAGTATTTTCACCATTTTAGTTTTGAAACATGATCTACCAACAATAAAAATAAAGCATGCATATGGAAACAAATAATCAATCAAACAAAATAAAAATCACACAAATTGGAAAATGAAATCATAAGCCACCCATAATATTGGGATTCAACGTGAACATAAAAATAAAAATTATCCAGGGCCAACAGAGGCCATATCCTAAACTATTACAATCCAAATTGTTTCAAATTACACAACCATGAATAAATTGTTCAGAAATCACAAACATCAAGACAGATCATTGGGGAGGGGGACCATAACGGTAGTCATAACCAGGAGGGAGGTGCCCAGTGTACCCGTAGGGAGGGTAGTCCATCTCACGACCGGGGAATGGGTCGATCTGTAGCTGGGGCTCGATCTGATCACGGGTGGAGAGGTGCTGCATCTGGCAGATGGTATGATCATACATCCAATCAAAGCGCTGGTCAGTGGTGGTCCGCAATGCGTCCACCTGACCCATCCAGGCCCCCTGGTGTGCCTGTCAGTCTCCCCGACCCATGTGTCGGTAATAATCTGCAGACCCAACCTCATAATCCCTGAAATGTGGTTGCTAGGGCACTCCCTCATCATCATCATCATCATCATCCTCAGCACCCTCAGGTCCTCCCGCAATGTATCAAGTATAGGAGCCATCCCCCAGCTCCATCACAATGCTCATCTGCTTGAGAGATTTAGCCCTCACCACCCTACAAGCCCCACAGTCGCTCAGGTACCCCATGATCTCAGGAACAAGTAGCCCATAAGATCGAGCCAAACGGGTCAGGAACATCCCCCCATACACCTTGTTAATGTCCCTCTCCCCCACACTAGTCTTCAAATAGCTGGCTACCCAAAATGGGATGTTACAGTATACATCCGCTGAAAACATGGTGTATAGGTAGAATAGATCTGAAGCAGTGACACGGTGAGTGGTGCCATGATGCCCCGACAAGCTGTAGGTGATGCACCTGTGGGCTAACCTGATCATGGGGTCCCTGATTGAGGTCGCCCAAGTAGTCGAGGTGTACACCCCGTTCCCAATACTCGGCCAAAAAGTGGCACACCTCAATTCGTTCCTCATCGTCTCCCCATGCAACAACCTCTGCATAAAACCCCCCTCAACAGCCTCCTCCCGAGTGTACAAACCTAACCTCCATCCAAACTCAGTAACCGAACATTATCGAATCTCTCCCCCCAATCTGAAGTAAATGGTGGTGCCCCCATATCTGTCCTGGCCTCAGCCAAATCAAAGCGAAAAGTCGCAAAGAACTCCCTAACCAACTCACTGTAAACTGTCTCCCTCATCCTGAACAATCTCTCCCATTGAGGACCCGTGAAACCATCAGTTTGGATCCTCCCCAAGAACTCACCCTCATGACCTTGGGACCTCAGAAACTCCCAATCGATCACAGCTCTAGCATCAATATGGTGATAAACAAGTTCTGCGTACTTGGTTGTAGCGGCGTCATTATCAAACTCACTCCAACTGTGGACCAAATCCCCATAGTTTACTCGTTGGGACCTAGACGAGCTCCCTCGGTGTTGTCGTGATCGTTTGCTCATTTTCCTGGAAAAAGATAGAGTGGAATGAAAATGGTTAGAATGAGAGTTTTACGAATTCATGCTGTCAGACACACCTGACGCCGTCAGACCCAGCAAAAGTTCATCCATGCAATTACAAGGGAAAAATCAGTTTTCAAACTCTAAATCCATGACCCAAACACTTCTTTATGCAGAAAACATGGGTGGGGGGTCAAAAAATCCATAGTGTGAAAGATTTTTCCGCAATTAACGCATGATTCGAGTGGACCACTATCACCTAATGGTAACCTCATGATTACAAAACATCTAAGGAAGGGCATTATGATTCTCAAAGATGGGTCAATGATAGGGTTTCAGATGATGGGGGTTTTCAAAATTGGTAGGTCCTAAGGATAATTAAACGAAAAAGGATGAAGAAAAACTACTTACCACGTGGAGATTTGTCATGGAAGATGTCGGATTGGATGTTGGAGACTCGGAGGTGGAGCAGTAATTTGGGTTTGGTTTGTGGGATATGAGTTGAAAGTGATGGAAATTGGGGTATTATTGCTGAGAAAGCGAGGTGACGGCGTCAAGAGCAGAATCTGACGCCGTTAGATGCCCGTATTGTGAACACTAAGTGACATTTTCAAATTCAGTCCCTGCACTAATGTAAATAGCTAATCACAGGTGAAAACTATGAGTAGCCATCCCGTTAGTAAAGTCCACCAGGGTCAAACAATTTGTTACTGTCACGGAGAGAGATGTGGTCATTAAAAGGGGTGGACAGAGTTCCAGTTAAGTTGTGACCTTCGCATTGGTCAACGGTGGATACAAAGAGGGATCGTTCCATAAAAGTTTCCAAAGCTACGGTGTTTTTGAGGTGCAACCTCTTCACACCAAGTTTAAAACCAAAGGAACGTCTCTTATGCAAATTGGGGAGCGTGGTTTGCAAGCTTCCAACGAAAATGTTATGGAATTGCAAGTTCTTCTCCTCCTGAGGATGCTCACAGAAGTAGGGGTGATTGACGGTGAAGAACTTGAAAAGGATTTCTCATTATCCTCTTGGTCACACACCAAAGGGGTTGGGATTTCAAAGATTTTTTCGATTTTTCTTGGTGTGGATTTTTCCTTAATCTTCTCCTTAATTCTTGATATGAATTTGTCTGCTAAGTCAATAAAAGCATTACGAGTGCTTTCCATGCGTGCTTCTAAGTGCCGAATTTGTTTTTCCTGATTATTCATGAAGGTTACCATTATCCCTTCGAACTCCTCTTGTCGTGAACATTCAGGAAAATTATATTTGTTAATCGCACTCACACGTACATCAGGACTCCTTGCGGTTTCAGCTGCAGGCATTTCAGCTCTCATCAATTCCTTTACCTGCTTCTCGATATTTTCCAATAATTATTCTTGGGTAGCGTTTACGTAATCAAGACTTCCATTACTTGAAAACATCAGATCCTCCCATCCTTCTTCTTCGTATTGTGCTAACCCCTCAAGAACTTTCCAGCATTCATCAACGCTAAGTCTATTTAGCCTGCCATTGGCTGTGTAATCTATAGCCCTTCTCATTTGATAATTCACTTTATCGTAAAAGATTTCAATCTGGAACCATGGTTCAATGCCATGATGAGGGACTTTTCGAAGTAGGTCTTTTTATCGAGTCCATGCTTCATATAGAGTTTCACCTTGACGTTGTTGGAACATCATGATATCATTTCTAAGCTTGGTAGTTCTCCCCGGTGGGAAAAATTGAGCAAGGAAACGAGTGGTGAGATCATCCCATGAGGTGATGGATCCCGCGGGTAAACGCTCAAGCCATTGACTAGCTTGATCACGTAGAGAGAATTGGAATAGGCGTAATCGGGTCGACTCTCTAGTTGTAACATCAAGGTCTATAGAATCTACGATTTTAAAGAAGTCCTTGAGATGTTGATTAGGATCTTCGGAACGAAGTCCATGGAATGCACATCCGCTTTGCACCAACCGGATAGTGTCGGATCGCAAGGGAGACACATTGGCTCCTTGGGTGAGCTCAATAGTGTTTCGATAGCCTTGGTGGCTAGGTCGGGAATACTCTCCTATGGTTCGGGGCCTAAGAGGTTGGTTAGCTAGTGGTGGGTTTTGTGGGTGGTCTTGTTGTGGTGGGTTGATGGGTTCAAAGATGTTACCACCTTCCATGATGTCGGATGGTAAAGAGTTACGAACAAAAACACGAAGAAATAGATAGACTAAAGAGAACCTAAAAATAAAAATAAAAATAAAATCTTACTAGAAAGGAATCTAGCAAGTAGACCTAATAAAAATAAATTCTAACCTAGACAATAACTATTCCCCGGGCTGCGGCGCCAAAAACTTGATGCGTGGGAATTGCACCAGGCTTTACCTCTCGAGGGATCTAGAGAAGCTTACAACCCCCACCAGGCAGTGTACCTGATCGTTGTAGTATAGTATAGTGACAAGTACCGGGGGATTGATCGTTCAACTTAGGAATAGTGTCGCCAGGATTAGAAAGCCTAAAAACTAGGTCTAGAGGTGAGGGATGATTCTTTTTGTATTTTTATATTTTATAAAAGCAATTAAAATCTCGATTTTGGAAGAGTGGGCGGAATTAGTTGCTAGTCAACTAACCCAATAACTACAGACGCAATCAAAATAAAATAACAAAAATGAAAATAAACTAATTAAACTAGTGGTGTGAACAATATATGGGAGAATTATGTTTACTTAGATTTCACTACTCCCTAGATATCTTTTACAGGTTAATTGTTTGTTACAGTTGTGTGGATGACGGGTTATATTCCTTAATACCAATCATGGGGTGGCGTACTTACTTCCCCAATTCTATAAGCTCCTACTTCACTCCTATGTCGAGCCTGCAAGAAGCTCCTAACATGGGATCACTAGAATTCGCTCATGCATTAAATACAACCATAAAAACCTAGTACACATCGGTTCATGTTTCTTAAGACGTTCAAGCAAGTTACACAATGGAGATCTGCCAGTTTTCTTAAGCCTAACATTGAAATCATTCATCCATTACAACTATAAACAAGCAATCAACCTATAATCAACATCTAGGTTTCATTACATCTAAGCAAACACACAAGAGATCTAGCCTAGCATGTTAAAATTAAGACAAGCGTAAGATATATTCAAACAACACATAGACATATTGAATGAATTGAAAGGATACTTATCTCAATTGAACATGAAGGGCTTCAAGGGGTGAAAACCCTTGAAAATACTGTAAAAGTCGTGTTAGGGTTTATTAAGTTCGACCCTAAAATTCTCCTCTCTTTAGAATGAAAATTATAAAAACTATATATAGATTTCCTAAGGTGACGGCGTCAAGAAGAAAGTTCTGACGCCGTCAACCCGCCGCAAAAAATATTCTCGGATTGCCTAGATCTAGATCTGACGCCGTCATGTGTAATCTTGTTCTGGGTCGTCACCACATTTACTCTTGACGGCCATGTTCTGACGCCGTCACGTTTTCTCTGGGCCGTCACCAAAATTGCTCTTGACGCCGTCATAAAATTCCTCTTGACGCTGTTAGGTACTGTTCCCAGCAAGGAAAATTAAGACTTTGCCATTTTCTTCACTTTTATGCTCCAAAAACGTCCAAAATGCTTCCTTTTCCAGAATTCACTCCCAAAGTACCTAAAATCACAAAAGGAACGATTTAGGGCAATATTTGATCAAATAAATCCAAATTCCGGCTTAAATGACCCCCTAAAAATGGATTATTTTTTGCCTCATCAGAGGATATTCCAAGGAATATGCTTTGCTTGGGGGAAAGGGTGAATGGAGGATTGAGATGAGTTTGTTTGAAATGGATGGATGAGATCAAAGGGAGCCTCCTTTGCTAGGGGGAAAGGTTGGATCAATGGTTGGGATTGTTTTGGTTTGAATTTAATGGCTAAGATCAAGCACATGAGGTGGCATAGATAGGAGAGATTGGATGGATGGTTGAGATGAGTTTAGTTTGAATTCAATGGGATCAAACCCTTGTAATGATATAGAGATGAGGGGTTGGATGGATGGTTGTGATGTGTTGTAATTTTGAAATCAATGGCTTGGATGAGAGGAGCCATATTAGGGTTTCTAACAATTGGTATGTGTTGAAAATAAAGGGTTGAGATGTGCTGTAAGGGAATGGATGGTTTAGATGTAGTGTGTAAGGGAATATGTAAGGGTGTAAGAGATTGTGTAAGAGAATGTTTGATTTGGATATGATTGGATATGATTGGTTTTGTCTTATGTATAAATGAGATTAAGAGAGGATTAAGACATAATCTAATTGTCATTAAGAAGAAAAGATTTAGACAATTAAGATTATAAGTTGAGAAAATCATAGGTTACTTATAAGTTCAAGTAACACAACGTCGAGAATCCATAGTTTCATATCTCGTGACTTTCCACGACTCGACGTTCTCAACTAATACCTTGGTTCAAACAAGTTAAGTGCTTTGCGGTGATGTAAAGCATACCCCAAGTGGGAAAGGATGCGTTTACGCAAAGTGACCTTTGACTTAGTTTGACCAATAAGGGAGTAAACCCGTTACGTAATTAGAGAAGACGTAAGCACGGGATATGAGCATATGGATGCTTCAACACGATGTCACGTGAAATATATAAGCTCCCTAAGTTTAGAAAAGCCTTGCCTAGAGGCGATAGTTAGAAAACATGAGTTGGCGTTTTCCCGTAAATGAGTGTTTTAAAAGTAGGATCTCTAGAGTCTCAAAACTCATTTCGAGTGTTCTCAATTAAGCACGTAACATATTTATACATGTATTGAAAGATCCACATTTGTCGGGTAAGGGGAAAGCCGACTTTCAAAATTCGCCCGGAACCATACAGACTCCTGGCGCGTCACCCGCGCGTTGACGCGCGGACAGCGCGCCAGGAGCAGACATTGGCTCCGGCGATTTTGAGCTAACGTTTGTTATTTTATGTTGTTTCGATGGTTTGTTTATCATCATTAAAACATAAAGAGATATTGATCATGTTGCCTCAACACTTCTTTTAAGATTTGGCTGAAACCGTGTGCTAATTAATAGGTTTTTGTGGGTTTATGTTTGACGTTGCGGTTTTTTTTGCGTACGAGGGTATTGAAAAGTTTAAAGTTTTATTCTAATTTGGTGTTGTATCGGTTGCACTCCAAATGTTTGATGAAATGTCTGGGTGAAAATTGTAGTAATAGTTTTGGCTTCTTTTGTTTGATGAAGTCCGGGTGAAAATTGTAACGGATGTTTGTTTAAGCTTATGTTCAGGAATGTATTTTCTAACTATTTTTATAAACAATGTAACCACACATGAGGAAAGTTGGTTGGAGAAGGAAAAGATTGGTGTTTTTTTTGTGGGGTTTGGTTTTTGTTTCTGGGTTTGGTTTGTTTTTGTTTAATGCTATTTTGAGGAACAAGATTGAGGTATGTGAAGAAGATAAAGGTTTGGTCTTGGTTGAGGTATGGTCGAGTTAGGGGATAAAACAAGTTAAGTTTCAATAGCATACCCAAATTATGTTTTCATTTGTATGTTTTGAGATTATTCACACATTCACTTTTCTGCACGTCTTTGTAGGGATACGCATACTAAATCGGTGTTCGAGTTAGAGGTAGTATTTTGGCCGAGTTGTGAAAGGTAACTACCGTTGTTGTTATCTATGTTCTTAGGTGTATGTGAAGATGAGATTGTTTGACAGTTTGATTTGTAGTAACTTTTAGTAATTCAGTTGTCATAGGTTTTGATTTTGCTGAGGATGGAGGAATGGGAATGTAACAAATTCTGGAACGGTGTTAAGCCAAATATATTAAAAGAATGTGAAACTGAATTTGTTAAATAAAGTTAATCCATGTTTCATATAAAAAATTAACGTTTATAATTTATTGTGGGTGTTTGTTTTTCAGGTAATAGTACACTCCAGGCTAATTGCAATGTTGTTGAAGCTTCTTCAAATGCCGTTGACACTTCAAGCCATTCTCGCCCTGCTACTTCTACACTTGGCAGGCGTAGTCACATAATTACTCGAGGTAAATATTTTTTTAGTATCTAAGATTGTTGTGTATTGTAACCCGGCCCTTTTGGATAAAATGGTGTATAGTTGTATGTGTCTTCAGATAGAGATTACCGCATCTCAGATACGTGTCTTTAGATAGATAATACCTCTGACTCATTTTTCCAGGTGTCTCCATACCGACCCATCTATCAATGAGTAATATTGATCATATGTTTGCTGTTAGTCTTAGGTGCTACTGCGTTTTTTAGGTTGTGTAACAATTATAATTATGCATAATCCATTCTTCTTCTTTTTTCTTTTCTTTTTTCTTTTTTTTCTTTCTTATCTAAGGTAAACTTTGTTTGCAGGGGTTTATGGGGGCGTGAAATTCTTCAAGGGGTTAATCAAGCAAAGTCTTTCCTGGGTGCTTAGGATTCGTATGGTGAGTAATACGGTTTCCAAAATATGGTTACTTGGTTAGGTAATTTTTAATTGAATTACAGATAAGTTACTCAAATACAGCTTACTAATTGAAAAATACTTGCATTCATATGATGCAATTGTAGATGAATCCTGAAAGCAGGTAGTACCTACTATCGACAAATAGCATACTTTATGTAGCCTTTTAGGTTGTTTTTGTTGTTGATGTTTTAAGGTGAATGCCGAATTAACTTTTGCAGGGAATTTGTTATCGCCTTTTGAGTTCAACAGCAAATGGAAGCTAGACTGCTAGGTGGCTTACAATAATAGGTGGCTAAGAATTGGTATGACTAATTTCTAAACTCTGCCATTAGAATGTATATCGGGCTGTGATTTCATATGGATGAGGTTATGTCAACTCCAAAATAAAATTAAGTTATTAGATTGAATGAATCATCATGAGTCACACGATTAACATATTAAATTAGCAAACATACTATGATTGTAAATGATGTAGTAATGGTTGTTCTAATTAACAGTGGAGAAATGCTAATAAAGCCTTCACTGGCGTGTCAAACGGGTTGTTCTAATTAACAATGTCGAGTAGATAAAATTACCCGATTTTTAGCCTAAAAATGTTGAGAAGTGAGTTGGATTTTCTAACGGAGTGTTTAGACCTTAAAATAGACGCACTCTGAATGTGCATGTTTTATTTATTTTAAGAAATATTTGCTTAGTCTTTGCATTTTTGGTATAATGAAACCACTGTATATATTCAAAGAAGATGACGGTCTGTTGGTAGCTAAGAACCGCTACCGTTTAGTTTAGTCAAACTTAGGCTTTATGTACTTTCAAAAGAATATGAGCATTTTAATCATGTCATGTTCTGTATTCTATTTTATCAAAAAGGTTGAATATATGACTTGATCCTATATGCAAAATGTAGTAAACAGATTGAAATAACAAGCATCATGTTTAATATAGAAAATTAAAAAGTGATAATGTTAGTTAGGTTTACCGGATAAGATAAAGTGAAGGGATTTTGGAGAATGCATGCGGGATCATAATTTATTACTTTAATTGTTTATTAGGATCATAATTTAAGTGGATTATACATGATTCTGAAAATGCTCATAATGTGTATGAAGTTTAATACGGTATAGGTGAATGTCACCATTTTAGTTTGATACGGGATGTTGGCTTACCTAATATCATCCATTTATATACATTAGGTTCTCACAGTAGAGGATGGTGACGCTATGGCACAGAATGAAGAAAAAAACTCAAGTTTTTTAGTGTAATTGGTAAGAAAACTTGAAGCTATTTTTTTTAGGTGATGATTTCGAACCATTTACTATTGGATTGGCTGTATGGAGGTATTCTCTTGCATAAACAGGTAAAAAAAAACTTGGCTAATAAGGCAACATGTGAAATGGGTTGAAACTCAGCGAAAATGTGTTTTGGAATAAAGGTGTTACTGCTCAACCCATGTAAAATTACATATTTTACCCGTTACTCAATACTACTTAATACGCACTTTTTACTACATCTACTGAAATCTTTTAAATGTCACAAACAAAGTAAAATTAAAAAATCACACAACTTTTAACAATGACTAACAAACAACATTAAGATAAAAGTGCTAACAACAATACATTTTTAGTACAAACAACTTACGAAACCCAAATTTATCTGCGCTTTTTTGTTTTTTTCTTTTTTTTTCTGGTTTTTTTTTTTTTTTTTTTTTTTTTTTTTTTTTTTTTTTTGGATACCCATTTGTTTTCAGAAGCTTAACATGAAAGACAAAGAAAGGCTTACAAACTTCTTATCCTCACCATGCAGCAATATCGTATGTAGGTTAGGTAATGAAATAAAAAAATACACCCACTAATTTTTCTCTCTACATTGTCAATAGTGAGGAACAAAAATTCTCAGCCACAAAATTGCATTAAATATTTTTTATTGTGTTGTTTTATGAATGTTAGTATGTGTCTATGTGATAGTATGGTTTACTGTTGTTAACCAACCTTAATTTCTTTTTTGTGTTAAAACTAGGTAAGTAATGTGGCGTGAAAATTTTCGGCTAAGCTTGAGATCGACTAATTATCACAAACGTCCACAGCTTCAGATAATCTTCAATGTGGGTATACACAAATATGATTGGTTGTCCTTGGGTAAGTGACACCTAATTTGAATTTTACCTAAATGATTTTCATTGTATCCTCAACGTTTTAACCTGTTTTGGCCTGCACCCAACCCGTACTGTATTTCTAATGTCTCAAAATGTTTTCCTGTTTGCAGAAGTACAACGCAACTGGGTCGTCATGAACGATACACCATTGACCTTCCAAGCAAAATTAGTGAGATCCGAGCATGTCAAGATATCAAGATCACAAACGACCCTGTAAAATCTTTCACGTGACTGCCCGCTTTGATACTCAGGTACTTCACTTCAATCGTTTCATTCTCAGTTCAATTTTTGCAAGATAGATAGAGTTGGTTTAAGGTGACAATAGCAACTCATTTATATAAAAATGGGTCAATTTGAGGTGACATCCAACCAAACTGACTTACTTAAAAAAGTTATCTATTTAGTTTCAGAATATAGCTTTTCTAATTGTTTGTAATAAGCAGTTGTTTTGCTAAAAAAAATGATTATCTGCTTATTTTTTAGTATCGTTTCTGCTGGGAATTAAGAAAATTTTAAACTCTATGTGTTTTGTAAGTATATTTTACCGAGCACCGTATCTTGGCTAGGCAGCCACATCTAAACTGTGGCTGGAGCCATAGAGGTTGTTTGACTTCGCTTCCATATTCACAGATCCAAGTATCTGTTATTCGTTGTGATGGGTAGATTCATCTGGAACGTGTTACATTTGTGTAAGATATGCGTGTTTGTTGAATGTGGTAGATTTCTGTAGAATATGTGTCTTTGTTATTGGGACTACGATAATTGTAGCTAGAATATATGTCTTTGAATGTGGTAGAATCGTGAGGAAAAGAAGCCCTTTAGTTTCGGTTGGATTTTGCAACCCATGTATGAAATTAAATATCTAATTTATATAAGAAAAACCCGGGCTAAAGTGAAACCAGGGTGTCGAGATCAAAATGTACGGTTACTATGTTTGAATGTTATTTAGTGTTTTGTACAGTGGATGACTATTGGTTGTGATGCATGTGAGCATGTTTCATTAGAACCAAGATTGCCGACAACATGCTAACGTTGCAGCCATGGACCGAAGGTATTTTTTTTTTTCTTCTAAAAACTGTGTTTTTTAGGACTTAACCTATGAGCCTATGAGTTATAGTTTTTCTGTTATAAATTAGCAGACCCCCTTTTATTGCTTTTGCTGTAAATTTTATATTTTCACTATTTTATTGTTTTTGCCATCATGGTACATTCTTTTGCTTTTACTCTACAGGTGCAGGTACCCCCAAACAATCATGAAACGATGGCCAACTCAATTGCGTATGCTGAATGCACAATATAACTTACTCTATGCAAGTTCGCTAATTCTATTGTTTTCACACCCAAACAACCTACTTATATTTCGGTTTTTTACATATTGCTTTATATTTTGTTCTTACAATGGTATCAAATACTATGTGACAAAAGAAACTTCATACTGCAGCTGAATCATCTCGCCAAAAAAAAAGGCCCGCCCGCAACGCGGCGGATTAATGCCAGTCTAGTGTTACATTGTTACGTGTATTTAGAAGAAAAAAATCCTAGATTGAGCTTAAACAATACGATTTTACGTTATAAGGGTAATATGAAAAAGTTAAACAATTTCAAATACTAATTTTAGTGGTGAACAATTATATTAGGACATCCCAATAATATTAGAATGGAAGGAGTAACATTTTTATATTTTTTCCTTTGCAAAAAGTCGAAAACATAGTAATTAGAATCTCAAGGAGATTAATATTACATTTGAATGAGGGGGGAAATGTCTTTCCTTACCAATGTAGTTGCTTGATACATTGATTCTTAAACCTTGAACATCAAACACTTGCCTAAAACATGAAACTAAACAAATCTATGGATATGCCTCTTGACATACCTTGAACTTCACTTGAACTTTAGCAACTGGAACCCGTTTGTGCGCTTTGTAAACCAATTAGTTCTTACCCGCATAAAAGTCTCCAACCTAAGAGCTAAATCCATCTGAAATCTTGTACTTTGTTAAAGTCCGTTAAGGAGATTTCTGCTTGATGTGCCTTGACTAACTTATTGAAAACCCCGACTCAAAACCGAAAGCATGATAAGATTCAATGAATCCAAAAAGGAGGTTACCATTGTACCGACCAACAACTCCCAAGTCTAACAAAGCCTAGTTTCAGCCACCAATATAGAGCGAAAGAATTTCAGGTGGCGGGGATGAAATAAAAGAGAAGAAAAGTGGCTGTGATGGGTAAAATCTTGTGAAAAATTAACTTACTTATAACTATGAAGTAAGGTGAAACTTGAAATCAATGTGGTTATTAAATATATGGTGGCTTTCACTGGAAAATCATGACCCCATATGAGGAAGTTGAAAGTTTCAAAAAAAAGAGAAGCTCCATTTGCTATAAAACTTTCTTGGGTGTTCGACTGGTTAAATTAGATGAGCAATTAAAACATGATGAGGATAAAAGGGCTGGGCTCTTTGCCGGTGGCCGGAAGTGGTGGTTGAGCTTTTCGAGATTCAAACTTATAACTTGCCAGATTGGAGTTATTTTGATTTATCGATGATATGAACATCTCATTGGGATCAACATAGATTATCATGACCAAAAACATCAATGGTACATGAATCCTTCATTTAAGAAAAAGCATTCATTTTCCAAATGCTTCTTTACATGTAGATCTCCACTACAACCCGTAGAGTTACATTACAATGAAATAGAACATACAAACCCTTGACCTAATGCGGTAACTTGATTGCAGAACTAAATTTCAAAGGGCACAAAATGACGTTGTCGAACTCCACTCTTCAACATCCATGGCAGCCAAACCAACTTGGCTAGCTCAATTGGCCACCAAGATTCTATAGAGGCTTGGGGAGGGGAGGTTTGGCTAGGGGAGGTCTCAAGTTCGAGTCTCACCCGAGACTTTTACCCTTCAGGCGGAATAGAAGAAAGTACAAGTGGAGTTCAGGGTAAGCATACTGCACAATTGGATGTCCTAACAAGCAGTTCTAATATATATATATATATATATATATATATATATATATATATATATATATAAAAAAAAAAAAAAAAAAAAAAAAAAAAAAAAACCTTGGCAGCCAAGTTCGTCTTTAGTCAAATGTATCTTGCTTGCTGAAAGCATAAGCCATGATGACCAAACCCACTGTCAATCAAGGTTTTACCATATTCAATGCTAATTAGTCTTCATCTAAGAGCCATAAAAACCTGTGTTTTAGGCTCTTTATGAATTAAAGCTAACAAATTCCCTTCCTAACCAGATAATTCAGATATTTTACCTTCACAATCAACAATGCAACATTAGAGCATTAGGTGTAGTGCTCGCCGTTACCCTCGCCGTCCGACATGGCAAAATCAACGGCGAGCCGAAGCTCGCCGCTACACCACAAAGCCCTCACCGTTCCTCTTTGTTGGGCATCTCCCCGTGGCCACGGCGAACCAAAAAATCTGACAAAAGTGAATGTTTACGTTGGAGAGCAGAGGTGGAAATTGAAATATTACCGTTTGGCTTACAACGGTAGTGTTTTCTCTTCTTCCTTCTGGTAGCAATACGCCACGTCTAGCACTCCTCCTTGTCCCCCAACTTGCTTCTTGTTTTCTCCTCTTCCTTCTGGTAGCAACAGTTGAATGAGTGTGGGTGTTTTTCTGCTTAGGTTTGGTGTGGTGAGAAAAAGGAAGAGTGGTATACGGTTTTAAAGGGGATAAGAGAAAAACGTGTATTATGTTTGGAAGGTTTACCTGATTTTTGGGAGAATCGTTTAATGTGATTGAGAGAGTAATAAATTTGTATCTTTTACAATAACAAGATTATCTCAACTGGTTCTTATCTTTTAAATTTGTATCTTTTTTTCTCGTATCGTATTTTCTTTTCCGTATTGTAACTTTTTTATTTGATGAAATAAAATTAGTATGTTTTGTTATTTTTTAGTATTTGTGAAATAAATTTAAATTATTTAATGAAATGAATAAAAAAAATAAATGTGTAAGAGGTGGGGCCCTAATGAGGAAGTTGAGGTTTGTTATTTGGTGAGAGGGGGTTTGTTATGGATAGTTGAAGTTGAGGTGTTTGGTGATGTGGCAGAAGTGAGACCCGAATGAGGAGATGATGCTCTCCAACTACACCTAATGCTCTTAAAGTTGCACCACTAATATGTTTACATCAAATGTCCTTACATGGAAAAACATATATAGATCAATCAAATTAAAACAAAAAGCTTTTATTATTTAACACTTGCAAAGTAAGGTTTCTTTTAATCTAGAAATGCTATTCTTAAATTACATAAATGATACAAGAAATCTGCGTACTCTACATCTCTCATTACAATAAATCAAACAGCTCAACCGAACCTAACCAAAATAAATCCGCATTTTAAAGGCCTCTAACTGCTAAAGAAACCAGGACCACCACGCTTAAGTAGTTCCTCACCAGCATCCTCCCCCATCAACTTCATATCCTTCTCAGTATACAATCCTCTTCTAGTAGTTTCCAGTACTGAAAAAATAACAATCATTAATCATCTGCAAACATATAGTACTACTTTTTTTGTTTGGTTTTTTTTATTACCTTTAGTTCCATCAGGCGAGGCCACTAACCCTCTAAAGAGGCAATTACCATCTTCATCCCTAGAAGCGTATCCGGCAATGGGTGTTCTACAAGATCCATCAAGTGTCAATAGAAAAGCACGCTCACATGCAACCGCCAATCTTGTTTCTTCGTGATTTAGCTTGGCTATGTAATTAGCCTGCAAAGTGAAATGACATTTGGCATAAGTATATTAAGACCCATGTCAAATAAAGCTGTGATAATCAAGTTTAAGTCATACATATTAACCGAGTTGTATCAAGTGAGCGAGTATGTTATGCATTTACTAACATTCTTGATCATATATCATTACAAAAGCATAAAATAGGATTGTCTTGCGTATGCAAACATCTTAAGTGTAGGTCAATGGGTCCAAAACAGTAACTTAGAGCGGGTCAAAACAAGTGGAGTCAAGTGGGGTCTGGGAGGGTCGACACGAAAAACTATGTGCCACTGAAAAATATTTTGTGTGTTAAATACAATTAAGAAACGTATATTATTACGATGAAAATACATATTTAAGGAATTTTAATCCATTTACTTTTGAGTTCATTGTTTTATTTTGCCTATATGATCCGTTAGAGATAAAATATTGCTTGAGTCGACCCCTCAATAAGTAAATGAATCAAAATTACCTCCTCTACTGGAAGGGGTCAAAGTGGATAACAAAAGCCAATATGAATCAAATGATATGACGCATAGAATACAATAGCATACCATCCTGTCATCATCACTTCTACAAGCGATTCCAATTGCACCTTGTGCAACAGCCGGAAGCATGTCATCAATAGAAAGAATCGCAGTCACATGCTCAGTCATACTTAAGCGCTTCAGTCCAGCTAAAGCTAATAAAGTGGCATTGACATTCCCTTCTTTTAGTTTCTTTAGCCTTGTCTGTACGTTGCCTCTAAAATTATCTTGTACCTACAATTGATATAATCAAACAATCAAGACAAGCAACATAAAAGGGGCACAATCAATGCCATGATACAATCTACTTACATTAGAGGTGGCAAGATCAAAATGCCTTCGGGTTGAAACGGGATGTATTTTAGCATAAATGAAAACAATATCATTACAATGATAATCATAATCATGGATACTAGTTTCTCCATTTTTTGGAAGACATACTATAAATTATTAGCATATTAATTATGATCAGAAAAACAATATCATAACAATGATAATCATAATCTTTCCAATACAACGTGTTAGAGGTTGTACCCGTTTAAACCTTTGGGATAAAAAAACGGAATTCGATCAATTCATAAGTAAACGTGTTAGAAATTGCCACCTCAAAATTTTAACTAATTCCTGCAATATAAAAAAAAAAAAAAAAAAACCACATTACATGCTACTCTTACAATGAGATGAGGATGTCGGTGAAGTAGTTGAGACTTCCTTCTTAGTGACGCAGTACCAACAACGCTTCCAGCTGGAAGATCAGCTATTGAACTTGCACTCAAGCAAATGAATGCATCACGAACATCCTCACGTGGAAGATTGCAAGGTAAAATTGTTTTGTCAGGCAGATAAGTTGGGACATCTTTCATGGAATGGACAGCAATGTCGATATCACTATTTAGAAGAGCCTCGTCTATTTCTTTAGTAAACAAACCTTTCCCACCAATATCTGCAAGAGGTTGAGTCAATATTTTATCACCCGTTGTTTTAATTATTACAATTTCGATAGCCCCCTCTTCTGCCAACTCGCTACTAGTTTCCATGAGTTTATCTCGTGTCTGATAAGCTTGCGCAAGTGCTAACGGACTGTTTTACACAAAAAGATATAAATTGATTCTCATGAGACAACAAATAAATCAAGACAAAAACAACAGATACTAAACATACGAATTGGAGAAAAACGCGCACCATGAAATACATATATCAATCCATATATAAGTCAGTCAGCAGATGAAGCTATTTATCTATGTAAAATATTCACAATCCACTTCTGTTACAGAGTATTATAAAAAAAAATTCCGTGACACGTTCTTGAACCATACACAATCATAAATGTGCTATCTTTGTTACTCTAACTAGTGAATCTTTTAAATTGAACACCATGAACGCTCCCAGGATTACATCACTGACTATTACTATAAACCACATAAAAGCCATGTGAAGTTATTAACAATCAGTGTGATTAGTTAAACAAATCCTAGAATTAGCAGCACACAAAATTCCAAGTATGCAAAATCATACATGTACATGATTAATACATCTATGATGACTCATTCTCTTACAAATATAACTCATACCAATGCTTGAATCATACACAATCAAACAGACCCCTCAGATACATTATATAATAAGTAACAGAAACAATAAATAAATAAATAAAAAGATGAAATTAAATTACCTTCCTCTAGTACCAATTCTAACCAAGGCAACTTTTTTCTCAACGGCGACAGAAGCTTTGACTCCAGCAGCAAACCTACGACGTTGAATCTTGACCGGTGACGGTAATAATGAAATTCCATTAGAATAAGCAGATCTGGAGGTGAAATTGGCTGAAATTAGGGTCTGATGAGAAGGAGATGATAATGTCTCCATTCTTTTTACAAGATTTTGGGTGAAAATGAGATTTTGATTCAAGATATGATGATAATGGTAAAATATAGCACTTTTATATTTTAAAACTTATGTTAGGTTATCCTCCAGCTCAGCTTAGGATATTGCCACGTTGGATGTTTCTTATTCGTAAAATGATGGAAATGGGGCCCACGAAAATGCTTACATGGCATGTTAACAAAGAGTGATGGGTACGATGGCTCGACTGCTCGAGTACTCAAGCCATTTAACGTGACACCAAACCAAACTTAAGCCATCACACCGCCTCTTCCGCCTACCCCATGCGCCAAATTACTCAGCCAATTTTTTGGCTTGAGCCGAGAGACATATTTTGCAATTTTTTGTTTCTTTTATTTTAAGAGGGATATACCCAATAAAACATGAATATTTGCATATTTCTTCAAAACACAAGTTTTTAATACACAATGTACAATGATGTTTAAGCATGTTTTAGGTATATATGCAAATATGCAAGTTTAGTGGGTATATATGCAATTGCCCCTATTTTAATTGAGGTTTTTTTAATAACTAACCATCCTAACTAACCATCCTACTATATACACGTCACAGACCGTCTCACATGTCCTAAGCAACTATTTTGATTAAGGAGCTTCTCACATAATAAATAATACTATTATGACACAAGCCATTTGGTTTTAATTGGGTTTTTTTTGTTAAGTTTTTGTTTTAATTGTGTATGGTGGGTCTTAAAGAGGTTATTTGTTTTGAGCCATGAGAGAAGGAGTTTTTGGATATGTGAGCGAAAAAGGGTATTTTGCTAAGGTGGAGTAATGTAACACCCTTTTTTGTGTTTTGACTTAAGTCATTATACCTGGTACTCTAATTGCCACGAGTCACGATAAAATTTAGAGTAAAATACACCATTTTTCCTTTAACTTTTATCAAAACAACACGTTAAGTCATTTTTGAAAATAAATACACCAACAATACCTAACATCTTCATTTCCTAACCCCGGTGGTCCTTCTTCTAACAAACATCGGACTGGGAAGTTAACTGTGTCACATGATATTCACACTAGGGCATTTCAGTCATTTAACTTGTCTTCATCTCTAACCTTTGATTTACTCTTGAATATCTATTTTCTTTTCAATCAATTAATAAACAAAACGTTAATATCAAATTCTTCATTTCTTTTACATAAACACCAACACCAAACGCTCTTATTTTCAAATCATTTTACCACTTTATATAATTTAAAAATTGATAAGAAATAAAACACTCACAATCAATACCAAATAGTGTATCGAGCCTGCAACCTAACTAGTTAATGCATATACACTCGAAACAGGCCTACTAAGGCCAAAACCCATCACAACCTACCTGAGAAGCAACTCCTCATGACAAGCTGGAAGCCTGACACGCAAGGTCAGGTAACACAACAAATTGAACAAGTGTTATTACTGTAGGGTTTTAATTACTAATTTTAGGTTACTCGTAGTTAATTAATATTAATAAATTAGTATGCAGAATAAAATTAACTATTAACCCTAGCCACGGATCCATGCAAATGTGATGCGTAGGAATCGCAACAGGCTTTACCTCTCGAGGGATCTCGAGAAGCTTACAACCCCCACCAGGCAGTGTACCTGATCGTTGTAGTATAGTATAGTGACAAGTACCGGGGGATTGATCGTTCAGCTTAGGAATAGTGTCGCTAGGATTAGAAAGCCTAAATACTAGTTCTAAAGGTGAGGGATGATTATTTTTGTATTTTTATATTTTTTATGAAAGCAAGTAAAATCTCGGGGTTTGAAGGATTTGGGCGGAATTAGTTGCTATTCAACTAACCCAATACTAAGATGCAATCAAAATAAAATACTAAAAATGAAATTAAGCTAATTTATATTAAAGTTGTGAGCAGTAATTGGAGAAAATGTGTTTACTTAGATTTCACTACTCCCTAGATATCTTTTACACGTTAATTACTTGTTATAATTGCATGGATGACGGATCGTATTCCTTAATACCATTCATGGGGTGGCACACATAACTCCCCAATTCTATGAGCTCTTATCTCCTCCTACACCATGCCCAGCACAACTATAGGGATTGTAAACAGTGGCTCATGCATTAAATACAACCAATAAAGACCTAGTGCGCCTCGGTTCATGTTTCTTAAGACGTTCAAGCATGTTACCATTTGGAGATCTGCCAGTTTTCTTAAGCCTAACATACAAATCATTCATCCAAAACAAAGATAAACAAGTAATCAACACATAATCAATATCTAGGTTTCATTAGATCTAAGCAAACACAAAAGAGATCTAGCCTAGCATGATAGAATTAAGACAAGAACATGATATAGACAACCAACACATAGACATATTGATTGAATTAGAAGAACACTTATCTTGATTAATCATGCAAGGTATCAAGGGGTTGGAACCCTTGAAAAACCTGTAAAGTTACACCAAAATCGTACTTAGGGTTTCTCCCAAAACTTCTCTCTTTAATGTGTGAAAATTAGAAAACTATATATAGAAAAACAGGTCTGACGGCGTCAAGACAAACAATGTGACGCCGTCACCTCGCCGCCAAAACTCTCCTCGGACTGCCTAGATCCACTTCTGACGCCATCAAGACATATATACTTCCAGGCCGTCACGACTCTTTTACTCTTGACGCCCTTCCTACGTGACGCCGTCAAATCCGTTCTGGGTCGTCATGGAAATTCATGAGATTTGCACTTGACGCCGTCAAGGTGTTGCTCTTGACGCCGTCACCTACTGTTCCCAGCATGGAAAATTAAGACTTTGACGTTTTCTTCACTTTTATGCTCCAAAAACGTCCGAATTGCTTCCTTTTCCAAATTTCTCTCCCAAAGTACCTAAAATCACAAAAGGAACGATTTAGGGCAATATTTGATCAAATAAATTCGGATTCGGGCTTAAATGACCCCCTAAAAGTGGTTCATTTTTCGCCTCATCATATACCCTTACACTTGAGATTTGCTTGTCCTCAAGCAAATGCGCTTTTATTCTACTCAAAAGACAAGTTAAGGGTCATTTAACACTAATATAAAAGTAATTACAACAAATAATCGTTCCACTAAAGACCAATAGACAAGCACGGAGGTCATACACTAGCACCTCATAAATAGTGTTTAGATACTCACATCTCTCGGGTGTAATAAAGTATAGATTACAATATGGAAACGGAAGATATCTCTCACTACCTGTCATAGCAAAATAGATTACCATAGGCTTGGGAAAGGATCAAACCTCCACCACATGGCGTAAGCACCTAGGATAAACTATCAAAGAGGTCTTTTAAAGGGTTGTAACATTAGGTGTAGGGATATGAAATACACGGTTTTGTTGGATAAAGGAAGTTTTACTGATGGCGAGTTAACAATCTTAGTTAATTACATGTACAATGTGGCGTTGCTAAGCCAAGACTAGACTCGACTTAAGCTAATAAATGAAAAATAACAAAAACATAAAATGAACATAGAATGAAACGGGATGGTAGTCCGTATGTTTTTTCTCTTTTTCCTTTTCTATATATATATATATATATATATATATATATATATATATATATATATATTTATTTATTTATTTTTTTGCATACACTCTTACCCTACCATCCAAAATAATACATCATAGGGGATGAGAATTCCCCTTACACTTGAATCTTTACATACTTTACATTTAAACTAATCTAATGACTCAAATTAAGAAAATCAAAACACTTGGAGCACTTTTAAGATTAACGTACATATGGGGGTAATAATATTATGTTCTTCCCCATTACTCCATAAAATAAGTACTTACCCATGAGTCCCAATCGTCCCAAAACAATATGTACAAGGATATGACTCGACTTAGCAACCATGTAATCAATTAGAAAGTTAACTTTGGGTTTAACAAATAACAACAATGCACTAAAAATGAGCGCATACACGGAAGGCTAAGGCGATTTGGGTGTACATTTAAGTGGGGTGTAACAAATTCTTCCTTTAAGTAAGATGCTTAAAGTTAGAAAAGAAAAGATAGGCTCGGAGGGGTGTACTAGGGGTTTCGTGTACTAAAAATGAGTACAACGCTAAGGGTGTGGGAAAAATTAGTTGACTTAACTAGCCAAGTAATATGACATAAATGGTCAAGTAATTATAATACGGGTTTAACACAAGGGTAATCCTAATGCCTCTTATCATGTAGTAAATCCTACCACACGAATGTAGTCTCACTAGCGGTCTCGGGATGCATCACTAACGCAAGTTCTAGAATCTAAATGCTACCGGTACACTCATAAGCACTAATAATGATTGCTTTTCCTATCAAATCTAAAGGCGAACCTCACATATTTGGGTGGAAAATTTTTCTGAATATACGGTTATATGCTAGTCATACAATCTCCTATCCATGAGACGCTTGCTATGGCTAAAGTTTCACTCCTAAATGTTGTAAAAAATTTTAAATTTGGCGCTGAAATTGCACTAACAAGTATTTCTCATAGTTTTATTACACATCTACCATTAAACAAAACAAACTCAAGCGAAAGTGCATATGTAAGGTATCATCTTTTTACCCTCCCCTTACACTTAAGATGAACATTGTCCCCAATGTTCAAGTAAAGAATGTAAAAGTGAAAAAGTAAAGAGAATGAAATCAAATACTCCCCTGATTCGCTCGGTATGGATAATAGGATGGCCAGGTTAAATCTTCCTCCAAGAAAACGAACAATCAAAGCTTCCCTTCCAGAATATAAATCATCTTCTTGTCATACATAACCTGTAAAACCTGACAAAATAGACAAGACACCCTCGCATAAAATCGGCGGCATTCTATATAAGTTACTAAATCCTAGAAAACAAGATAAGATATAATGCTTGTGGAATGAAGTTTGCAGATCTCCTGGAGATTATAAAACTTAATAATTCACAAAAACCATAAGACTCCGTTAGAAAAACAAAACCGGAAAAATTATCAGATTTTAACTCCTGACGCCGTCAAGAGTAAACCCCTGACGCCGTCAGAATTGACCTGCAGAAATCCTTATGTTAAGTTTCCGGAAAATTTCTGGAAAAACTTGGTCCTACTTCCTGGAAAATCCTGCAAAACTTCATTATGACTCAATACAAGCATTTGACTTTAACAAATACGAATACACATGTTCATTTAATATTGTGGAGAATCATGATCGGTTTGTTTCTTAAAAACATATTTGGGATTTCCCCTTACACTTATATTTTGCAAAAATACTTTTAGGTGGAGTTAAGACTAGGCCAAACAACAAAGTAAAGTATTTCTACTATTTAGTTTAGAAACATGATCAACCAACAATAAAAATTAAGCATGCATACGGAAGCAAATAACAATCAAACAAATAAAATCACACAAAACATGGGTTGCCTCCCAAGAAGCGCTTTTCTTTATTTACGAGTCTTGTAGCTAGACTCAAGGTCATGGGTTACTACGTGATTTCATCATTTGAAATGATATACCCCTATAGTTCCGATCATTACTGTTATGGTGGTAGTGCCTCAATCTGTCGATACTCGCAATCACCTTCCCACCTAATTTGCTTATCAAGTTAGCTACCCCATCTTGGCTCACACCTTCGATTGATAAAATGGCCCATACCACCAAGGACTTGGTTTATCGGGTGGTATTGTTGTTTCCAAGTGTCTCAAGAGTACCAAGTTCCCTTCCTCAAATGGTACATGATTATCTATGGGTTGAGTATATTCGAATTCTGCCTGAACCTTATTGTTTTTGCTTCGCTCATTTTTTTCTTCCTTATAGCTTTTAATTCTTGCCTCCCATGCAAGAATTTTATTCTGAACACGAATGGGTGTCGTGTCAATGTTGTTTTTGACCTTTCTCCAACTCAAATCCTCATGCTTACTTTGTGGGGTCATGGGGAAGCTAATCTTTCTTTTTCCAGATTTAAGCTCGATCTTCCCACCTTCATATTTAATGACAGCCCTAGCGGTAGTGAGGAATGGTGACCCAAGGATTATTGGCATGCATCCATCCCCTTTATCATCGATGATCATAAAATCAACGGGGTACATGAATCCAGCGACATTAACTAACACATCTTCTGCGATTCCTAGGGGATATACGTACGAGTGTCCAACGAGAGATAACCTAACACGAGTAGGGGTTGGCAATTTTGACGTTAGTTGGACGTAAATAGTTAGGGGCATAAGATTTACTTCCGATCCTTGGTCGGCGAAAGCACTAAGATGTTTCAAGTCCCCGATGCTTGTTGGTATCTCAAAGTTCCCACATGCCACTTGCTTAGTAGCTACTTTTTGTACCACTAGTCTTTCGAATACTGATCCTCCAGGTAGCGTATCATACTCATCTTTCACTTCTTCCTCATTTTCAGAACCCTGATTGGGAGGTTGGTTACGCCCATCACCCTTAATCCAATTTGTTATGGTGTTTTCGTTTATATCATGTTTCAGGTAGTAGCTCAAAGGTTGGGATTCTGGTGGTTTTTCTAAGGTCTGTTTAGCAGGAGTTCCTACCTTCCCGTTATCTTTTCGGATGATGGTGATGGAGTTAACAAATTGGGTGGTGGGAGTGGCGCTTTCTTTCCTTAGTAGTATTCTTTCGGGGGTTCTCTGGTTGGCATACTCCTCTAATAGACTCATCATCTCATTCATTTTCTCCTGCATTTCCTCTTTCTGCTTATAAACTGCTTCCTCAAATCTAGCAAGCCGATCTGAGTGAGTTGCCATATATTCTCTCATCCTAGCTTCAAACTCCGAATTAAGCTCTTTGGGAGGGGAACAAGGTGGGGCATAGTTCTGAAAAGTCTCGGCGTTTTCCCTAGAGGGTGACTCAGATAATGGTGCCGAAGTTGTTTTTGAGACAGATTTGACAGTAGCCCGTCTAGGACTTAAAGGTCTCCTTTGCCTATCCTCAAAATAGTCAACTTTTGCCTCAAGTTTGCATAGGAGTTCATCGGGGATTTCGGTGGTTCCTCCAGATGTCGAGACTGCATTGATGGTCGCTTCTATCGTATGTTTAAATTCCCACATCTCATGATTATCAATAGCGAGCTCTTCGATAATTGCCCAAGACTCCTCGGCGTTCTTATCACGCAATTTACCTCCCGCGGCCCTGTCGATGGTGCGCTTAGTGTGATAGTCAACATGGTCGTAGAAAATCTGGACTAATAACCAAAGGTTTATGCCATGATGAGGGATCTTGTGGAGGAGATCCTTAAAACGGGCCCAAGCCTCGTAGAAAGTTTCACCCCGCTGTTGCTCAAACATCAAAATGTCCCTTCTAAGCATTGCAGTCTTTTCCGGCGGAAAGAATTGGGTAAGGAAGCGATTGGTGAGATTGTACATGTGGTAATGGATCCCGCGGGTAAACGCTCAAGCCATTGACTAGCTTGATCCCGTAGAGAGAATTGGAATAGGCGTAAACGGGTTGTCTCTCTAGTTTCAACACCTAGGTCTATGGAATCTACGATTTTGAGAAAGTCCTTAAGATGTTGGTTTGGATCTTCGGAACGAAGTCCATGGAATGCACATCCGCTTTGCACCAACCGGATGGTGTCGGATCGCAAGGGGGTCACATTGGCTCCGGTGAGCTCAATGGTGTTTCGGTAGCCATTGTGGCTAGGTCGGGAATACTCTCCTAACGTTCGGGGCCTAAGGGGTTCTAGTGGTGGGTTTTGTTGTGGTGGGATGACGGGTTCAAAGATGTTACCACCTTCCATGGTGTCGAATGGTAAAGAGTTACGAACAATAGCACAAAGAAATGAGATAGACTAAAGAAGACCTAAAAATAAAAATAAAATCTTACTAGAAAGGAATCTAGCAAGTAGACCTAATAAAAAGAAATTCTAACCTAGACAATAACTATTCCCCGGGCTGCGGCGCCAAAAACTTGATGTGTGGGAATCGCAACAGGCTTTACCTCTCGAGGGATCTCGAGAAGCTTACAACCCCCACCAGGCAGTGTACCTGATCGTTGTAGTATAGTATAGTGACAAGTACCGGGGGATTGATCGTTCAGCTTAGGAATAGTGTCGCTAGGATTAGAAAGCCTAAATACTAGTTCTAAAGGTGAGGGATGATTATTTTTGTATTTTTATATTTTTTATGAAAGCAAGTAAAATCTCGGGGTTTGAAGGATTTGGGCGGAATTAGTTGCTATTCAACTAACCCAATACTAAGATGCAATCAAAATAAAATACTAAAAATGAAATTAAGCTAATTTATATTAAAGTTGTGAGCAGTAATTGGAGAAAATGTGTTTACTTAGATTTCACTACTCCCTAGATATCTTTTACACGTTAATTACTTGTTATAATTGCATGGATGATGGATCGTATTCCTTAATACCATTCATGGGGTGGCACACATAACTCCCCAATTCTATGAGCTCTTATCTCCTCCTACACCATGCCCAGCACAACTATAGGGATTGTAAACAGTGGCTCATGCATTAAATACAACCAATAAAGACCTAGTGCGCCTCGGTTCATGTTTCTTAAGACATTCAAGCATGTTACCATTTGGAGATCTGCCAGTTTTCTTAAGCCTAACATATAAATCATTCATCCAAAACAAAGATAAACAAGTAATCAACACATAATCAATATCTAGGTTTCATTAGATCTAAGCAAACACAAAAGAGATCTAGCCTAGCATGATAGAATTAAGACAAGAACATGATATAGACAACCAACACATAGACATATTGATTGAATTAGAAGAACACTTATCTTGATTAATCATGCAAGGTATCAAGGGGTTGGAACCCTTGAAAAACCTGTAAAGTTACACCAAAATCGTACTTAGGGTTTCTCCCAAAACTTCTCTCTTTAATGTGTGAAAATTAGAAAACTATATATAGAAAAACAGGTCTGACGGCGTCAAGACAAACAATGTGACGCCGTCACCTCGCCGCCAAAACTCTCCTCGGACTGCCTAGATCCACTTCTGACGCCGTCAAGACATATATACTTCCAGGCCGTCACGACTCTTTTACTCTTGACGCCCTTCCTACGTGACGCCGTCAAATCCATTCTGGGTCGTCATGGAAATTCATGAGATTTGCTCTTGACGCCGTCAAGGTGTTGCTCTTGACGCCGTCACCTACTGTTCCCAGCATGGAAAATTAAGACTTTGGCGTTTTCTTTACTTTTATGCTCCAAAAACGTCCGAATTGCTTCCTTTTCCAGATTTCTCTCCCAAAGTACCTAAAATCACAAAAGGAACGATTTAGGGCAATATTTGATCAAATAAATTCGGATTCGGGCTTAAATGACCCCCTAAAAGTGGTTCATTTTTCGTCTCATCAAAATGCTGCAATAAAAAACTAACAACATTAACAGCTATAATGTGTGTACATTTGATTTGCTCGGCATGATCATTCTTCTGTGTACTCTGACAAGGAAGCTGCAGGTATCTGCCGGTACTGATCACGTTTAGAAACTGTTAGATGGTTCAACTCGTTGGGTAGGTGATCCTGGATCACCACAGTTGGTCGATCGGTTAGGGTTTAGAAACCTTAACCCTTAAATCGACATGGGTATTGAATACCTTAAGTCAAATGTGTTGTTCCCTTTACACGGTTAGTATTAACTAAGAAGTTAAACTAATTATGTTCCACTGTTAAGTAATGCATATAAAATACTTTGTTAAAAGATAAACATAAAGTAAAAGGCACAAGTTTTTTCAACATTTAATTCTATTTGCAATTAATAAAGAATTATACCCCAAGTGTTTACGGAACAACACTAGAGATTGAATGACAAGTATGGTAATTCTTCTCGCTAAGCATAAGTACAACTATGCTAAACCAACTAAGTTATCCTCAGGGACTTAGTTGTATTTGGAGGAGAGAAATGTGTTTGTGAATGATTACGAATTTAGTGCACAAACTTGTCAACCTTTCTACTCCTACTTATGATCCTATTTATACACAATCATTTACAACCATTATTGAAGAAGAAAAAGATGACCTAAGCTAGATTGGACAAAATACCTACGTATTTTCTCTCTGTTACATTATCCTACTTTGGGTATAGAACAAAGTTGCTTTTTGAGTAGCAATGATGACATTTCTTTGATCTTTATCCATTCAGGAAAAGTTTGACCTTTGCTTGATAAAGACTCTTCCTTATATGTTTCAAACGTGTCCCGCCTTGTCCCGCTATTCCTTCAGTTTTAAGTCTTCAGTCTTTGATCTTCAGTCTTTGGTTTTCAGTCTTCATAGTTGTTGAGGAGACTTAGGGTTCAATGAGTTATTGTCATCACTCACTGAACCCATCACCTTCTTCTTTGGCTCAGGTATCATTCAGTGAGTCCCGCCTCACTGAATGGAAAGTCTTTCTTCTTTAGACTTGTCCTGAGTATCCTGAAGATGACTCATTGAGTGACTATTCACTCAGTGACTTGATTATGTTTACGGATTTGTAACACCTAGGTTATTTTCTATTCAAATCTTAGATTGAGGGAATTTGGGTACTTAATGGACCCAACAAAATGTCAACTTAAGTCAACAAAGGCATTCATCCCTTGGGGTGTATCGAATGAGTAAGCAATGTGATAGGGGAGGAATAGATTTAGGGTTGTGTCTATTAAAATTATGAAGCTTGTGAGGATGTGCCTTGTATATATAGGCTAGTTTCCTCGTCCTCCAAGGAAACCTTCCAAGTTTCACTTAAACACTTAATCTCCCATATTGTTTACACTTTTAATTATAAACTTTATAATAAATTAAATTAACTTAGTTAGTTTAATACTCCCGACCCTTAATATTTATTACGTTAATAATAAATATTTACTTCCAGTTGTGGATGCACCGGTTTGACCCTTTAGTGCCTTAATTACCTGGTGATTTCGCCTATATATAATTATGTATATATTGTACATAATTCCTTCATACTCCAATTTGTGCAAGATAAGTATATACCCGTCAAGTCACAGCCTTACAGAGGTCCCTAGCACGAAAAATATAAGGTTTTCGGTTCTTAAGAACTCTCATACCTTATAATTGTACTTCTTGATTCTCATCAGTTGCCACTACAACTGAGCGGTGTTATAAAACAGAGTAGAGACTATCCTTTGGCAAGTGATATTCAACAAAGTACCTTAGCATGGGCTGCGCTTCAACATACTTTCTATTCTCATTCTCGTTTCTAGGTAACATTGACATGAAGTACATTATGTAACACAGTGTAATCAATCCCACAATGATAGTATACAAGTTTAAAGAAAGACTAGAAAGAGGTTTGTGAGAGAAAGATGGTGTAGAGAGAGGATAGAGAGAAATGGGGAAGATATACTTTATTTCACATACTAAACTTGGTCTCACACTATAAATGAGTGCATATGGACATTTAAATACAAGGGGAGGAAACCTCTTGGGCTTTAGTGGGCTTGGGTTTGGTTTTGGACTTGGATTGGTTGACTACATGGACTAGACTAACATAAGTTGTACATATTAGCTTAACTAAGTCCACAAGCCTACTAACTAGTCTATAATAAGCTATTACATGATTACAAGGTTCCAAGTATATAAGTGACTAGCACTTTTTAAAGCTAACAATCACCCCTAAGGGTGGTCACTTATAAATGATGCTTCTTCAGTCTTGATACATGGATCTTGAATCTTCTGCACTTGTTTCTTGATCTTTAACCTTGTTTGTAGTAGACTTGATATACTTCTTTGTTCCGTTCATGCTTGTGATCTTTTGTCTTGCCTTCGATCAACATCTTCAAGTATTTATTGTTGCATCCGCTCCGACATACTCATACCACTTGTTAGGTTTCTATAATTTGATCTTTACTCTTATGTCTTTCCTCATTTCTTTGATCTTGACTTTGACTTGTTCTTGACATTTTGATGTAGCTCTTTGTCTTGATTTTCTTTGTCTTGAACTTGTTGAGGATTGATCACTTGAGTATGAGTATGTGGGGTTTGAAGATGTTGATGTATATAGTTGTGCATCAAGGGTGGTTGCATTCATCAGTACTTGTCGCAAAAAAGTTAGAGATGTATTGATGCATGGGATTGCGCCTACGCAAAAGGTTTTACTTCTCAAGGGATTTCGAGAAGCTTGCAATCCCCACTAGGCAGTATACCTGACCGATGTAGTATACTGTAGTGGCAAGTACCGGGGGATTGATCGTTCTACTTGGGGAATAGTGTTCATTAGAATCAAAACTTAATTAAACTAGGTCTAGAGGTGAGGGATGATTCTTTTTGTATTTTTATGGTTTATGGAAAGCAAGTAAAAATCTCAGGTATTGAAAGAGTGGGCGGAATTAGTTGCTAGTCAACTAACCCAATTAACTACAAATGCAATGAAAATAAAATAACAAGAAAGTAAATATTGACAAAAACAATAATGGAGAAACGTGTTTACTTAGATTTCACTACTTCCTAGCTATCTTTCATTAATTGAATAGTTTGTTACAATTACGTGGATGATGGGTTATATTCCATAATACCATTTGTGGGGCCGTGTATGATCTTCCCCAACTCTATAAGCTTCTACCTCTTCCTATGTCGCGCCGACAACTACCTCCTAACATGGCCTCCTTAGTATTCACTCATGCATTAAATACAGCCATTAAAATCATAGTACACATCCGATTCATGTTTCTTAAGACGTTTAAGCAAGTTACCAATTGGAGATTAGCCAGTTTTCTTAAGCCTAACATCGAAATCATTCATCCACAACAACTAATAACAAACAATCAACCAACAATCAATAACTAGGTTTCATTACATCTAAGCAAACACAAACAAACCTAGCCTTGCATGTTAAAGTAAAGACAAGCATAAGATAGAATCAAACAACACATAGACATATTGAATGATTATTGGAAGACTTATCTTTATTCAAATATGAATGAAAGAAGGGTTTGAAACCCTTACAAGAAGGTAAAAATTTGACCTAGGGTTTGTAGTAAAGTTCCTCCAAAAGTTCTCTCCTTTAATGAATGAAAATTAGAAAACTGTATATAGAGATTACACGTCTGACAGTGTCACGTTGTAATTCTGACGCCGTCAACTAGCCGCCAATACTCTTCTCGTATTGCCTAGATCCAGATCTGACACTGTTACTTGTTAATCATCCCTTGGCCATCACGTGTAAATTCGCTCTTGACGGCCTTGGCATCCCAAAGCATGACGCCGTCACTCTTTAAATCCCAAAAACATTCTGGCACGTCTCGTGTAAACTTTATATCCACCTCTTTGTCAACACATGACGCCGTCACATGCAAATCTTGATGCCGTCAGGTACTATTTCCAGCTTGATTTTGGAGACTTTGCCATTTTCTTCACTTTTCGCTCAAAAAACGTCCAAAATGCTTCTTTTTCCAGATTTCTTCTCCAAAGTACCTAAAATGACAAAAGGAACGATTTGAGGCAATATTTGATCAAATAATCACGACTTAGTGCTTAAATGACCCCTAAAAGCGTAACACTTTTCGCCTCATCATGTATAATGCCAGGCCAATCGATCATCGTGGACCTTTTCTTATAGAATTCTTCCACTATGATTGTTTTACTAATGAATGTCTTGATTTCATTCACCTTCGTCGGTCAGAATAAGCCTCCTAATCCTGTTAAGGACTGATATTAATACATTGGATAAATCCAAGTACAGACCTACGTCATCAAGATTCGTTTCGTGAAAGGAATCTCCTTGGTAGGGTTTCCAGCTCAAAGTGCTAGATAATCCAAAAGGATTGCCCTACCTGCTGTTACCTGCATTAGATGCCCTCAAGAAAGCTAACAACAATCCAAGTGAGCCGTTGGAGTACACATAAGTATCACTCCACGGTAGTAGACCATTTGGAACAAAGTTACCAACATAAGGAGCATTTGGCAAGATTACTAAGATCTTGTGAAGGACTCCCTACAACTAGTGTTCTAATTTGTGAACAACAAGTGTATATATTTGGAGTCTATGTCCTAAAGAGATCTTATATTTGAATCTCATTGGCTCTAGACTCAATAAAGTGCATTTTGATTTTATTGAGTGAAGGCTGGAGCAGACTGCCACCTTTTCAATATCAACTATTCTTGGAGTGAGATATTGATAGATTACATATTTGTCTTTGTGAGAAATGAAACAAGAACCTTTTAAGAGGAACTTGAGTAGTTGGGGAAGGGTTGTGCATTGCATCACTGGTACATGATGTCTATCTTCAATACCAATATCATATCTTTGTGATAACCGATAGAAGATGTATTGACCCGATTTCTGCCCTAAATGCATGGAGCATTTTTGCTAGTAATAACTGACGATCATTCTGGAATACTTAGTCGGATGTCATAGCTAGTAACTTTTGTATGTAAATAGTGATAAGGATATATTTGATACCTTTTTAAGGGGTCATTTAAACCCAAAATCATGATTATATGATCAAATATTGCCTCAAATCGTTTCTTTTTGTATTTTAGGTACTTGGAACAAGAAATCTATAATTCGACACTTTTTTAGACGTATCTGGACGAAAAAGTGTAGAAAACAACAAAGTCACGAAAAACCTGTCAGGAAAGAAGACCTGACGACGTCAGCTTATGCTTTGTGAGTTGTGACGCTATCACCCTCTATTTTGAAGCTAGAATAATTTACACATGTTGCTTTAGAAATAAATCAAGGATTTACACCTGACGGTGTTAGGTGTATTTTGGAGAAGGACGTCACGTGTTGAGATTACAAGTGACGACGTCAAGACTTATTGTGATGCCGTCAAAAAAGCGACTTGCACAAGACGAAACCCTAAAGGCGGCGAGCTGACGGCGTCAGGACCTATAACTTGACATCGTCACAAATGTAAATCTGTATATAGTTTTCAATTTTTATTCATTAAGTGTGACACTTTTGGATACCAAAATCCTAGACAAATTTTGCAGCTATTGTAAGGCTTTTACAGCCTCTTTTCATCCATGTTTCATTGAAGTTAAGTATTCCTTTAATCATTCAATATGTCTATGTGTTATTTGATTATGTGTTTATCTTCTCTTTTCTTTAACATGCTAGCTTAAATTCATTTGTGTTTGCTTAGATATAATGAAATTTAGTTATTAATTACTGATGCGTTGTCCATTGTTTAGTTGATTGCTTCACGTTAGGCTAAGAAAACTAGCTGACTTCTTTATGTAACTAGATTGATGTCTTAGAAAACGTAACCATATCGTGCAATATAGGTTTTCCTCATTGTATTTACTGCATGAATTGATGTTGATGATCCTATGATTGCTTAATTAACTTAAGGCTGTAGGAGAAATTAATATTCATAGAGTTAGAGAATGTAGCACACCCCCACGACTGGTATTAAGGAATACAACGCTTCAACTAAAACAAACGACATGAAAATTCAACAATTCAATAAAAGATAACTAGGGAGTAGTGAAATCTAAGTAAAAACGTTTTTCTCACCATAAGAAGTTCACCAATTTACTTTTCTTGTTATTTTAATTTTTGTTTTATAAAAATAGATTTTGGGTTAGTTCCTTAACAACTAATTCCGTCTCTACCTTCAAACCTGAGATCTTTAATTTGGTTTCTAAAAAACATAAAAACACAAAAAGAAGCATACCTCACCTTTTGGATTAAATCGACATACACTTCAACCTAACGACACTATTCCCCTAGAGAACGATTAACTCCCCTGGATTACCTATACTACACTACAACGATCAGGTACACTCCCTAGAGGATTAAAAAATTCTTGAGATCCCTCAACACGTAAAACTCCTTGTGAGGTTGCAATATCTCGCATCAAGTTTTTGGTGCCACTGATGAAGAATAGTTATTGCTTAGGTTTGATTTGTATCTCGTTTAGGTTTTCTCACTAGATTTCTATCAAGTGAGATTTTTATTTTCTTTTTCATAGCTTTCTTTAGTATATCTTTTCTTTGGGCTTTTGTTTGTAATTCTCCTCATTTGCCATCATGGTGAAGGACGGCATCTTCGATCCCATTGTCCTGCCACAACAACCTCCACAAGACCCAACAAACCATCAAGACCCACCCGAACAACCTAGAGCCCGCACTTTAGGTGAATACTCCCGACCTAGCAACCAAGGCTATCGAAACACCATTGAGCTCCCCCAAATAACCAATGTGTCTCCCTTGCGATCCGACACCATCCGGTTGGTGCAAAGTGGATGTGCATTCCATGGACTTCGTTCCGAAGATCTAAAACAACATCTCAAGGATTTCCTTAAAATCGTTGATTCCATAGACCTTGATTGTTGAAACTCAAGAGACGACACGCTTGCATCTCTTCCAATTCTCTCTACATGACCAAGCTAGTCAGTGGCTTAAGCATTTACCAGCGGGATCCATCACTTCTTGGGATGATCTCACTTCTCGTTTCCTCGCTCAATTTTCCCTACAGGGAAGAACTACCAAGCAAAGGAATGACATCTTGATGTTCCAACAACGTCAAGGTGAAACTTTTTATGAAGCGTGGACTCGTTTCAAGGACTTACTCCAAAATGTCCCTCATCATGGCATCGATGTTTGGCTTCAAGTCCAAATCTTTTACGATCATGTTAATCAATCCACAAGGTAAACCATTAACCAAGTGGTTGGTGATAAGTTACGTGACAAGAATGCGGACGAATCATGAGGAATCATAGAAGATCTTGCTCTCTATGAAAACGAATGTTGGAATGACTCCCGTGAGTTGAGCAAAACGGTCAAGGCAATATCTTTGCCTTCGAATAACTCAAGCATTCCCAACTGTAGGATCATGGAACTTGAAGACCAAGTCAAGTTTCTCATGAAATCTTATGAAGCTCCCAAACCTTCAAGCCAAGTTGTTAATACAAATATCGCCTAAAAACGTTATTTATATTTTACGGTCTTTGCTAAGTTTTGTTAATGACAAAGTATGAACTTTAGCTATGAGTAAATCATCACTTTAAGTGTTTAAGTCTTGTTTAACTAAGGTTTACATTTCCTTTCAAACAAAACATTATTTTTATTTCTTAAATTAGAAAGTGTCTTGTCACATCACATTTATTTCTTTAAATAGAAATATCACATCACATTTATGGTAAGTTTGTCATTATACATTTATGGAAAGAAATTGTGTTTGACTAACCAAAAGTTTTCTTGTGCAAGTTTGTATTTGACTAGTATTCATGTGATGTGACCTTGTTTGGTTTGGAAAATTTATTGCAAAACCAACTCCAGCCCTGACGGAACCCTGGGGGTACATGGGCGGAACCCATCTGAGGGTTCCGCCAGACCTGCAGAAGGTTTTGCTATAAATACCAAACCATTTGTTAGTTTTGAGTCATCACTTTAGGACATATATTTGAAATACTCTCTCAACTAACTCAGTAACATTTGACTTGTGTGATCTCTTATGTAGCAAGGGACTTCACAAGATCATCCAAGAAGTTACAAGTTTCAACTCTTAAGTTGCAAGACTTTTTAGCTTTGTTATGTATAAGCTTTGGTAGTTTATACTTCATTTGTATCATGTGTGTAGAAGTGACCGGTTAGTATTTTAGGCCTCAAAATACGTAGTGTGTCAGGAGTTGTTGTACACTTATAAAAGAACTAACGGGAGTGGTTGTACCCTTGGTAAAGAACTCGACATGTTGCTTAGTTTCGGTAAAAGTATAAGCGACGATGGGAGTGGTTGTACCCATGTAAAAGAACTCGACATCTAGCTTAGTGTCGGTAAAAGTGTAAGCGACATTGTAAAGGTTTCTCCACCGGGAAAGGAGCTTGTTGATTAGTACTTATAACTCTCGAGTTGGAAACTCGGGGCGTGGATGTAGGGCAAGGAAAAAGAGTCCTTGTAGCCGAACCACGATAAAAATTCATGTTGTGGTTTGATCGTTTCTTTCTTTATCTTTGCTTATTACATATTGTCTTTAGTTAGAATTGCTAATCACACGTAAAGCTTTTCAAAGAATTAAACAAGTAAAGTTGTGTTTATATCTTTAAACAAACGTAAAGCTTTTCAAAGAACTAAACAAGTAAAGTTAGGATTGTTATTCACACATAAAGCTTTTCAAAGAATTGAACATGTAAAGTTGTGTTTATATCTTTAAACAAACGTAAAGTTTTAAAGATAATCAAATTAAAAAGCGGTAAACTATTCAACCCCCCCCCCTTCTAGTTTTTCACAATTGGCATCAGGAGCTACGTTACTCAAGATCTTTAAAATAGAATGTATTTTAAAACTTGGATCGATCCATGGATTTTGAAAATCTCAAAGAAGGGCAACCTATTCAAAACTCACCGCTATTTGAAAAAGAAAACTTCCTTGAATGGAAAAGTAATTTTGAAAATTATGTTAAATCAGTTGATCAAGATCTTTGGCATATTATTTCTTTTGGTGATTTCAAACCAAAGAAAACAAGTTTTGAAAACCAAGATAACTATCTTAAACTTGATAAAAATACTAAAGCTAAAACAATGATTTATAAAGCTTTTATTAGGAATTAAATATTTCATAGATTTGATGATCAGAAACAAGAAGAATGAAACATGAAGAATACTGAAATGATAAGCAAAATACGCTAAGTATGTTTCTGTTGATGATGCAATTCTGCTGATGGATTCTGCTGATGATGCATTTCTGCTGATGAATTCTGCTGCTAGTACAAATGAAACTGCTGCTAATCAATGAGTCATACTACTGAATGGATAAGGATGAAAAAAGATATTATGTGCATAAAAGTCAAGTATATCCTCTAGATAATATCTTTCATCAGTCATCAAATTGAACACTCTAAATGAGTTGTAAACATTGATACGTTGTTGACTGACATCCTAGTCATAAGCTAGATAGTAGATGACAAAGCTTATCAATTTTGTAATGATCTCCTTTGTTCTATAAATAGGAGATCACACCCTTTAGATAAATGTATGCTTCACAGTGAAACAAAGTGAACATCACCAAGGTGCTTCGTACTTAGAAATTACAACAACACCAAGTGTGTTAAAATGTAAAGCATCTAAAAGAGTGTGTGTGGGAACATCAGACAAGGGGTCTGTTGTAGTTAGGTTTGTTTAGCCTCAAGGATCTTTGATCCATGTTAGATGTAAACCGTGCTATACTTGATCACATAGCATTGGGGCTAGTTGGAATAACAAACGGAGAAGTTAGAAAAACCTTGTTGTGATAATATTGTTCTTTCATAGAATACTCCGTCAATATTATCATTGTGCTCGTAATAGCCAAATTCCTAGATCAAAGCCTTAACATCCTAGAGCTCATAAACGGTCTCACAAAAGCTTATTGTTTAGAAGGATGCTAAAATAAGCTTTTCACAGTTGGTATCAGAGCAAGGGAGCTCTGGATCAAAGAAAAGAAAAGGTTTTTGTTAAAGAGAGATGAAGAAAGAAGAAAAATTCGTTTAAGCTTAATTTTTCGCAACTTTCTGAAGAGCAGATTTACAAAGGCTATAGCTCATTCGTTAACCGTTGGATTGAGCTAAAATTTTTGTTGAAGGTTCTAGACATATCAAGGTAGATTCTCACCGGAGGGATCTTCAATCTAAGCTTCAAATGGCAAGATATGCATCGTTGAAAACTGCTGCAGAAACAGTTGAGGTATGGTCGAATTTTTGGTTTTCTTTCTTGGTTTACACACACAAAGGGGAAGAATCACACACAGAAGAGATTTGGTTCTTAAAAGATAAAAAGGCTTGTTTATCAAGTTATTATTGGTAAAGAAAGTTATTTGTTCCTTATTTGAAGATGAAGTGAAATTTTTCAAGGTTGTGTTCTTATCATATCTTAAGGTGATGTGTACACTTTAAAGATAACTTGTTCGTTCGCTCAAGTGACTACGAAATGACAAACACTTAAAGGAGTTACATTGTAGTGCTCAGTGTCTCACAGAAGATGAGTTTATTGTCATGAGATTGAGATCTCCCTATACATTAGGGATGGGTATACGTTCGAAGTCAGATTCAGTACAAGATATAAGACACAAGGTTGGTTTCTTTTACTTCAGTATCAAGTTAGTAATGATTGGTTTTTCTTCATCAAGTCATAAAAGCCTACAGAAATGGAGATTCAAATGGTTAACATATGGGTTTCAGGGGAAGCTTAAATGTTTAAACGTTCAAACCATTTATTATATATGTGCATCACCACAGGAAAAGTTATTGATTCTTACTACTGGTAATTAGTATTGCTACTAATGGTTTAGATTTTTACTATCTCAAGTTCATTTTTAGTGTTAAAACTTAATGGAGGGTAATTTGAGATAATAGAAGGATAGATTAGATGTGTAGTATTAGTTCGTAGCTGTAAAGATCATATTTGTAATATTCTCTATTTGTTGATAACAAAAAGGAGAAGAGATGTGGTGGATAGCATAAAATAAGGGGAAGACAGTATAGTTTCATTCATGGTGAGATTTAGTTATATCAATTTCTCTACTTCATCTAGGGAAATTCGTACAAGAATGTTTTTGTTTTGTAATCATCAAATAGGGGAAGATTGTTAGGAATTAAATATTCCATAGATATGATGATCAGAAACAAGAAGAATGAAACATGAAGAATACTGAAATGATAAGCAAAATACGCTAAGTATGTTTCTGTTGATGATGCAAGTCTGCTGATGGATTCTGCTGATGATGCATTTCTGCTGATGAATTATGCTGCTAGTACAAATGAAACTGCTGGTGATCAATGAGTCATACTACTGAATGGATAAGGATGAAAGAAGATATTATGTGCATAAAAGTCAAGTATATCCTCTAGATAATATCTTTCATCAGTCATCAAATTGAACACTCTAAATGAGTTGTAAACATTGATACGTATTGACTGACATCCTAGTATAAGCTAGATAGTAGATGACAAAGCTTATCAATTTTGTAATGGTCTCCTTTGTTCTATAAAAAGGAGATCACACCCTTTAGATAAATGTATGCTTCACAGTGAAACAAAGTGAACATCACCAAGGTGCTTCGTACTTAGAAATTACAACAACACCAAGTGTGTTAAAATGTAAAGCATCTAAAAGAGTGTGTGTGGGAACATCAGACAAGGGGTCTGTTGTAGTTAGGTTTGTTTAGCCTCAAGGATCTTTGATCCCTGTTAGATGTAAACCGTGCTATACTTGATCACATAGTATTGGGGCTAGTTGGAATAACAAACGGAGAAGTTAGAAAAACCTTGTTGTGATAATATTGTTCTTTCATAGAATACTCCGTCAATATTATCATTGTGCTCGTAATAGCCAAATTCCTAGATCAAAGGCTTAACATCCCAGAGCTTATAAACGGTCTCACAAAAGCTTATTGTTTAGAAGGACGCTAAAATAAGCTTTTCACAGCTTTAGTACCGAATATGAAAGAGTGTATTTTTGTCAAACGACTAATGATATTTGGAAAAATATGTTATACTTTTATCAAAAAATATGTCAAGTCAAAGATGATCAATTTGATCTTACATATGGATCAGAAGTTTTAGAAAAACTAATAGATAGACACTTAGTAGAAGTTAATACATGTGCTACTAGTTTAAATGGTTTAAATGAAGGTACAAGTGAAGATGAGTACGTGTGTCTTGATGAACTTGCTTGCGAATCATGAAATGAAACGGATGTAGAGGAAGACAATGATCTGGTGGGTGATTGTCAATTTATTGAAACAACAAGCAAGGTACATGTTGAAACCAAACATTTTTGCTTTGACACATTTATCTTAGAATTTTCTAAATTAGAAAATGAGTCTAAACTTTTGGGTAACATGAACCTAAAAACTATCTTTAACAATGAGTCTTCAAAATCCTTTGTGAATAACTTTGAAAAGGATATCTTGTTAGAAGATAAAATGTCTAGACTTGAGAGTAATGTTGAAATTGATCTAGAATGTAAATTATGTCTAGATTACAAACATGAGATTTAAAAGCAAAATGAAAAAGGAAAAATGCTTGCTAAATTTGAAGAAAGTTCAAAAGCTCTTGTATGTTGTTTAAAGAGTCAAAAGTCATTTAGAGATAGAACCGGATTAGGATTTAACTCTAATGAACTATCAACAAAGTAAAACAAAGCAAGTTGTGTTTAACTTAGGAGAGAATTGTAGGAGTAATTCTATCTCTAGTAGGAGCTCATGATAAAAAGATAAAGATATCATGTTCAAATACTTTTATATGTTTATCTAACCTTTTTGGAGTCATAAGTATTTGAGTTTAGCTCTTCTACGAGTCAAGATTATTTGCTTTATGATTATCTTCTTGATGGCTAATCTATGGAGCTTAAAAGGTACACGTCTCTTCAACTTACCTTTCAGTGTTTCATATTGATTAGTATTATGTTCTATCATGAGTGATACTAGTAGTTTTCACTCTAAGATGGTTATGTTGTGTAAGTAGCAATAAGGATTAGATCTTTTGTGATTAAAGGATTTAGACACTACTTTTAGTAGGAGATATAAGGGGTTTTACTTCTTTTAACCTTCGGAAAAAGACACGAGTAACTCTTGAGTAAGTCTCACTCAACTCTTGCTTACAAGTAAGCTAAGTAAGAATTTCCTAAGTGATAAAATGTCTAACACTTTTGTGATGCTTGCAAAACAAACCTTTGTAAAACAACATTCTCAAACACCATACTTTGGGTCTTAAATTGTGTTTTACTTCAATCACCCCTTTATAATAATTTCACATAAAACACACAAGGTGAAATAAAACACATTAGCATACATTAGGATGTGTGGAAGAAAATGATTTTTCAACATCTAGGACTTACACATCAAATGTGACACTTAGTCTTATGATGTTGTACCTCTTGGACTTTTTCAAACAAATAGAGTTCATAGTGTTTTAAGTAAGAAAACCCAAAGAGTCGAGGAGTCGTTGAATATAACATTTAACGAGTGATCTCCTCCTTCTAAGATATCATCTTTGGTAGATGATGACTTAGTCGAAAGTCCAATGATGGCAAGAAAAAATGTTGTGTAAAACATTAAGAATAAAAGTACAAAATAACATCCTCCCACCTTGAGTCAAACATTGAATCAAGCAAAATTGACATAAGTTATAAAACTTGATTTATAGGTCATAGTTGTGTCTAAACATATTCAACAAAAACAGTTTTTAGAATTTAGAGTAAAACAACTAGTAAAACAAAATAGATTTTTCAAAGTAATCAAGTAATTATAGTGTCAATATTTGAAAGACTTTTTGATAATAAAAGCAAGCCCCAAAAGCAAGGGATTTTAACTTAAAGACATTCCTAGTTACTCTCTTGTTCTCAATGGTTAAGTTATTTATGACTTATCAAGAATGAGATAAGTAAATCCGTAGGTAAAACTAAACATAGAGAAATGCTTGAAAGTTTACTTATTCTCACAATGAATAAATCCAACATTATGTTTAGTGCTTGTCTATGTGCTCGTTCTTTTTAGAGAAGATCCTAAAACAACTCTCTCAAAAGAGCTTGTTTGGATTCATCATAAGGTACTACACAACTAGGATTATGGTATCCCAAAAGAATGGGAATAGAAATCATAGTGTATGCCAAATGGAATTATGTCGGTAATAAGTTGATAAGAAAAGTCCAAGTGGTACTTGCACTTTTATACTTACTTACCCAATGATTCTCTAAAACGCGTAAGGTTCTCAAATTAGTATCAGATGGAGAAGCACATCAACAAGCTCCGCTTGAACAAGAAAATTCGTATCAACAACGGAATTCTTTTATCAACATTGTTATCCCTTCAACAAAGGAATCATCGACTTCAGCGAAAATTCAATCCATTATGTTCTTTATTGACATATTGTGATCCATCATCATGGCCTTGGTAAAAATGTTCATTGAGGAACGTCTTAACTAAGAAAGTCTTATACATTAACCATTCTATCAACGTTTTCACAAAACTTCTTGAATAAGAAGCATTCATCATCCCTAGGCTTAGTCAAAGACTCATAAAACCTAAAACCTTAGTTTTGAACATTAGGATAAAACCACAAAAATCAAGACAATCCCTTTTGAATTTTTCCCTGCAGTACCCACGGAACCTTCAGACCATACGGGCGGAACCCTCCTTTTGGTTCCGCCTGGTCCGCCAAATCTGCAACATGTTTTATTTTTAATTTCAAAACCAAACACCTATTTACTCACAACTCCAACTTACCAACAGCCATTCCTCACTCATAAACACCTTACTACACGAAAATTAGGGCTCTCACTTACATCTCTTCCAAACCAATCAACTTTGTAAGTATTCTTATCATAATTGCATTTTCAAACAAAATCTCAGCACATTCACCTTGTGATATATCTTCAAGCATCTTCCTCATAACCTTTCATCACTAAAACCTCAAACAACCAACGTGAAATGAGAAACTGAGTTATCCTTTGTCCTATCAATATCTAGTCATCCACCATTTCCATGCCCTCAAAGAAACCAAGAGTCAATATCATCTTCACCAATAACTCCACCTAGTCATCTTCACAAGAAGATTCCACAATGTAACCAAACAAGTGTGTCATCCCCACTATAACCTAACCTATTAAGATTAAAACACCTTTCATGATACATAAACATATGTACACCCTTGTGTCGCTCTTTGAAACAAAGGGAAATTGTCATATCCATACTCTCATTAACATATTTGTCTATGTTGTCAAAAGTCAAGTGAATTTCATTATGAAATGCGTCTCTTCCACTTTAGCAAGTGAAGAACACAAAGAAGATATCAAAGCTTCAAGTGTTGTCAAGCAATCACCACCTCATTTCACATATCCACTCTCGGTAGTCAACCATACTTTACCACCGTTCACCACATTGTTAAAACAAATGAAAAACGTCATTGAAACATCACTTGCATTATAAAACGTTTTTAAGCATCAAAATGAGTCAAGTTAACCGCACCTCCACATTGTTTTCATATAGGCACACACTAGAACATACACATTACAATAGTCGTTTACTTAGACTAAAATGTGAAATTTTGATTTTCTAGGAATCATCATGCCTCCTCTGTAACACCCCAACCCGATAAGGGTAGAAGTATTACATTACAGTGACATATCAGAACAAACACAAGCATATGATTCATACATACAACGAAATTCAGGGTTACAAATGAAAATCTGAAACTACAAGGTTACAAAACAATAAATACTATGTCTAATAAAGTGAAACTTCATCTAATCGTATCTAGTCCAAAGCATAGTCTTTTAAGTCCTGTCACACTCTCTTCCCATAACCCAGCTTCCTACTAAAACCTGCCGCAGGAAAAGGAAATGCGGCTGAGCTTAAAAAGCCCAGTGAACAGATACATATACAAAGCAATGATAATGAAACACAACTGAAACATAGTGCATTGGGGAAATAGAATAAGGAATAGATAAAAGAGTGATAGAATATAAAGAAGAAAGGATAGTCATCTACCACGAGCCCAGAAACTCAAAGTCATAAATCTCAAAGTCATAATTCTCAAAGTCATAATCTCAAAGTCATAATCTCACAATCAGAGGGGATACCTCTCAGGCAACCAGATAATATGAGGGGTGTCCTCATGTATCAAATGGGTGGAGTAGCTAGCTCCCAAAAATTGTGAAAGGCGTGTATTGCACACAGCACCAGTCACCTCAAAGTCAACTCAAAGTCATAGTTAAATCCACTAAACAGAACAGATCTAGGATTGCAATCCATACGCCCCTTACTCAAAGTCAATCTCAAAGTCATATACTCAAAGTCATAATGGCCATAATAATAATCATAAAAAGGGGCGGCGTGAGAAATCACTCACCCACACATGAGTCATGCCAGTGGTGCATCACAGACATGCCTATGGTACCTCCATAGGTAGGGAAAACAGAAATGGCTCGGGTATCAAACTAAGAGTCAGGTCTCAAAGTCATACAAAAGGTCATATAGCAAAGGTTTATCTCAAAGTCATCTCAAAATCATATCAGAAATAATAGTCAAGGTCCATTCAGAGTTCATCAGGTCAAGGTTCATATTCAAAAATCAATTCATGGTTCAGTTCAAAAGTCCGTTTCAAAAGTTTCTATTAAAAGTCCAATTTAAATAATCTTTTAAAACAGTTTTCATAAAAATGGTCTTTCAAAATATAGGGTTCATGAAAGTTAAATAACCTTTCTTTTAAAAAGAAATTTAGCATCATTTATAAACATCTTTTCAAATCGGTTCTTCTCAAAACATTTCCATGGCATAATTAAAAGGTTTTCATAGCATGGTTTCATAACGGAGGTCATATCAAGTGGGATCAACAGAGAAAGTTCAAGTAAAGGGGATCATAGCAATGGCATCAATTCGGGAACTAACGGATCAGAATATGAAAGAGATCATGAGAAACCTTTTGAGAAAGGTCAGAATATCTGTACCTTAAACCGCAAGTGCAAACATGACAGAAAACATAAAGGTCGGAAGCAAAACTCCTTCTTCAGCGAATCTACACAAATTAATTGTCGGCTTGTTGTTAATAACTTATTCAATTCAGATTTCTCATTTTAGTCGGCTTTCCAGTTTTAGTAACTTTCCATTTAAAGTGACTTTCCACTTTTAGCAGGTTTCCATAAATAGTAAGTTTCCACTTTTAGAAAGTTTCCATAATTAGAAAGTTGAATCATTATTAATGGAATCAAAGTATCTTTTAACATATTTACACATTTGGTCCTTAGGGTTTCATAACTTTACATTTTAACCCTTTACTTTCCAAAATTACACTTTAAACCTTTTAGTATTCAAAGTTACACATTAAACCCTTAACTTATCCATTTTACATAATAAACCCTTATTTTATCATGTTATACTAATATACCTTCAAGTATTCACAATTTACACTTTAAGTCCTTCAAGTTATCAAAGTTACATATTTAACCCTTTAACTTACAATTTTAACTTTTAATTATCAATAGTTACATATTAAGCCATTAAATTACCAAATTAGCACAAAACCCCCTGAATATATTTTATTACTCAAATCAGTCCCAAGTTTCCAGAAATTACACTTTTAGTCCCTCTACTTTAATTAATTACAAATCGCACCAATTAAATACAATTAACTCACTTCTTGTAATATTTACACTTAGAACCCTCAAGTTATATTTTTCCCATATTCCTACTGATATATATGATCTTACAAAAATATCCCAGATGTTTCAAAGTCGGCAAAACACACCCTTGTACTTTATTTTCCAATCGGATTTATTTTAAAGTTACCAAAACCAAACCCTAATTTCATAAAATCATTATGCCATCATTATACAATCATTACTCAATCATTATTATGCATTAATTACCAGATCCAAACATAAAAACCCTAACCCTAATTCGATTTAGGGTTTCTTTTATTTTCTTCATTGTTTTCTTAATTAGCCGATTTATAAAATAAATCACAACACGAGATTTAAGCTTCTATAATTCAAACCCATATTCTTACGAGATCATAATTAATATATGAAGTTCATAAAAATTATCATTCATATCCAGAAAATTCATATACAATGATATAGAGTTTTGTTGCGTTTTTAGGTTTAATTCACCAAAACGTTATAGAGCATGCATGGATCGATTAGAACATTTTATTTGAGACTTATATGATGTAAGAGACGTGAGAAAAATACCAGACCAGATCTGGAACAAATAGAATAGGCTGGACGAATTACACCTCTTGAATTGGATAATACGACACCAAAAATTCCCACGAGAACAAACGCGACCAACAAACCTTGTAATCATTTTTCGAATATCATATATGATGTAAGGAACTCAGGAAAAATAGAAAATGAATTTATAAGAGGTCGTATGAAACATAACGAATTTACCTTGTTTATAGTGCTCGACAAAAGGAAAAATGTGCCACGATCGAACCAAGCTTCAACAATTCAAAAGGGTATTTTTCTAGGACTCTTTGGATGATGATAGATCACAGAAAATTGCTTAGGAATTATGGGGTGGTCGAATGGAGGCTTTAGGAATTTTGTTTGTGTTTTCTTCCAATCGGTTTAGGGTTTTTATGGAGAAAATGTATGGTTTGACTTTTTATTGAGATATGCCGTGTGAAATAGGGGGAGGGAGGTCCATAATTTTCGTGATTTTGGTTGGAGAATATTTGGTGATGATAATCTTCCTTATTTATATAATCCATATCTTTTAAAATTAAATTAAATCAAAATAAAACTATATATATATATATCATTCGGCCATAGTAGGGGTAATTTAGTAATTTTCCACTTGTATAAATGTTAAATGAAATTGTTAAAAATATTTGGTATCCTAACTTATGCATTGTTAGGAGTTTAGGATTTATTTGGTACTTTAATAAGCTTTTAATAAATTTTTAAACATGTAGGGGCATTTTGGTCATTTCACTTGCTTTCAGATTTTAGGTGTTACAACTTCTTCCCCTCTAAAAAGAAAAAATTTTGTCCTCGAAATTTGAAGTCGCAAAGTTAGACGAAGTCGTAGTAAACCGCAAAAGGTCATTACAAACATTCTCACGCTCGGGGAGGTTCTTCCAAAAAGATCTTCAGACCAATTAGTTTCTCATGACTCGTAACTATTGTCAAAACAGTTTCAGATTTCTCAGAAAGGCATATCATACTGAATTTGAATCAAAAGGATAATGTACCAAACATAACGGATGATAAACGAATTCTCCAGGAAGAGGTATAAAAATACATAGGATTTTCATCGAATTGATTAGGCGAATCAGATGAGAAGACATTGAATTGTAGCAAACATGGGGTGATATACGGTTTAACTCTTCAGCTTCTCAAATAGTCACGGCTTTTAGATAACCTTCCAAAGGTATTCTCAGAAACAAACAGGGCTCATTTCCTCAAAGTCCGCAATCACATACTTTACTCATAGCAGATCATAATGAACAACTTCACGAATGCGAATCGTATATGGACAGAAAGCATATCGTTAGATATCGTCAACGGCAGAAATTTCATAATGGAACCTAAGATCCTTATCAGAAGTTGCAAAGATCAGCAAAACACGTGTCGAGAGTCCAAACGTATCGAATCGTATAACAAGGACAGCATATCAAACGTATAGGTAGAGTGAACCTAAAGTCTCACTAAACTCAGATGATCTTGATCAGATGCCAGAATTCTAAAGCTTCTAAGGCACTTCTTAAAATATCATATGCCCACCATAAGTGCACGTTATATGATGTAAGTATTATCACGTCGGCCAGGCGTCATAATACTGGCATCATATACATATGCCCTCATGATGATCATACTTTATCTCAAGTCGTGAACACCCAAACTTATTTAAATCCACCTAGTCCACCTATAGTCTCAGAGGTCACCAAAATCAAACGACATAACTAAGAGAACGAAATTACTCGAAGAGTAACGGAGATCCGAGAATGTCATTCAAAATTAAGGTACGTCATCAATAGCGTCAATCCTTTACAGAATCATCTCGTCTAAACACAATGTCCGCTTCAAAATCCGTCCACTCAAATACAAATTTCAAAATTTCTTCCAAGTTGGGGTAGTCTGTTTACTCTTGTCCATCTTGCCTCATGAATAAAAGAATTTAAAACTCGAGTCTGGTTCCTTCGGTCTTCAGTAGCTCCTCTTGGTAGTGTGGCATCGTAACGGCAGTCTCTGACGCAATCACTGTGGATTCCTCCATCCGAAGGTCTGCTTCTGCTCTCAATTCATCTTAGTACAACTAAAATGAATAGAGAAACAAGACTGCGTGTCTTTGACAGGTCTTCTAACATAGCTCCAGGTCTTAAGGTACATGCTGTTGTTGTCGACTCCAGGTTGTGTGTTGAATGGTTCGTCTTCTTTGGTCTGGTTGTCTTGATGCCCAAACTGAAATCTTCACGTGTTGCATGATGTATGATTGAGCACTATCCCAGTTCCTCACTTCTTCTTGTATGCTTCTTCCATGGTAGTGCTTGTCGCAATCATCTTCTACGACTCTTCCACCAAGTTTCTAACTCCGATAACGATCTTCGATCTTGGTCCTTCTTGTGAAAGCTCTGTCTTTACATTATACAGGGTAGTGTTGTCTATTATGCTTTCTGAACGTCAATCAAATTTCTCTTCCAGAACAAAGGGTCGTCTCACCAATACTCTCTATGTTCTTCTTTCGTTTTAGAACACAACACAATGTCATACTATGACAATTTGTCCAAAACACGCGAAAACATGATTATTCTAGCCAACACCATTGGCATCATTCAAACTCACAAATGTGGTAACGAGTGCAAAGGCAATTTCAGAAATCATCTCAGGAAATTTTCACATCGCCTTCCTTCTTCTTCAGGAACTGAAATACTTCCCAAAGGTTACTCTCGGTTAGTTAACCCCCTTCTTAGAAGTTTTTGTGGTTGCTTCTTCAGTCCTTCAAATCTAAAATGATGCAATCAAATGCGGGGTTCAAAGGAAAAACAAATTAATCATTGATACGCGGAAACAGATAATGATTGCTGATGGTGGTACGTTTAAGTTCACGATAGTCGATACGTCATCGCATACTTCTCTTGTTCCTCTTCATAAACAAACGAGAGCATCCAAAGAGAATCACAAGGGTTAACAAAAATCATATTCCATCAGTTCCTTCAAATACTCAACTTTTATAGCACCATGGTTTCTTCAACTGAGATCAGTTAAATGCCCACTCTACTTCCTAGCAGGAAGGAGTACTAAAAGGTTCATCAGAGAATACCGGAAAATCTTCGTATGACAAAATATTTCCCAATAGTAGAACTTTCCAAGGGTTGATAATAATGGTTTTCAGGACAACTTGGTAATCACATGAGTTTGGGGTAGGTGTTTCCATAGTGACAGAAATTTTTGCAGATGTAGAGAGTCATCATAATGGAATAGGGTGAAGCAGATTTTTAAGGTCACATTTCAGATATGGTAGTCTATGGTATCTTCACGAATAGCCATTCAGTCCAAAAGACCGTACAATCAGACATCTCAAAGTCAAAGGATTCATAGAGTGAATACATTCGTCAAATCATACAGATAGTTCATATATTAGAGTCAAGTACATGGTTCAACAAAATGTTGGGATGGATAAACGAACAGTTCAATGTGTGGGAATTTCGTTTAGCTTCTTAGCATAAGTAGCAGGTAGGATGTGTATCATTGGTAATACGAACATCGTATAATTGTCAATCATGAGAGTTACAGAATCTCAGTCATCAGCATCATCATGCTTAGTTAACAAATCCATATAGAGATAGTATTTACATCATACCCTTCCAAAGGAAATGGTTGGCAGAACAAGGTTCATCATTCAAAGAGAGGAAACAAAACGTCTTATATTCGTGGTTCATAATTACCAAAATTCTCATAGGAGTAATAATGGATCATACAGAGTTAAGTAGTATCGGATGATACATTCATACTCATCATAAGTAATGAATTCACAGAATGTGTCGAACACATTGCGGTTGAATGACCTACGATATGGTCCAAAAGGTGTCAAACAGCTTATCAAACAAATCGGAGGCGGAGATCAAAATCTGAAAGTGAAACTTAAATGTGTAAGGTATCCAGGTAGCCTCCCGAGGTATTCCAAACTTACTTGGTTACTAAGCTTAAGTTGCAAAACTTCTAACTTCTGAAACAAAGGTCCTTATAAGGCTTATCTAAGAGCAAAGGCACGATCAGAGTGATACGGAAGCAAATGATACTTACATAAATGTCTTAGTCTACCCATTCCTCACCGGTAATAACTTGGGTTCCTATGGGGAATCCTAATGTAAAGTTTCAAAGGTTGTCTTATGAGCGCCTACAGTGGAAACTTAGGGGTCCAAACTTCACAGGTCAAGGGTAAATGTATTACGAATCGCAGCCTGGGTCTCTGATACCATAATTGTAACACCCCAACCCGATAAGGGTAGAAGTATTACATTACAGTGACATATCAGAACAAACACAAGCATATGATTCATACATACAACGAAATTCAGGGTTACAAATGAAAATCTGAAACTACAAGGTTACAAAACAATAAATACTATGTCTAATAAAGTGAAACTTCATCTAATCGTATCTAGTCCAAAGCATAGTCTTCTAAGTCCAGTCACACTCTCTTCCCATAACCCAGCTTCCTACTAAAACCTGCCGCAGGAAAAGGAAATGCGGCTGAGCTTAAAAAGCCCAGTGAACAGATACATATACAAAGCAATGATAATGAAACAGAACTGAAACATAGTGCATTGGGGAAATAGAATAAGGAATAGATAAAAGAGTGATAGAATATAAAGAAGAAAGGATAGTCATCTACCACGAGCCCAGAAACTCAAAGTCATAAATCTCAAAGTCATAATTCTCAAAGTCATAATCTCAAAGTCATAATCTCACAATCAGAGGGGATACCTCTCAGGCAACCAGATAATATGAGGGGTGTCCTCATGTATCAAATGGGTGGAGTAGCTAGCTCCCAAAAATTGTGAAAGGCGTGTATTGCACACAGCACCAGTCACCTCAAAGTCAACTCAAAGTCATAGTTAAATCCACTAAACAGAACAGATCTAGGATTGCAATCCATACGCCCCTTACTCAAAGTCAATCTCAAAGTCATATACTCAAAGTCATAATGGCCATAATAATAATCATAAAAAGGGACGGCGTGAGAAATCACTCACCCACACATGAGTCATGCCAGTGGTGCATCACAGACATGCCTATGGTACCTCCATAGGTAGGGAAAACAGAAATGGCTCGGGTATCAAACTAAGAGTCAGGTCTCAAAGTCATACAAAAGGTCATATAGCAAAGGTTTATCTCAAAGTCATCTCAAAATCATATCAGAAATAATAGTCAAGGTCCATTCAGAGTTCATCAGGTCAAGGTTCATATTCAAAAATCAATTCATGGTTCAGTTCAAAAGTCCGTTTCAAAAGTTTCTATTAAAAGTCCAATTTAAATAATCTTTTAAAACAGTTTTCATAAAAATGGTCTTTCAAAATATAGGGTTCATGAAAGTTAAATAACCTTTCTTTTAAAAAGAAATTTAGCATCATTTATAAACATCTTTTCAAATCGGTTCTTCTCAAAACATTTCCATGGCATAATTAAAAGGTTTTCATAGCATGGTTTCATAACGGAGGTCATATCAAGTGGGATCAACAGAGAAAGTTCAAGTAAAGGGGATCATAGCAATGGCATCAATTCGGGAACTAACGGATCAGAATATGAAAGAGATCATGAGAAACCTTTTGAGAAAAGTCAGAATATCTGTACCTTAAACCGCAAGTGCAAACATGACAGAAAACATAAAGGTCGGAAGCAAAACTCCTTCTTCAGCGAATCTACACAAATTAATTGTCGGCTTGTTGTTAATAACTTATTCAATTCAGATTTCTCATTTTAGTCGGCTTTCCAGTTTTAGTAACTTTCCATTTAAAGTGACTTTCCACTTTTAGCAGGTTTCCATAAATAGTAAGTTTCCACTTTTAGAAAGTTTCCATAATTAGAAAGTTGAATCATTATTAATGGAATCAAAGTATCTTTTAACATATTTACACATTTGGTCCTTAGGGTTTCATAACTTTACATTTTAACCCTTTACTTTCCAAAATTACACTTTAAACCTTTTAGTATTCAAAGTTACACATTAAACCCTATACTTATCCATTTTACATAATAATCCCTTATTTTATCATGTTATACTAATATACCTTCAAGTATTCACAATTTACACTTTAAGTCCTTCAAGTTATCAAAGTTACATATTTAACCCTTTAACTTACAATTTCAACTTTTAATTATCAATAGTTACATATTAAGCCATTAAATTACCAAATTAGCACAAAACCCCCTGAATATATTTTATTACTCAAATCAGTCCCAAGTTTCCAGAAATTACACTTTTAGTCCCTCTACTTTAATTAATTACAAATCGCACCAATTAAATACAATTAACTCACTTCTTGTAATATTTACACTTAGAACCCTCAAGTTATATTTTTCCCATATTCCTACTGATATATATGATCTTACAAAAATATCCCAGATGTTTCAAAGTCGGCAAAACACACCCTTGTACTTTATTTTCCAATCGTATTTATTTTAAAGTTACCAAAACCAAACCCTAATTTCATAAAATCATTATGCCATCATTATACAATCATTACTCAATCATTATTATGCATTAATTACCAGATCCAAACATAAAAACCCTAACCCTAATTCGATTTAGGGTTTCTTTTATTTTCTTCATTGTTTTCTTAATTAGCCGATTTATAAAATAAATCACAACACGAGATTTAAGCTTCTATAATTCAAACCCATATTCTTACGAGATCATAATTAATATATGAAGTTCATAAAAATTATCATTCATATCCAGAAAATTCATATACAATGATATAGAGTTTTGTTGCGTTTTTAGGTTTAATTCACCAAAACGTTATAGAGCATGCATGGATCGATTAGAACATTTTATTTGAGACTTATATGATGTAAGAGACGTGAGAAAAATACCAGACCAGATCTGGAACAAATAGAATAGGCTGGACGAATTACACCTCTTGAATTGGATAATACGACACCAAAAATTCCCACGAGAACAAACGCGACCAACAAACCTTGTAATCATTTTTTGAATATCATATATGATGTAAGGAACTCAGGAAAAATAGAAAATGAATTTATAAGAGGTCGTATGAAACATAACGAATTTACCTTGTTTATAGTGCTCGACAAATGGAAAAATGTGCCACGATCGAACCAAGCTTCAACAATTCAAAAGGGTATTTTTCTAGGACTCTTTGGATGATGATAGATCACAGAAAATTGCTTAGGAATTATGGGGTGGTCGAATGGAGGCTTTAGGAATTTTGTTTGTGTTTTCTTCCAATCGGTTTAGGGTTTTTATGGAGAAAATGTATGGTTTGACTTTTTATTGAGATATGCCATGTGAAATAGGGGGAGGGAGGTCCATAATTTTCGTGATTTTGGTTGGAGAATATTTGGTGATGATAATCTTCCTTATTTATATAATCCATATCTTTTAAAATTAAATTAAATCAAAATAAAACTATATATATATATATATCATTCGGCCATAGTAGGGGTAATTTAGTAATTTTCCACTTGTATAAATGTTAAATGAAATTGTTAAAAATATTTGGTATCCTAACTTATGCATTGTTAGGAGTTTAGGATTTATTTGGTACTTTAATAAGCTTTTAATAAATTTTTAAACATGTAGGGGCATTTTGGTCATTTCACTTGCTTTCAGATTTTAGGTGTTACATCCTCTAACTCATTACGACCAGAAGGACACCATCAAGTACCTACCCAAACACCACAAAACCAAAGGTCTTACTCAAACTCAAATCGTTGTTTTCAAAGCCTTAGAAAAACGATATGTCCATAAGGGTAGAACCATTGATCCATCCTTCTTAGAAGGTACAAACCTCTACACAGAACTTGCCACAATCAACTTTGAGTGTCTCTTAGAAATCGACGAGCCTATTTGTTCTAGGTTCATTTTAGAATTCTATGCATTCGTCACCCTCTCCAAGGATGAGTATGGTCGCATGTCTATTAACTTCAGGGATAGTAGTCATCAATATTCCTTCACTCTCGAGGAGTTTGCTCAAATCCTAGGTGTCCCAAACCATGGTACTTGCATCTACTCCGACTTGCACTCCCTCTCAACTCTTGACACACTCTTTGACCGCATCCATCCATATTATACCCCTCTTGTGTCCAAAGATGAACTTCGTGACCACCTCTTCATTAGGACCACCAACACTAGGAGAACTAGAACCGGAAATGAGGTCATCAAGGACCCATATGGAATGGAATTCAATGAACTCAAGCCCCAATTCAAGAAATGGGAAGAACTCCTTAGAGCCAATGTAATTAGCACCATAGGAAACCGGGATCACATCAATGTTTGCCTTTGCTACATGCTCTACTCCTTGTCCGTTAGGCAACCCTTCAACCTTGCCTACTACATGACCAAGAGAATGGCCGACATTCCCATGCAAGGCACAACGTCTATGCCGTATGGAATGCTCTTGACCCGTCTCTTTAGGTTCATCTCTCCCATTCCATCAACTCCTAGAGGTTTTCACCTAGACTACTCTCTCATTCCACACGCTTTTGTCCCACTAAGTGATAGGAGAATCTACAAAGCCCAAGGTAAACATTTTCCAACTCTAGGCTCCCACCTCTAGAATACATTTTCTAACTTTCGGATATTCCAAATGAGTCGGCTGAGTTCAAGCAAACAAAGGGGATGTTCAAAAACATCGAGAGATTTCTTGGAAAGCTCAAGAAGAAGATTGACCGTCTATGAGAGCGGGTGTGTAGGAGTGTTTGGCACTAGGTGCTTTTTGAACTATTTGGTCGTTTAAACATTACGTGTTATGTATTTGTGTGTTGTAAGATATTTGGTATTATTTGGAACTTCTAGGAACTAACAATGATGCAGGAAGACAATATTTGGCATGTTGTTAAATTTTCAAGTTTATGATAATTTCACTAAGTATAGTGAAATTCGCTAGCCCCTGGTCTAAGTCCAATGGTATGCGTCTTTACAAGTCTAATTTTTGCATTTCCTAACCAGATATGAATTATATTTTGTTTTAGAAGTTTTCGAAAAATTTGGAAATCGTCTCGCGGGTCAAAAATGCGGACTGCCAAGTTTTTCAGGTTTGGCGGATCTGGCGGCACCCAAAAACGGGTTCCGCCAGTGTATTTTCTGGGCAATCGCCCAACGGACCAGCCGGAACCCTCAGGAGGGTTCCGCCTGTGTTGTCTCAGGGTTCCGCCAGTCACCTGCAGAAAATTTTTGTCATTTTTCTTAAGTTCAAAACTTGTAAAGTGTCAAATCATTTTCTTTAGTGAGAAACATCTTCCCTTACTTCCAATAACCATACTATGACAACTCTCACTCACTAAAACAATTAGGAAGTCACTTCCCGCCAAAAATTCAAATTCAAACATAACTAACCCAAGGAACCCTTTTAAAGGATCCTTCAAACCATTGGAACATTTTCAAACCAAATCGCTTCCTATGATCACAAAGCATTGAGTTCATATGTTGGTCTTTCACTCCACCCATTTTCATTGGATTGACTTCCATGATATGATAACCCACAATTAGTCTTCCAAATCATTAGGAACCTCCATCTTTGTATGGCCTAACATCAAATCCAAGCACTCCTTCCCACAACTCTTTTTAAGTTTGATCACTTTAGAATACCCCAAAACTCACACCAACACCATTACTTCTCTCAATCTCAAAACTCTAGCAAATCAAAGATTTGAGATGACTTAATCGAAAACCTCATCCGAATCATCAAGCTAAGACCACTAGGATTAGTGTTAAACCTTGTTGCTTCAACAAAACCATCAAATCAAGCTCATCACTTGACATTTCTTCACCTATCCAAGACTTCCTTAACCTTACTACCTCAACACCATTTTCAATACCTTGCAACATCAACATGACCACTATTCAAGATTTCCTCAATCTTGCTACTCCAACATCCTCTCCCAAACATGGCAATATAAACATATACACTTTTCAACCATCAAAAACTTTTTCTACCACCGATCACCAACATTTACACCAAAGGAACTTTTCCATACATCACCACTACCCTATTTGGAAACTTTAGAAAACCTATCACCTAAATTATCAAGCCTTCCATCTTTGTCACTCTTTGACACCATTGCTCAAATGGAAACCCAACAACAACCAAGTGAGCAATTAGATGATCAAAACCCATCAACCATCATTGGTAGAACGGTTGGCTTACCTTTATGCTAGATTCTCTATTTTTCCAAATGATCAAGGTTTTACACACCTACAATCATTTGTGTTTCACCCCATTTACAAAGAACCAAGCTTACACCATTTTGATCAAACAACAACCACCACAACAACAATAACTACCACCACCACAAGAACCTTTCCAACACTTTGAATCTCTATTTTCTTCGTATAAGAAAATAGAAGCATCTCAATGATCCTCAACCAAGACCAACAAAACCAACACCTTTCACAAATAAAAAACCAATGTCATTGTTTGACCAAAATGAGTCTTTTGACCACAACCAACCACCACAACAAGAGTATCACCACCCAAAACCATTGGTGTTTCACCTTATCCACAAAGACGTCCATGGTCCTCTAACCAATGAAATGAGGTTTATCCTAAACCACATTTTGGATCGTCTCATGTTTAGAGTCTCCAAAATGAAATAAAACCATTTCTTTTGGAAAATGTTTCTCATTAAAACCAACAAACCTAGTTTAGAGCACCAACACCACCTCATGTTTAGAGTCTCCAAAATGAAACAAAATCGTTCCTTTTGGAAAATGTTTCACCATTTAAACCAACAAACCAAAACCATGTCACCTCCACAACATTCAAAACAAAACCCGCTACACCCTCCAACACACATTTTAATCATTAAACAACCTTAGCCTTGTTTTTGGAAAATGTTTCTCATTAAGGAAAATGATGATTTCCTTGTAGCATTTTATGTTCTTAGTTTATTTATAGTTTTTTGATGAGGCGAAAAATGAACCATTTTTAGGGGGTCATTTAAGCCCGGAATTGAAATTATTTGATCAAATATTGCTCTAAATCGTTCCTTTTGTGATTTTAGGTACTTTGGGAGTGAAATTTGGAAAAGGACGCAATTCGGACGTTTTTTGGAGCATAAAAGTGAAGAAAACGCCAAAGACTTAATTTTCCAAGCTGGGAACAGTAGGTGACGGCGTCAAGAGCAACAATTTGACGGCGTCAAGAGTAAATTTCATGACGGCCCAGTACAGAAATGAAGGCGTCACAAGGAAGAGCGTCAAGAGTAAAATACGTGACGGCCTGGAAAAAGTTAATACATGACGGCGTCAGATGTAGATCTAGGCAGTCCGAGAATTCTTTTGGCGGCGAGATGACGGCGTCACCCATTTGGTCTTGACGCTGTCAACCTCAATTTCCTATATATAGTTTTCTAATTTTCATTCATAAAAAGGAACAAGTTCGGAGAAACCCTAAGGCCAAACCATATACGATTTTTACAGGTTTTTCAAGGGTTTTCAGCCCTTGAACCCTCACATGTGTAATTGAGATAAGTGTTCTTCTAATTCAATCAATATGTCTATGTGTTGGTTGTCTATATCTTGTACTTATCTTGATTCCACCATGCTAGGCTAGATTTATCTTGTGTTTGCTTAGATCTAATGAAACCTAGATGTTGATTATGTGTTGATTACTTGTTTATGGTTGTATTGGATGAATGATTTCGATGTTAGGCTTAAGAAAACTGGAAGATCTCCAAATGGTAACATGCTTGAACGTCTTAGGAAACATGAACCGATGTGCACTAGGTTTTATTGGTTGTATTTAATGCATGAGTAAATTCTAATGATCCCATGTTAGGAGCTTCTTAGCCGGCTCGACATAGGAGTAAAGTAGGCACTCATAGGATTGGGGAGTTAAGTGCGCCACCCCATGAATGGTATTAAGGAATACAATCCGTCATCCACGCAACTATAACAAGTAATTAACGTGTAAAAGATATCTATGGAGTAGTGAAATCTAAGTAAACACATTTCTCCACTTATTGCTCATAACCTTAGTTTAATTTAGTTTTATTTTCATTTCTAGTAGTTTATTTTGATTGCATCTTAGTATTGGGTTAGTTGACTAGCAACTAATTCCGCCCATATCCTTCAAACCCGAGATTTTTACTTGCTTTCTAAAAAATATAAAAATACAAAAATAATCATCCGTCATCTTTAGAACTAGTATTTAGGTTTTCTAATCCTAGCGACACTATTCCTAGCTGAACGATCAATCCCCTGGTACTTGTCACTATACTATACTACAACGATCAGGTACACTGCCTGGTGGGGGTTGTAAACTTCTCAAGATCCCTTGAGAGGTAAAGCCTAGTGCAATCCCTACGCATCAAGTTTTTGGCGCCGTAGCCCGGGGAATAGTTATTGTCTAGGTTAGAATCTCTTTTTATTAGGTCTACTTGCTAGATTCCTTTCTAGTAAGATTTTATTTTTATTTTTAGGTTTTCTTTAGTCTATCTTATTTCTTTGTGTTTTTGTTCGTAACTCTTCACCACCCGACATCATGAACGATGGGAACATCTTTGAACCCGTCATCCCACCACAACAAAACCCACCACTAGAACCTCTTAGGCCCCGAACCTTAGGAGAGTATTCCCGACCTAGCCACCAAGGCTACCGAAACACTATTGAGCTCACCGGAGCCAATGCGACCCCCATGCGATCCGACACCATCCGGTTGGTGCAAAGCGGATGTGCATTCCATGGACTTCGTTCTGAAGAGCCAAATCAACATCTTAAGGACTTCCTCAAAATCGTAGACTCCATAGACCTAGATGTTGAAACTAGAGAGACAACCCGATTACGCCTATTCCAATTCTCTCTACGGGATCAAGCTAGTCAATGGCTTGAGCGTTTACCCACGGGATCCATCACCACATGGGATGATCTCACCACTCGTTTCCTTGCTTAATTTTTCCCACCAGGGAGAACTATTAAGCTTAGAAATGACATCTTGATGTTCCAACAACGTCAAAATGAATCTCTTTATGAAGCATGGACTCGTTTTAAGGATTTACTCCAAAAAGTCCCTCATCTTGGCATAGATCTTTGGCTCCAAGTCCAAATCTTTTATGACCATATCGATCTCTCCACGAGGCAAGCCATTGACCAATCGGCTGGTGGTAAGCTACGTGATCTAAGTGCGGAACAATCATGGGAACTCATAGAAGATCTTGCTCTCTATGACAACGAAAGTTGGAATGATCCCCGTGATTTGAACAAAAAGGTCAAGGCAATATCTTTGGCTTCGAACAACTCTAGCACTCCCGACCGTAGGATCATGGAACTTGAGGACCAAGTCAAGTTTCACATGAAATCCTACGAAGCTCCTAAGCCTTCAAGTCAAGTGAACAAAATCACTTCTTCATGCGAATTATGTAGTGGTCCCCATGACACTCGTGATTGTGTGGAACTCCCCGGAACAGCTTTTGCGGACTACGCATCCACGCATACCGACGAAGCGGGAGATAAGTGGTACACTTTCAAACCCGAGCCAAGCCCTTACGGTGATTCATACAACCCCTCTTGGAAAAATCACCCAAACCTTAGGTAGAAACAAAATCAAGCCAATTCTTCCAATCCGCCTAATCGTTACCAACCAAATGGTCCACCCTCCAACCGTACTTTCAACAGCAATCCTTCTAACAACTATGGTAGTACCAACAATCTTGAAGGATTGATGTCAAAATTCATGGCATCTCAAGAAGCTCGCATAGCTAGGTTTGAAACCGAATTCAACCAACAACAAACGGAGATGACTAACAAGATAGACAACTTGTTGAAAGCCCTCAACAACCAAGCGTTAACCACACCTAGGAAGGACACTAGGGACACCATTAACGGAATCCAAATTAAGGACCCCTCATCATCTAAACATGTCCACTTTGTCAATGTTGTAACCATTAAGCCAATAGATAAGGAGATAGAAGAAAGTGACAAGGATGAAGTTGGAGTAGAAACCGAAACTAGGGATGAAAGTAGGGAAGTTGAGGTTAATAAGGAAAAGGAGTTAGAGGAAGTAGAAACTATATAGAAGTACTTTGATAAGTTGCCCACCAAGGAAGAACGGGAATACCATAAGGATTTATTCGATAGTCCCGAGAGACCATATATCCTTGGCACACCCCTTATCAAAATGGGAGACCCTTCTAACATTAACATACCATGCAGTATCGGGCACATGCATATATGGAAAGCTTACATCGATCCTAGATCTCCCGTAAACATCATGACTAGGACTTATTACAATTGGGTAATGAAAAAACAACTTGATTTTAGGATGATGCCCAATAGGAATTTGATAAGTAATTTTGTAGGAAGAGTAAAGGGATTGCATGTGATTATAGGTAATCTCATGAGATCGATTTTATGATAGTAGAAGACACTCGTCCGGTGATAGATGATTGCCTAAGCCAAATAATATTCGGAAAACCATTTGTTGAGGCCACTAGGATGAGTTATGATCCGACTTTAGGGATAGTTAGATTCAAGGAAGAGAATGATGAGATTGCCTACCAAATGCCCTACAAAATTAAGCAATACCGCCTTCTCTCTAATATAGAAAAGGAACACAAGCAAGCGGCTTATTATAGGAATGATGAGGATAGACGTAGAGGAGTAGAGTATGTGAAGAATAGAATGCTTGGTTTCTACAAAGAATGCTTGCAACTAGGTCCGGAATACAAAACTGGTTTAGAAGACGACCTAGAGAGTGGAACTAAAGATGAGGTCACGTAGTAACCCATGACCTTGAGTCTAGCTACAAGACTCGTAAATAAAGAAAAGCACTTCTTGGGAGGCAATCCATGCTTTGTGTGATTTTATTTTGTTTGTTTGTTATTTGCTTCCGTATGCATGCTTTATTTTTATTGTTGGTAGATCATGTTTCTAAACTAAATAGTGGAAATACTTTACTTTGTTGTTTTGGCCTAGTCTTAACTCCACCTAAAAGTATTTTTGCAAAAGATAAGTGTAAGGGGAAACCCCAAATATGTTTTTAAGAAACAAACCGATCATGATTCTCCACAATATTAAATGGACATGTATATTCGTATTTGTTAGAGTCAAATGCTTGTATCGAGTCATAATGAAGTTTTGCAGGATTTTCCAGGAAGTAGGACCAAGTTTTTCCAGAATTTTTCCGGAAACTTAACACAAGAATTTCTGCAGGTCACTTCTGACGGCGTCACGAGTTTACTCTTGACGGCGTCATGTGTAAAAATCTGGAAATTTTACCAGATTTGTTTTTCTAACGGAATTTTAAAGTTTTTGTTGAATTATTAAGTTTTATAATCTCCAGGGAATTTGCAAACTTCATTCCACAAGCATTATATCTTATTTTGTTTTCTAGAATTTAGTAACTTATGTAGATTGCCGCCGATTTTATGCGAGGTTGCCTTGTTTGTTTTCTCAGGATTTACAGGTTATGTATGACAAGAAGATGATTTATATTCTGGAAGGGAAGCTTTGATTGTTCATTTTCTTGTAGGAAGATCTAACCTGGCCACCTTATTATCCATACCGAGCGAATCAGGGGAGTATTTGATTTCATTCTTTTTACTTATTTCACTTTTACATTCTTTACTTGAACATTGGGGACAATGTTCATCTTAAGTGTAAGGGGAGGGTAAAATGATGATACCTTACAGATACGCTTTCGCTTGAGTTTGTTTGTTTAATAGTAGATGTGTAATAAAACTATGAGAAATACTTGTTAGTGCAATTTTAGCGCCAAATTTAAAATTTTTTACAACATTTAGGAGTGAAACTTTAGCCATAGCAAGCGTCTCATGGATAGGAGATTGTATGACTAGCACATAACCGTATATTCAGAGAAATTTTCCACCCAAAGATGTGAGGTTCGCCTTTAGATTTGATAGGAAAAGCATTTACTATTAGTGCTTATGAGTGTACCGGTAGCATTTAGATTCTAGAACTTGCGTTAGTGATGCATCCCGAGACCGCTAGTGAGACTACATTCGTGTAGTAGGATTTACTACATGATAAGAGGCATTAGGATCACCCTTGTGTTAAACCCGTATCATAATTACTTGACCATGTAAGTCATATTACTTGGCTAGTTAAGTCAACTAATTTTTCTCACACCTTAGCGTTGTACTCATTTTTAGTACACGAAACCCCTAGTACACCCCTCCGAGCCTATCTTTTCGTTTCTAACTTTAAGCATTTTACTTAAAGGAGGAATTTGTTACACCCCACTTAAATGTACACCCAAATCGCCTTAGCCTTCCGTGTATGCACTTATTTTTAGTGCATTATTGTTATTTGTTAAACCCTAAGTTAACTTTCTAATTGATTACATGGTTGCTAAGTCGAGTCATATCCTTGTACATATTGTTTTGGGACGATTGGGACTCATGGGTAAAGTACTTATTTATGGAGTAATGGGGAAGAACATCATTTATTACCCCCATATGTACGTTAATCTTAAAAGTACTCCAAGTGTTTTGATTTTTTTAATTCGAGTCATTATTCAAGTGTAAGGGGAATGTTCGTCCCTTATGATGTATTATTTTGGATGGTAGGGTAAGAGTGTATGCAAAAAAATAATAATAAAAAAAATTGAAAAATCAAGAAAAAGAAAAAAAAATAGAAAAAGAAAAGAGAAAAAACATACGGACTACCATCCCGTTTCATTCTATGTCCATTTTATGTTTTTGTTATTTTTCATTTATTAGCTTCAGTCGAGTCTAGTCTTGGCTTAGCAACGCCATATTGTACATGTAATTAACCAAGATTGTTAACTCGCCACCAGTAAAGACTGCCTATATCCAACAAAACCGTGTATTTCATATCCCTACACCTAACGTTACAACCCTTTAAAAGACCTCTTAGATAGTTTATCCTAGATGCTTACGCCATGTGGTGGAGGTTTGATCCTTTCCCAAGCATATGGTAATCTATTTTGCTATGACAGGTAGTGAGAGATATCTTCCGTTTCCATATTGTAATTTATACTTTATTACACCCGAGAGATGTGTGTATCTAAACACTATTTGTGAGGTGCTAGTATATGACCTCCGTGCTTGTCTTTGGTCTTTAGTGGAACGATTATTTGTTGTAATTACTTTTATATTAGTGTTAAATGACCCTTAACTTGTCTTTTGAGTAGAATAAAAGCGCATTTGCTTGAGGACAAGCAAATCTCAAGTGTAAGGGTATATGATGAGGCGAAAAATGAACCACTTTTAGGGGGTCATTTAAGCCCGGAATTGAATTTATTTGATCAAATATTGCCCTAAATCGTTCCTTTTGTGATTTTAGGTACTTTGGGAGAGAAATCTGGAAAAGGAAGCAATTCGGACGTTTTTGGAGCATAAAAGTGAAGAAAACGCCAAAGACTTAATTTTCCAAGCTGGGAACAGTAGGTGACGGCGTCAAGAGCAACAATTTGACGGCGTCAAGAGTAAATTTCATGATGGCCCAGTACAGAAATGAAGGCGTCATAAGGAAGAGCGTCAAGAGTAAAATACGTGACGGCCTGGAAAAAGTTAATACATGACGGCGTCAGATGTAGATCTAGGCAGTCCGAGAATTCTTTTGGCGGCGAGATGACGGCGTCACCCATTTGGTCTTGACGCCATCAGCCTCAATTTCCTATATATAGTTTTCTGATTTTCATTCATAAAATGGAACAAGTTTGGAGAAACCCTAAGGCCGAACCATATACGATTTTTACAGGTTTTTCAAGGGTTTTCAGCCCTTGAACCCTTACATGTGTAATTGAGATAAGTGTTCTTCTAATTCAATCAATATGTCTATGTGTTGGTTGTCTATATCTTGTGCTTGTCTTGATTCCACCATGCTAGGCTAGATTTATCTTGTGTTTGCTTAGATATAATGAAACCTAGATGTTGATTATGTGTTGATTACTTGTTTATGGTTGTATTGGATGAATGATTTCGATGTTAGGCTTAAGAAAACTGGAAGATCTCCAAATGGTAACATGCTTGAACGTCTTAGGAAACATGAACCGATGTGCACTAGGTTTTATTGGTTGTATTTAATGCATGAGTAAATTCTAATGATCCCATGTTAGGAGCTTCTTAGCCGGCTCGACATAGGAGTGAAGTAGGCACTCATAGGATTGGGGAGTTAAGTACACCACCCCATGAATGGTATTAAGGAATACAATCCGTCATCGCATCTATAACAAGTAATTAACGTGTAAAAGATATGTTAATACAAATATCGCCTAAAAAAGTTATTTATATTTTACGATCTTCGCTAAGTTTTGTTAACGACAAAATGTAAACTTATGTTTTTTTCTAAGCAAAACATAATCTTAGTTTTTAAGACTTGCATAAACTAGACTTTTGCTACATTTAACATTTCATAAAACACAACACAAGTTTATTTCTTAAATAAGAAATAGTCACATCACATTTATGGCAAGTTTTGTCATTATGCATTTATGGAAAGAAATGTGTTTGACTAACTTTGTTGTTGCTTGCAAGCTTTGTATTTGACTTGATTTAAGTGATGTGACATTGTTTGGTTGCTAGGAGTTATGAGACAAGACCTTGTTTGGTTTGAAGAGTTATTGCAAAAACCTACTGCAGACCCGGCGGTACCCTGGGGGTACACGGGCGGAACCCATTCGAGGGTTCCGCCTGATCCGCCGAGCATGCAGAATGATGTGCTATAAATACCAAGCCATAACTTGATTTTTGGCTAACCTCTTGAGATCATATTTTACACACACACTCATCTTTTCTTCTAACCTCTTAACATTGTTAATGTGAAGTTTCTCTTTGTAGCAAAGAAGCTCACAAGGTCGTGAAAAGTTACAAGTTTCCAACACAACGTTGCAAGACTTGGTAGCTTAGTATTGTGTAAACTCGTGTTGTTTACACTTTATTTGTTTGTGTATATTATGTAGTGAGTGGTTAGTATTTTAGTCCTCAAAATACAAAGAGTGTTGGGAGTTGTTGTACCCTAGTAAAAGAACTAACGGGAGTGGTTGTGCCCTTGTAAAAGAACTCGACATTTAGCTTTGTGTCGGTAAAAGTATAAGCGACGTGTAAGGTTTTCTCCGCCAGTGAAAGGAGCTTGTTGACTAGTGAAAGAAACTCTCGAGTTGGATACTCGGGGCGTGGACGTAGGGCAAGGAAAAAGAGTCATTGTAGCCGAACCACGATAAATACTCGTGTTGTGGTTTGATCGTTTCTTTCAATTACTTGCATGTTATATATTGTGTTTGTGCATATATCTTTGATCAAACGGAAAGTTTCAAAGCTAACTTAACAAGTTAAAAAGATTTTAATCGGTGAACTATTCAACCCCCCTTCTAGTTTTCCACAATTGGCATCAAGAGCTACGTTACTCAAGCTTTTAAAATAGATTGTGTTTTAAAACTTGAAACGATCCATGGATTTTGAAAATTACAAAGAAGGGCAATCTATGCAAAGACCACCACTCTTTGAAGCAAATGGTTTTATATATTGGAAAAACCGTTTTGAAACTTACGTGAAATCTAAAGATATAGATTTGTGGTATATAATTATTGATGGTGATAACGTAGTTACTAACATCAAAGATGATGATCAAAAGAAATTAATAGGTAAAAATAATGAAGCTAAAATGATGCTTTATAATGCTTTGCCTAAGAAAGAATATGAAAGAGTCTTTTTGTGTAAAACCGCCAAAGATATTTGGCAATCTTTAATTGTCACTCATCAAGGAAACTCACAAGTTAAAGATAACAAAATTGATCTTCTTGTTCAACAATATGAACAATTTGTTATTTCCGAAGATGAGATTATTGATAATGCTTTTGCTAGATCTAATACCATTATTACTTCACTTAAAGCACTTGACGAGTCTTTTTGTAGTAAGAACTTTGTCAGGAAATTTCTTAGAGCACTCCATCCGAAGTGGAGAGCAAAAGTGACGGCAATTGAAGAATCCAAAGATCTTTCAAGCATGTCACTTGATGAGCTAATTGGAAACCTCAAAGTTCACGAAATGGTAATGGAAAAAGATTCGGAACTAGTTAGAGGCAAGAAAGAAAAAGTTAAGTCCATTGCCTTGAAAACTAGAGTCCAATCAAGTGATGATGAAGAATCTGCTTCGGATAGTGATGATGAGGAATATGCTATGGCCGTGAGAGACTTCAAGAAGTTCTTTCGTAGGCGAGGGAAGTTTGTAAGGCAACCTAAAGATGACAAGAAAACCTTCCAGAAAGATCGTGATGATCGAAAAGGAAAAGTTGAAAGAAAATGTTATAGGTGTGGAGACACAAGTCATCTTGTAGGAGAATGTCCAAAATCACCCAAGAGCAAACCTCAACAAGCTTTTGTAGGTGGTGCTTGGAGTGACTATGAAGGAGATGATGATGAGCCAAAGAATGATGATATTGCTCTCATGGCTCACAACTCAAATGAGGTGTGCCTCAAAGTTTTTTTGGAACCGGATGAATGGATTAAAGATAGCGGTTGTTCAAGGCACATGACGGGTAATAAAAGCCTCTTCTCAACATATCAAAAATGTGATGGAGGTAATGTTACGTTTGGTAGTAATGCTAAGAGCAAAATCATCGGAAAAGGTACAATCTCTCATGACTCCCTTTCTATAGATGATGTTGCTCATGTTGATAACTTAGGATTTAATCTTCTTAGTATTAGTCAACTTTGTCGTAATAAGTATAATGTCCTTTTTAGTGAAAACGGTAGTAAAATTCTTAAAGATGGTATAACCGTAGCCAAAGGTGTCCTTAAGAACAACGTATACGTCATGAAGTTGGATTCAACATCTAGAGACAAACTTTGTCTTACCTCATTAGATGAATCTTCAACTTTATGGCATAGACGTTTAGGACACGCTAACATGAGACTAATCCAAAACCTCTCCTCCAAAGACTTAGTTCGAAACCTACCCAAGTTGAAATATGACCAACACTTTTGTGATGCTTGCAAAGTCGGTAAACAAGTCCATAGTAGCCATAAGGATAAAAACATGGTGTCTACATCTAGGTGTCTAGAACTTTTGCATATGGATTTATTTGGTCCATCCGCTATACAAAGTTATGGAGGTAACTTCTATACTTTGGTCATAGTAGATGATTACTCGCGTTATACTTGGACAAAGTTTTTGAAAAATAAAAATGAAGCTTTTGATAAATTTGAGATTCAAAGTAAGAAAATTCAAAATCAAGTAGGGTCTAATATAGGGTCTATTAGAACGGATCACGGTCGTGAATTTGATAATGAATTTCAATTTAGAAACTTTTGTGATAAAAATGGAATTACTCATAACTTTTCGGCTTGACGTACTCCTCAATCTAATGGTGTAGTAGAACGTAAAAACCGGACATTACAAGAGATGAGTAGAACAATGCTTAATGAACAAACTATTCCACAAAAGCTTTGGTGTAATGCCGTTGACACATCAACGTACATTCTTAATCGAGTCCTAATTAGACGATTTTTGAATAAAACTCCTTATGAACTTTATAGAGGTAAAAAGCCTACATTAGGATACTTTAGAGTGTTTGGGAGTAAATGCTTCATTCTTAACACCAAGGATTATCTCACCAAATTTGACCCAAAGTCTTATGAAGGTGTATTTCTTGGATATTCACAAAATAGTAAAGCTTACATTGTTTTGAACAAAGAAACCTTAAGAGTCGAGGAATCGTTAAACGTAACATTTGACGAAAGTCCACCTCCCTCTAAGACATCACCTTTGGTAGATGATGACTTAGTTGAAAGCCAAGCAATTGAATGTCAAGAAATCTTAGGTAATGACAAGGAAGATGAACTATTAAACAAAGAACTTGTCAATGTCAAAGAATCTAAAAGTCATCCATTAGACGGTGTCATAGGCAACATTAACGAAAGAACACTTAGATCAAAAGTTCAAAATGAAAGCAACTACGTTTGTTTCGTGTCAACCATTGAACCGAAAAACATTAATGAAGCCATTAAAGATGAATCTTGGGTAATTGCAATGCAAGAAGAATTAAACCAATTTGTTAGGAATGATGTATGGACATTAGTTCCTCAACCAAAGAGTCAAACAATAATTGGAACGAAATGGGTCTTTCATAATAAAATGGATGAAAATGGAATTGTGTCTAGAAACAAAGCTAGGCTAGTAGCACAAGGATATAATCAACAAGAAGGCATTGATTACGATGAAACTTTTGCTCCGGTAGCTAGGCTCGAGTCAATTAGAATATTACTTGCTTATGCGTGTTCACATAATTTTAAACTCTTTCAAATGGACGTCAAAAGTGCATTTCTAAACGGAGTCATTAATGAAGAAGTGTATGTTGCTCAACCACCGGGCTTCATTGATTTTGAAAAACCAAATCATGTTTACAAACTTAAAAAGGCTCTTTACGGACTTAAGCAAGCTCCAAAAGCATGGTATGATCGACTTAAAACATTCCTAGTTGACCATAAGTATACCATGGGCTTAGTTGATAATACTCTCTTCACTAAGAAGAAAGATTCACATATTATCATAGTCCAAATCTATGTTGATGACATTATATTCGGATCAACTTGTCAAGAACTATGTGTGGATTTCTCAAAAATCATGCATGACGAGTTTGAAATGAGTATGATGGGAGAACTCAACTTTTTCTTAGGACTCCAAATCAAACAACTAGAAGATGGTATCTTCTTTAACCAATCTAAATATATTAAGGACATGCTTAAGAAATTTGGACTAGAAGATTCAAAACCTATCAAAACTCCCATGTCCACGGAAACTAAACTCACCAAGGATGAGGAAAGTGAATCCGTAGATAGCACTAAATATAGAGGTATGATTGGTAGTCTACTTTACCTAACGGCTAGTAGACCCGACATTATGTTTAGTGTTTGTCTATGTGCTCGTTTTCAAGAAGATCCTAAAACTACCCATCTCGAAGCCGTTAAAAGAATTTTTAGGTATATTAAGGGCACTACACATTTAGGTTTATGGTATCCCAAAGGAACGGGAATAGACACCATAGTGTATGCCGACTCGGATCATGCCGGTGACTATGTCGATAGAAAAAGCACAAGTGGTATTTGTACTTTTGTTGGACATTGTCTCACCTCATGGTTCTCTAAGAAGCAAACGGCTCTTGCTATCTCAACAACGGAAGCCGAGTACGTTTCGGCCGGAAAGGCATGTCAACAAGCTCTTTGGATGAAGCAAGCTCTTGTCGACTACGGAATTCAACTCAACGACATCACAATTCTTTGTGACAACAAAGGTGCCATTGATCTTAGCAAAAACCCGGTTCAACATGCTCGTACCAAACATATTGAAATCCGTCATCATTTCCTTCGTGACAACGTTCAAAAAGGAAATATCTCAATTGAGAAAGTTTCTTCCAAAGACAACATAGTCGACATTCTCACAAAACCTCTTAAACGTGAACCTTTTAATCTTCTTAGGCTAGGCTTAGGACTCATGGAACCAACATTGTAGTTCTGGACATTAGACAAAAATCACAAAAATTAAAACAAATCCAAAACCATTTTTCTCAGCAGGGTCGGCGGAACCCTCAGCTATAATGGACGGAACCCAACTCAGGGTTCCACCGTATCCGTCGACCTGCAGAAACATTTTCTTTGTTTATATTAAACGAAACACCCATTATCTCATACCACCATTTCAAGGCTGCTACTATTCACTTCACCACTCATCCACGCCTACGAATTCTTGGTCCTCCATTCATTTACATTGCAAATCAATCATCATTGTAAGTATTCTTAACATGATTACAATCCTGATCTGAGTCTAGGAATTCTATTTCTTGCACAAAAACAAAAACTTGGGGTTATGCACTAACTTGAAAAACTCATGCATTAGATTAGGTGGTTAATAAAACTAATCATGTTTCCCATAGTTAGGAATTGCATCTTTAATTAGTATAAACATGTTTGCTAAAACACCCCATGTCAAATCTTTCCAAAAATTTCTCACAAGTAGGACAAATATTTTTTCGTCTCACATTGAGAATACAAAATCAAAACGTTATTTTTAAAACATCACTTGCATAATGTCTCTTGAATGCTAAAGGGAATACATAACCAATATGTATTTTCGGGTACATTCAAACGAAGCTACATTGAACTAGGAGCGTTTGGGTTATCTTTTGTTTTATAACAAAACTTGCATAAAACGATTTTGAAGCATCAAAATGAGTCAAGATAACCGCACCTCCACATTGTTTTCACATAGGCACACACTAGAACTTTCACATTATAATAGTGGTTTACGTAAACTAAAATGTGAAATTTTATTGTTCTAGGAATCATCATGCCTCCTCTAACCCACTACGACCACAAGGACACCATTAAGTACCTACCAAAACACCACAAAACCAAAGGCCTTACCGCAAATCAAGTAAACATTTTCAAAGCCCTAGAAAAACACTATGTCCATGAGGGTAGAACCATATACCCATCTTTCCTAGAAGGCACAAACCTTTACGCCGATTTTGCCACAATAAATTTTGAGTGTCTTTTGAATATCGACGAGCCTATTTGTCCTAGGTTCATTCTAGAGTTCTATGCATCATGCGTCCTCTCAACGGATGATTATGGTCATATGTCTATCCACTTTAGGGTTAGCGGTCACCAATACTCCTTCACTCTTGAGGAGTTTGATCAAATCTTAGGTGTTCCAAACCATGGTACTTGTCTCTATTCCGACTTGCACTCCCTCTCAACTCTTGACAACCTTCAAGACCGTATCCACCCTTATGACACACCTCTTGTCTCAAAAGACGTTCTCCGTGACCACCTCTTTGTTAGGATCACCACCACTAGGAGAACCCGTTCGGGGAATGAGGTCGATAAGGACCCATATGGAATGGAAATGAACGAACTTAAACCTCAATTCAAGAAATGAGAGGAAGTCCTTAGAGCCAATGTCATTAGCACAATAGGGAACCGTGACCATATAAACCTTTGCCTTTGCTACATGCTCTACTCCTTGTCCGTTAGGCAACCCTTCAACCTTGCCTACTACATGGCAGAGAGAATGGCCGACATTCCCATGCATGGCACAACGGCTATGCCATATGGAATGCTCTTGACCCGTCTCTTTAGGTTCATTTCACCCATTCCACCAACTTCAAATGGTCTTCGTCTTGACTACACTCTCATTCCACACACCTTTGTTCCACTTAGTGATAAGAGAGTTTACAAAGCCCAAAGAAAACGTCCACATCCTCCTACCTCATCATCTTCTTCCTCAATGAGTGAAGATGACAATTTGCCAAACTCTAGGCTCCCACCTCTAGAATACCTTTCCCAACTTCCGGATATTCCAAATGAGTCGGAGGAGTTCAAGCAAACAAAGGGGATGTTCAAAAACATCGGGAGATTCCTCGGGAAGATGAAGAAGAAGATGGACCGTCAATGAGTGCGGGTGTGTTAGGAGTGTTTGGCACAAGGTGCTATTGGAACTATTTGGTAGTTTAAACAATCTTTGTCATGTATTTGTGTGTTAGTACAATGTTTGATACACTTTGGAACATGTTTCAACTAACAATGTTGCAGGAAGACAACTTTTGGCAAGTTGTCAAATTTTCATGGTTATGGAATTTTCACTAAGTATGGTGAAATTCTCGACCTCAAGGTCAAACTCCTATGATATGTGTGTTTAAGTGTCTAATTTTTGCATTGCCTAACCAGAAATGAAGTATCTCTTTGATTTTAGGAGTTTTCGAAAATTTTGAAAATCGTTTCGCGGGTCAAAAACGCGGACTGTGAACAAATTCTGGGTAACCCAGAATTTGCCCAGCGGACAAGACGGTACCCTAATTTGGGTTCCGCCTGTGTCATCTGAGGGTGCCGCCAGTAGCCTGCAGATTTTTTTTTTTCTTTTTCGCCAATTCAACATTGAAACACCAAAATCCAATCCTTTTAGGTAGAAACCCATTACTTGCAATGTGTTTAGCATAATAGGATACTCCTTCTTCCATGAACTTAACCAAAACCAATTCCCGCCAAAATTCAAATTTAACCATAACAACCTCAAGGACCCCTCAAACATAAAGGAAGAAACCCTTTTAAGGGATCCTTGAAATCCCTGAGATTTATACTACCAAAAATCCACCAAAACCACTATGCATTTAGTGCAAAACTTGTCTTCTCACTTCACCATTTTCATTGGATTGACTTCCATGACATGACAACCCACAATTAAGTTTTCCAAATCATTAGGAACCACCATTTTTGTATGGACTAACATCAAATCCAAACACTCCTTCCCACAAATCTTCATCACTATAAATTAAACCATCCTAAACACTATCAAACCACACCTTCTTCATCAAAATTTCTGAAACTTTAAACCATTTTAACCATGACCAAGTCAACAAACACCTCTCAACCATCACGACCCATCCGGAGAACCGCCCGGATAAGTGTGAAACCACTATGGTGCAATCAACCCATCAACCTTAGCTCCTCATCATCGGAGGAATTCACATCACCCATCAAAAATGAACATTTTTTGAACCTTGCATCTCCATCTCCATCACCCAAACAACCAAATGAGCACACTCCACCACCTACTAAATCACCTATTGACCCAACTCCACCAAGTGCTCCAACCCAACCATCAAAGACTCCATCACCATCACCATTACCAAAAATTGAGCCAATGGAACTATTTGGGTCTCCTCCCACATCACCACATCCATTTGTCCAAGATTTAAATGATCTTCCACCAAGACATGCCCAACCACCACCTTTTGCAAATGAATCACCAAGGTCAATTCTTGACCTTGATGAAGATCTTGAACTTACCCAACCACCACAACAAGTGGAACAACCACCCAAACCGTTGTTATTTCACCCTATCTACCGTGAAATCCATGGTCCTCTTTATGGAGAACCAAATTTTGAACACCATGATCACCCAACTCCACCACCTTCTCAAGCCCAAACCTATGAGACTTTCTTTCCCTCATATGAGGAAATCCAAAGCATGGTTGAGAACCACCTTCATCAAGCAATGGAATTTCAAACCACCTTGCTTGACTCAATACCAAATCCATCCTCCACCCAAGAACCAAAAACCAACCAACCATCAAACCAAGAAACCAAAACCAACCCATTTCAACCCACTCATCCCCATGCTTGCTCAAATTGTGAGCAAATGGGTGAAACCATCAAAACATTGCTTAACCAATTCCAAAAAAAAACCCGTTTTGCATTCCAACACGTCATAGAACGTTTGGATGCACTTTCCCACCCCAACAAATCCTAGACAACCTTTGGAGGCCATTTCCCCCACTCTAGGAATGTAGGATTTTATTTTATTTTCTTGGTTATTTTTTAGTTTTTGTGTACAAGTAGAAGAATAGTTCTCATTTCTTGTCTTTTGACTTTTATAGTCAAAATTTTACTTGGAATGAAATTTCTTTCTACATTGTTGGTTGATCATGTTTGTGTTGTGGTTGCAATGTGTGTGGTAACTACAAGCTTGACTATATATATCACCAACTAACCATTTTTTTGTAGGTCTCAAAATCCATGTTTCCCATATTGGTACTCCATTTAGGGGGAGTATCGATCAAGGGGGAGTATGGCCATTATTCCGCTTCGCTACTCTATTTTTTGTTTCGACAAAAAGGGGGAGAAATATATTAAACCTTCAAATACTTGATATGCTTTTTTGTCTCTTAAGTAAAACAAGGTTAATATAATTTTTTTTAAGTCTTGAAAACCAAGATTTTGCGTGTTACTTAAAAACAAAGTTTATGTTTTGTCATCAACAAAAAGGGGGAGATTGTTAATACAAATATCGCCTAAAAACGTTATTTATATTTTACGATCTTCGCTAAGTTTTGTTAACGACAAAATGTAAACTTTAGTTTCTAAGCAAAACATAATCTTAGTTTTTAAGACTTGCATAAACTAGACTTTTGCTACATTTTACATTTCATAAAACACAACACAAGTTTATTTCTTAAATTAGAAATAGTCACATCACATTTATGGCAAGTTTTGTCATTATGCATTTATGGAAAAAAATATGTTTGACTAACTTTGTTGTTGCTTGCAAGCTTTGTATTTGACTTGATTTAAGTGATGTGACATTGTTTGGTTGCTAGGAGTTATGAGACAAGACCTTGTTTGGTTTGAAGAGTTATTGCAAAAACCTACTGCAGACCCGGCGGTACCCTGGGGGTACACGGGCGGAACCCATTCGAGGGTTCCGCCTGATCCGCCGAGCATGCAGAATGATGTGCTATAAATACCAAGCCATAACTTGATTTTTGGCTAACCTCTTGAGATCATATTTTACACACACACTCATCTTTTCTTCTAACCTCTTAACATTGTTAATGTGAAGTTTCTCTTTGTAGCAAAGTAGCTCACAAGGTCGTGAAAAGTTACAAGTTTCCAACACAACATTGCAAGACTTGGTAGCTTAGTATTGTGTAAACTCGTGTTGTTTACACTTCATTTGTTTGTGTATATTTTGTAGTGAGTGGTTAGTATTTTAGTCCTCAAAATACAAAGAGTGTTGGGAGTTGTTGTACCCTAGTAAAAGAACTAACGGGAGTGGTTGTGCCCTTGTAAAAGAACTCGACATTTAGCTTTGTGTCGGTAAAAGTATAAGCGACGTGTAAGGTTTTCTCCGCCGGTGAAAGGAGCTTGTTGACTAGTGAAAGAAACTCTCGAGTTGGATACTCGGGGCGTGGACGTAGGGCAAGGAAAAAGAGTCCTTGTAGCCGAACCACGATAAATACTCGTGTTGTGGTTTGATTGTTTCTTTCATTTACTTGCATGTTATATATTGTGTTTGTGCATATATATTTGATCAAACAGAAAGTTTCAAAGCTAACTTAACAAGTTAAAAAGATTTTAATCGGTAAACTATTCAACCCCCCTTCTAGTTTTCCACAAGATATCTAGGGAGTAGTGAAATCTAAGTAAACACATTGCTCCACTTATTGCTCACAACCTTAGTTTAATTTTGTTTTATTTTTATTTCTAGTAGTTTATTTTGATCGCATCTTAGTATTGGGTTAGTTGACTAGCAACTAATTCCGCCCATATCCTTCAAACCCGAGATTTTTACTCGCTTTCTAAAAAATATAAAAATACAAAAATAATCATCCGTCATCTTTAGAACTAGTATTTAGGTTTTCTAATCCTAACGACACTATTCCTAGCTGAACGATCAATCCCCCGGTACGTGTCACTATACTATACTACAACGATCAGGTACACTGCCTGGTGGGGGTTGTAAGCTTCTCAAGATCCATTGAGAGGTAAAGCCTGGTGCAATCCCTACGCATCATTTTTCTTTACTTTTAAGAAGTAGGATAATGTCATCCTAATTTCTTGTCTTTGACTTTTTAAGAGTAAAAAATTTTACATGAAAAGAATTTTATTCTACTACAAGGTTTGCATTGTTTGTTAACCATTTAGGTATAATGAGTGAACTATACCTTGCTATGGTAGCATACATATATCTTGTGTTTTAGAAACTAATCTTTCTTTTTGTAGGATCATTACCCATGATTTCCTTCCTTGATACTCCATTTAGGGGAGTAATATTCAAGGGGGAGCATGAGTGTCGCATTATTCCACTTCACAACTCTTAGTTGTGTTCTAGACATGAAATGCTTTCATGACTTGTCTTGTGTGGCAACTAAGATTTTGTTTTGTAGGGTCAAAATCCATGTCTCCTCTCTTGGCACTCCATTTAGGGGGAGTATCGTCCAAGGGGGAGCAAGTGCATACTTCCGCTTCGCTACTCTTCTTTTTGTTTCGACAAAAAGGGGGAGAATTTATATATAAACTTGTTTTTAAAAAAAAAATTTGCATATCACATCATCTTAGCAAAAACAAGTTTTTATACTAACTTTATAAGACTTAACACTAAAACTAGTGACTTACTTATAAATAAAGTTAATGTTTTGTCATCAACAAAAAGGGGGAGATTGTTAATACAAATATCGCCTAAAAACGTTATTTATATTTTACGATCTTTGCTAAGTTTTGTTAATGACAAAGTATGAACTTTAGCTATGAGTAAATCATCACTTTAAGTGTTTAAGTCTTGTTTAACTAAGGTTTACATTTCCTTTTAAACAAAACATTGTTTTTATTTCTTAAATTAGAAAGTGTCTTGTCACATCACATTTATTTCTTTAAATATAAATACCACATCACATTTATGGTAAGTTTGTCATTATACATTTATGGAAAGAAAGTGTGTTTGACTAACTATAAGTTTTCTTGTGCAAGTTTGTGTTTGACTAGTATTCATGTGATGTGACCTTGTTTAGTTTGGAAGATTTATTGCAAAACCAACTGCAGCCCTGACGGAACCCTGGGGGTACACGGGCGGAACCCATCTGAGGGTTCCGCCGTATCCGCCAGACCTACAGAAGGTTTTGCTATAAATACCAAACCATTTGTTAGTTTTGAGTCATCACTTTAAGGACATATATTTGAAATACTCTCTCAACTAACTCAGTAGAATTTGACTTATGTGATCCTCTTATGTAGCAAGGGACTTCACAAGATCATCCAAGAAGTTACAAGTTTCAACTCTTAAGTTGCAAGACTTGTTAGCTTTGTTATGTATAAGCTTTGGTAGTTTATACTTCATTTGTATCATGTGTGTAGAAGTGATCGGTTAGTATTTTAGGCCTCAAAATACGTAGTTTGTCGAGAGTTGTTGTACCCTTGTAAAAGAACTAACAGGAGTGGTTGTACCCTTGGTAAAGAACTCGACATGTAGCTTAGTGTCGGTAAAAGTATAAGCGACGATGGGAGTGGTTGTACTCGTGTAAAAGAACTCGACATCTAGCTTAGTGTCGGTAAAATTGTAAGCAACGTTGTAAAGATTTCTCCACCGGGAAAGGAGCTTGTTGATTAGTGTTTATAACTCTCGAGTTGGAAACTCGGGGCATGGATGTAGGGCAAGGAAAAAGAGTCCTTGTAGCCGAACCACGATAAACAATCGTGTTGTGGTTTGATCGTTTCTTTCTTTATCTTTGCTTATTACATATTGTCTTTAGTTAGAATTGCTAATCACACGTAAAGCTTTTCAAAGAATTAAACAAGTAAAGTTGTGTTTATATCTTTAAACAAACGTAAAGCTTTTCAAAGAACTAAACAAGTAAAGTTAGGATTGTTATTCACACGTAAAGCTTTTCAAAGAATTGAACATGTAAAGTTGTGTTTATATCTTTAAACAAACGTAAAGTTTTAAAGATTATCAAATTAAAAAGCGGTAAACTATTCAACCCCCCCCCCCCCTTCTAGTTTTCCACACAAGTGAACAAAATCACTTCAAAGAATTGACACTCGTGATTGCATGAAACTCCCTGAACAAGCTTTTTCGGATTACGCATCCTCGCGTACCGATGGATTGGGAGAAAGTTGTTCACTTTCAAACCCGAGCAAAACACTTATGGTGATTCTTATAACCTGTATTGGAAAAAATCACCCGAACTTTAGGTGGAAACAAAACCAAAACCCGTCTCAAAATAATTCTTCCAATCCGCCTAATCGTTTCCAATCAAATGGTTCATCCTCAAACCGTACCTTCAACAATAATGCTCCCAACAATTCCAATAGTTCTAACAACTTTGAGGGGATAATGTCCAATTTTATGGCATCTCAAGAAGCTCGTTTGACCAAGTTTTAAGCTGATTTCAACCAACAACAAAATGAGATAACCAATAAAATTGACAATTTGATAAAGGCTCTTAGCAACCAAGGAATGTCCCCGTCAAGTAAGATCGTTAGAAACACAAGTGGGAGAGGTGATGTTAAGGATCCTTCATCATCCAAACATGTTCACTTCGTAAATGTCGTCACTATTAAACCACCAAATAGGAGTAGTGAGGATGATGCTAGGGATCTGGGTAAAATTGAAAGTGATCCTATGGGGGAAATTAGGAATGATGACAAGAAGGAGCTGGAAGAGTAGATGATGATTACTCAAACAAGTTTCCCACAAAGGATTAACGTGCATACCATAAATGTCTATTAGAAGATCCTAAAACACCATATTGTGTAAGTTCGCCAATCATAAAAGCGAGTGACCCATCTAACTTGAATATACCATGTAATATAGGGCACATACATGTTTGGAAGGCTTACATTGACCTTAGATCCCCCATAAACACTATGACTAGGATCCACCACAATTGGGTGAGGAAGCAGCAACTTGGACCTAGGAAAGATCCCGACACGGGTAGTGTGGGTAATTTTGTTGGGAGAGTAAAGGGAATACACATATATGTCGGTAACTTCACATAAATCACCTATTTCTTGATTGTAGAAGATATTCGCCTGGTGATTGATAGTTGTTTGTCCCAAGTAGTATTAGGAAAGCCAATTGTGGAGGCTTCTAAAATGACTTATGACCAATCACTAGGGCTAGTTAGGTTTGCGGATGAAACAAGAGAGATTGCTTACCAAATGCCCTATAAGATTGAGCAATTTCGTCTTATGTCAAACCTAGAGAAGGAACATAAGCAATCGGTTTACTATAGGAGTGATGAAGATAGGAAAAGATGACTGGGCTATGTGATGAATAAGATATGTGGCTTTTACAAAGAATGCTTACAATTAGGTCCAGAATATAAGACTAAGATTGAGGATAGCATTGAAGACGTAATGGGAGATGGAGTCACGTAATAGGACGTGACTTTGAGTCTAGCTACAAGACTCGTTAATAAATAAAAAATCGCTTCTTGGGAGGCAACCCAAGCTTTTAATTATTTTTGTTTGTTTGTTTTAATTTTATTTTGATTCCATATATATGCTCATTCCTTTTTTTTTATTGTTCATGTCTCTAATATTTTGTTAAAATGCTTTATTTTATTTTTTAACTTCGTCTTAATCACATATAAAGGTATTTTATAAAAAGATAAGTGTAGGGAAGATCATATTTGTTTTTAAGAACAAATCGACATGAAAAATAACGAATATTGATTTATCATATATATATTACTGTGTCCGTTTGAGTCAAATGCTTGTATCGAGTTACAATGAATGTTTTACAGAATTTCCAGGTTTTAATTATTAGATTTTTTCAGAAATTTTACAAAAACAAAACATAAAAATTCTGTCAGGTTAGTCCTGTAGGTCCTTGGGACGAGAAATCTAGAACTCGGCGCTTTTTGAACGTATTTGGACGAAAAAGTGAAGAAACAACAAAGTCGCAAAAAACCTGTCAGAAAAGAAGACCTGGTGACGTCAGCTTATGCTTTGTGACACTGTCACCCTCTATTTCGAAGCTAGAAGAATTTACACACGTTGCTTCAGAATTAAATCAAGGATTTACACCTGACGGCGTCAGGTGTATTTTGGAGAAGGACGTCACGTGTTGACATTACAAGTGACGGCGTCAAGACTTATCTTGTGACGCCGTCAGAAAAGCGACTTGCACAAGACAAAACCCTAAAGGCGTCGAGTTGACGGTGTCAGGACCTATAAACTGACGTCGTCACAAATGTAAATCTATATATAGTGTTCGATTTTTATTCATTAAGTGTGACAATTTTGGAGACCAAAACCCTAGACGAATTTTGTAGTTATTGTAAGGCTTTTACAGCCTCTTTTCATCCATGTTTCATTGAAGTTAAGTATTCCTTTAATCATTCAATATGTCTATATGTTGTTTGATTATGTGTTTATCTTCTCTTCTCTTTAACAAGCTAGCTTAGTTATTAATTATTGATGCGTTGTCTATTGTTTAGTTGATTGTTTCACGTTCGGCTAAGAAAACTGGCTGACTTCTTTATGTAACTAGCCTGATGTCTTAGAAAACGTAACCATATCGTGCAATATAGGTCTTGCTCGTTGTATTTACTGCATGAATTGATGTTAATGATCCTATGATTGCTTAATTAACTTAAGGATGTATGAGAAATTGATATTCATATAATTGGGGAATGTAGCACACCCCCAAGACTGGTATTAAGGAATACAACGCTTCAACTAAAACAAACGACGTGACAATTCAACAATTCAATAAAAGATAAGTAGGGAGTAGTGAATCTAAGTAAACACGTTTTTCTCAGCATAAGAAGTCCACCAATTTACTTTTCTTGTTATTTAAATTTTTGTTTTATAAAAATAGTTTTTGGGTTAGTTGCTTAACAACTAATTCCGCCCCTACCTTCAAAACTGAGATCTTTAATTTGCTTTCTAAAAACATAAAAAATATAAAAATAATCATCTATCACCTTTAGGATTAAATCGACATACACTTCAACCTAACGACACCTATTCCTTTAGAGAACGATCAATCCCCCAGATTTACCTATACTACACTACAACGATCAGGTACACTGCCTGCAGGATTCAAAAACTTCTTGAGATCCCTTAAGAGGGAAAACTCCTTGTAAGGTTGCAATATCTCGCATCAAATAGTTAGTTTATTCGTCTTGGGCCTTATATAGTATATGTAGTTCAAATTAATGTATTATCCCATTAAGGCCCAAGCCCAAACGTTTTCTATGAAGTATATAAACCTCGTCATACTTTGTGAGGAGGTGGGAGTCTCATTTGGTTAATAACATTTTCACATAGTTCTCTCTCTCTTTAATTTCTCTCTCTAGGAGCTCTCTTCACTTTTTTATCTTATTGTGTGTGCTTGATCAATAAACTTGGGATCCAATAAGTGGTATCAGAGCTACATAGTTCTCTTTCTCTAGGAGCTCTCCTCACTTTTTTATCTTATTTGTGAGGAGGTGGGAGTCTCATTTGGTTAATAACATTTTTACATAGTTCTCTCTCTCTTTAATTTCTCTCTCTAGGAGCTTGATCAATAAACTTGAGATCCAATAAGTGGTATCAGAGCTATATAGTTCTCTCTCTCTCTAGGAGCTCTCCTCACTTTTTTTATCTTATTGTGTGTGCTTGATCAATAAACTTGGGATCCAATAAGTGGTATCAGAGCTACATAGTGATTTAGGATTGATTAATGTGTTTGTAAAATGTTTAAAGATTGATTTTTAGATAAAAAAAATAGGGTTTCAAGTTCATACGCGAGCTTCTTTACAAAATCGTTTTTATAGCGTGTTTATAGTTAAAAGTTGTTGTTTATCAAGTAGTTTTAGTGTTTCTAAGTTCGAATCTACAAAAGAAACAAAGTAAAAAAGGTGTTTTTAAACGTGTTTTTGGCAATTTTTAGTGTTAAGTTGCGACAGTTTACTATCTCGATTCCCTGAATATTCAAGGAATAGAATTCGGTTCCAATAGTAGCAATCGAGTTAGCCCTATTTCGATCTTTAGTATGTTACATTAGTGGAAATAGCACTTCCTACATGGCAGAATCGAGATAGTGAATCGAGTTACACGTTGCAAGATCGAGATACGTTCTATTTCAATTTCTAATACTTTAGTTAGTAGAGATAGTACATCCTACGTGGTAGAATCAAGTTAGTGAATCGTTAGTGGAGTTAGTACAATCCTACGTGGAATCGAGATACACTTTGGAATCGAAATAGACTTAGGGATCAAGATACGTGTTGTCTATTTTTTCATCTATTAAGATCGAATAGAAAATCGAGATACACTTAGTACTTTATCATTTTGCTAGATCGAGATACAATTTGAGGTTTTACTCTTTTCTTAATGAAGCCTTGATATAAGAGCCTCTGTGGTTTAAGGTTAGAACACAAGCAGGGTGTTTGTATGAAAAAGAAATGTAGTCAAGATAGAGGTTTCTCCATGCAGTCCTAGGTCTAGTATCTTTGATTTGGTCTAGAAGAATTGGTGATTGTATTCTTTGTTTGATTCTGTCTGAATGTTCTCCTGTTAGCATTTTAAAAGTTGCATGGGGCATGTCTATTCAGTTTTTAGTTTGCTATGTGTATTGTTGTTTATTATTTGTGGTATAATATATATTCACTAGTCTCACCAAAAGAAAATAAAAAAAAAAATAAAAAATAATAATAAAAATAAAAAATTATGATGCAAAATGATTCGACCACTACAAATGACAAGTCATTTTGTGGGTTTTATAAAACCTTTGTGGATGTAACAAAATTTTTACAGTAAAACTATATTTTCAAAGTATACTACTGTATATTTTTAGCTTGGAGCGTATCTTAGAGAAAATGTTTTAACTATGATGTTCCTGAAAAAGAATACCTAATAGTTTCACCTAAAAAAAGGTAAAATGTACTTGCATTAGAATATAAGTGGTTAGGGTAGTGGCAGTGGTATCGGGGTGGCTAACGGTTTGCCCCAAACCGCCGGGGAACACCACCGCTACCCCAGCGGTTTGGTCCAGCGGAAAGCGGGGAAGTTCACTACAACGGTTTGAAACAAAACTATACGTTGGACATTGAATGCATGTGAACGTTGGGGTAAAAAAAAAATCCTATATATAATACACTTTAAATTAAACTCTATTTCATATTTAAAATCAAACTCTGTCATCTCTATTTCATACTTAAAAAAATTGTAGCATGGATCAAAGAAAATCAAGCTCAACAAGAGGTCGGGGTCGGGGTGTTCGTTGACAACATTTTCGTCCGCAAGTTCCAATTCAACAACACCCTCAATCGGACCGTTAGCGAGGCATCGACAAAGAATAGTGTTGTTGAACAATTCGAGTCCTACACGTCAAAGAAAACACAAATGTTGGAGGAGGCGATGGAAAAAAACATTCAAAGGATGCATTGGCAGAACAGTTGATGGCGGCACAACTCGCTAGTGTTCAAGAAAAGGCTATGTTTCGGGCCTTGAAGTTCTTTAACGAACCGCATGATCACATAACCAATCAGGTTATGCGAGATTTCACTATTGCAAAAAACGTGAGATCGCGGCAAAATATGAAAGGCCTATTGATTTTTAGAATAATTATGTTTTTTTTTCCAAGTATTGTGTAATTTTCTTTTTAAGTATTATGTATTTTTATTTTAATTATTAATGAAATATTATATTTTTATTAAATTATTTATTTATGAAAATTTAAAAAAAAAGAAAAAAAAAAGTTGGTGGTTTAGGAGGTATGAGAAAAGTATGGTTGCAACTAAAAAGGGTTGGGAGGTATGAAAAAAGTGTGAGTGATGTGGAATGATATTATTGATTGGTTGGCAGGTATGGGGATTTTCATAGTGACCATTGCAACTACCCTTACTAGTATACTGGTACTTCAAATTTCGAAGTTGAAAGGACTATTTTTTTAATTGTGGCATAGGGTCTCCAAGTTCTACGGGATGAAATGATGATTGAGATATGAAATGATGTCTCATTCGCAAGCAATATCATAGCTTCAAATACATTGATTTTGTAAGAAAATAGACTCTTTTCACGAGTTTTTTTGGTAAACTAGCGTAGTTTAAAAACTTATTTAACATAATAAGTACTTTATAAAATATTTAATTAATAATAGTTTTCTTTTTTCTTTTCTCATAAATAAACAACTAAGATGGGGAATAGATAAACCCTATTGTACGTACGTCTTCCTCCTAATCTGTAACATCGACTAAACGTAATCCTCAACATGATCGACATCCACCCATCCACTCCTCACCGTGACTTATAACCTGAGTTCGTCTCCACCGTTGCACCATCATCGATTTAACTGTTCTTCTTCTACTTTATCAGGTACGATCGCACCATACTTCTAATCAAGAAATATCACCTGTTCTCCGGTTCACTTTTAAATAACTTTTTTGATGATTAACTCTATCTATAGACCTTGTTTAAACAAGTTTTATAGGTTTAGTTGGAAGCCTTTTGTTTGTTCTACATTACAGGTAAAAGAATTTTGACACAATGGCATCAAAGTGTGTTATACTATTATGTCATTGGGGTGGTAATATATGTGATGGACCAGAAGGTGTATCGTATGATAAGCCACCGAGTAAGGCTATCAAGGTTCACCGTGAAAAATTCAATGAACTTATCACTCAAATCCAGGTTGCGGCATCTATCGATGAACAAAAAACATGTATCAAACTGGTTTGTAGATATCCTTCTGGTTTTGGAAAAATGATGAAATACATTCCACTCCCAATCACAGACAATGATGATATCGAGATAATGTTTCATATACTTGATCTCTTGGACGTGTTGCTCATGCCAATGGAAATTTATTTACTCCCCATGTTGCTGCAAAACAGGCTGCTTCAATGACAAAGGCTAGTGCACATACCATGAGATCATTTAACCGGGAGAAAGGGATTTTTGAGGTGACAACGCAAAGAGGAAAAAATGTGCAAGTTGTTAATTTGGAGAAACGAACTTGCACATGTGGTAAGTGGGACATTAACAAATATCCATGCTCTCATGTATTAAGTGCATGTGCATTTCTTTCTTTGAACAGCTCACAATATTTTGAAAGATATTACTCAATTGTAGAGTATTCAGCTACTTGGGCATCTGAGTTTTTCCCACTCCCACATGAAGCTTATTGGCCTCAATCATCAATTACATTGCTCCCAAATTCTGAGCTTAAACGGAAAGGAAGAGGTCGTCCTCGTTCAACAAGGCTTCGAAATGGAATGGACATTAAAGAAGGGAAAAAAGCTAACCTTTGTGGAATTTGCAAGAATAATGGTCATAATCAACAAACATGTCCTTCTAGGCCTAGAAAAAAACACGTGGATGCGTGATTAGCTTGTTGCAATGGTAAGTAAATTGCTATATCAATCAATTTATATATTCTTCAGTTTCTAACATTTGAAAAGATAATATTAGCTACTATTGCTATTATTATTATTTTGACAAAAATGGTTGTTCTCGTAGGTGTCCAAGAAAGCTCCTCGAATATAAGCTCAATCGTTGGTTTCAAGAAAGTTAGACACGCGACTACTATATCAAAGTTCAAAACCCCATAAATAAATGCCTTAGAGGCTCATCTATTTTTCTTAGTAACCGACCATCAATGTCGTTTTTTTTTTCTTTTCATTTGACACCACCTGCTTACTTATCATGAATTGTTTAATGTATATTGATGAGACTTATACCAACCTTTAGTGATTTGATTATGTTTTGGAAGTTGTTTTATAAAGAATATTTGATTTTCGTAGTGATCTCTTTATTGTTGATGTTTTTATTTACTTTGGATTGCAACAGCTTTGTGTTTGGCAAGAAATTAAGTAAACAAATCATGTATGGGATGGTTTGAAACAATACATGTGTATGTGCGGACGTTAGGGCTGGGCTTTAAGTTGAAATTATCAAATATGCTATATTATTTTAAATATGTTTCAAACTACTCATTTTGTTAATTTTTTTTTTTTTTTTTTTTTGAAATCACAATGGTCAACAAAAAAAACTCCTCTTTTCACCAACAATATAACTAGTGCTAGATTAGTATAGTCAAGATTCCTCGTTTGGAAACAACATTAAGTCTTCCATATGCACTCGTCTAAAATGTGTGTTGGATATGTTTATGCATATCATGTTTAGAAATGCAAATTATATCTTGTTTGGTAACTATATCAGAGATTGATATGCACAGTTGGAAATGAGTGTATGTGATTTGTTCAAGCATATAACGTTTAGATATATACACATAATTATTCATTTGGAAACTATATCACAGCTATGAAAAGAATAAAAACCACGATTTATGATATGTAACTTCCTTGTTAAATAAAAAAAAGTTATGTAACTTCATATAAGAGAAAAGTTCATTTGCGGACCAGTTTTTTTGTACAAACTGAGGGACTGATCTAGAGCGTCCGTTTACATCTAATCTTACGGTCCATATGATTCTAAGGTTTATTTTTAGTTTTGTCTTTTCCTCCATTATATAAATAGTTTATTTTTTATTATTCCCTCATTTTTCACACACAGCTTTCGTTTCCAACTAACTTTCTCTCTCTTACTTTCAGTTTCCCCAAATTTTGTAAACCCTAATCTAATCAAATTAATCATCTATTATCATCAAATTAATCATCTATTATCATCAATTTGTTATCATTCGTTCTCGTTATCATCAATGGTGTTTTTTGATTTGAATGAACCGGTTATTGAAGAATCAGTTTCTGCTGATTTTGTTAATGATTGTGATGCATTGTATGGAGAGGATGAAGATTCAGATTCAGCTAATGTGATTAATGATTGTGATGCATCGGATGGAGTGGCTGAAGATTCAGTTTCAGCTAACGTGGTTAATGCTTTTGATTCATTAGATGGAGTAGTTGAAGAATCAGTTTCAGCTGATGTGGTTAATGTTTCTGATTCATCTTCTTCAGATGTTGTTGCTGTTTCTAATGATGATCAAAATTCTAGTTGTAAGTTTATTTTTGCTTTTTACAAATATCACTTGTGATATATCAGTTTAGTTATATATCACAAGTGATATATATTATGTTTTATGTCCTGCATGATTTTTGTATCAACTTTTTACAAATATCCCTTGTGATTTATATTATAGATGTTTATCTTATGTGATATATCTCATGTTTTATGTTTTTTTATAAGTATCACTTGTGATATGTCTCATGTTTTATGTTTTTTTATAAGTATCACTTGTGATATATCTCATGTTTTATGTTTTGCATCATTTTTATGTTTATTTTTTACGAATATCACAAGTGATATAACTCATGTTTTATGTTCTGCATGATTTTTGTATCAATTTTTTACAAATATCTTTGTGATTTATATTATAGATGTTTATCTCATGTGATATATTTCATGTTTTATAAGTATCACTTGTGATATGTGTCATGTTTTATGTTTTTTTATAAGTATCACTTGTGATATATCTCATGTTTATGTTTTTTATCATTTTTATATGTATTTTTTACGAATATCACAAGTGATATAACTCATGTTTTATGTTCTGCATGATTTTTGTATCAATTTTTTACAAATATCTCTTGTGATTTATATTATAGATGTTTATCTCATGTGATATATTTCATGTTTTATAAGTATCACTTGTGATATGTGTCATGTTTTATGTTTTTTTATAAGTATCACTTGTGATATATCTCATGTTTATGTTTTTTATCATTTTTATATGTATTTTTTACGAATATCACAAGTGATATAACGCATGTTTTATGTTCTTCTTTAAATATATTTATTGTTAAAATTCTTTTTGTATCAAATGTGATATATCACTTGTGGTTGCATGATTTTATATGTATATTAGTTGTTTTATGTTCTTCTTTATAGATATTTACTGTTTTTCTTTTTATTATTTGCAGCTTCTAAAGTTCCGAAAACTCCTGATTCATTTGCTCATCATTACTTTATTGATACTCCTGGTGGATCGCTTTATTGGGTTCCCAAAGTTTCTCTTAGTGTTTTGCCTGTTTTGGGGACTGAATTTGATTCACTTGATGCCTGTGAGAGTATGTATAGGAAATACGCTTCTGAGGCTGGTTTTGGTGTTAGAATTTCTTCTCAGAAAAGATTAAGGTATGGTTATGTTAAACAAAAGTACTTTGTGTGCAATAGGGAAGGTTGTCCGAAGAAATTATATTTGAATACTTTAGTTTCTAAGAAAGGTAACAAACGTTTTAGGACTTCGAACATTAGAGTTACTGGTTGCAAAGCACGGGTTGTATTTGATATGATTCCTGGTACGACTAAGTTTATGCTTAAGAAGTTTGATCCTATACATAATCATGAACTTGATCGGGTTGAGTATAAGCATTTGTCAAAAAGTGAGAAGCAGTTAACATATGCTGAGCAGATGTTTATTGTTAAAGCTGGAAATGTAAACCTTGGACCTGTTAAAGCTCATAATTTGTATACTGGTTTAAAAGGCTCTGCCTCACTCGTTCATGGTACTGAAGTTGAGTTTAAGAACTATGTGCGTGGCATAAACTGTTTTATAGGAGATGCTGATGCTCAGATGCTTATTAACCGTATGGAAAATAGGCAAAAGTATACTGTGGACTTTTCTTTTGATTATCTAGTTGATAATGCGGAGTTGACTGGTTTGTTTTGGGCTGATGAAGTTGCAAAGTGCAATTACAGGGAGTTTGGTGATATTGTGTCTTTTGATGCCACATACAGAACAAACAAGTAAGTTTTATAATCTTTTTAATATTACTTGAGATATTTAATTTTTTATATTTTTAACCTTTAATATCTCCTGAGATATTTTTAACATTTTCACAGATATAAGATGGTTTTTGTTCCTTTCACTGGAATAGACAACCATAGGAAATCTGTTACTCTTGGTTCTGGCCTTCTTAAGAATGAGACTACGGAATCTTATATATGGTTACTCCAAGCGTTCAAAAAAGCGTTCAAAAAAGCTCCTAATATTGTTGTAACTGATCAAGATGGTGCTATGCGAAGGGCAATTGAATCTGAACTTCCAGATTCCAAGCATAGGCTTTGTATGTCGCATATCATGCAAAAGATTCCGAAAAAGGTATTCATATGTTGTATCACTTTTTATATCTGCCAAAAAACTTTATCACTTGAGATATTTCATTTATCACTTGAGATATTGCATTTATTCATTTGATTAATCAAATGATGCATTTATTCATTCATCAGTTGAGATTTTTGCATTTATCACTTGTTATATTGTATTTATATCTGCCAAAAAGCATTATCATTTGAGATATTGCATTTTATCACTTGAAATCTTGCATTATATCACTTGTGATATTGCATTTTTTATCACTTGAAATATTGTTTTTATTCATTTATTAGTTGATATTTTTGCATTTATTACTTGTGATATTTGTATTTATATTACTTGTGTTATCTGTCTAAAGTAGTATTTTGATGCATCATTTTTTTGTTACAGATTGTTTCTAGGATCTATGATGATACTGATTTTAAAAGTAAATTCAATAAGATAGTTTAGAATATGTATATTGGGCCGGATGAGTTTGAGCTTAAATGGAATAATTTGATGGAAGAGTTTGGTCTTGTTAATCATAAGTGGTTGTGCAAGATGTACAAGATTAGATCATCATGGATTCCGGCTTTTTTTATTGATTCTCCACTTTGTGGTTTAATGAGGACTACCTCTAGGTCAGAGAGTGAGAATTCTTTCTTCTCACATTTCACTAGCCCTGGTGCGACACTTGTTAAGTTCATGATTTGCTATGATTCTGCAATGGAAAAACAGATACACAAACAAGAAAGATTAGATCATCAGTCGTTTGATTCTTTTCCTGTTTTGTTGACGCCATTAGCTATTGAAGTTCATGCAGCAAGGGTTTACACTCGTTCTTTGTTTGTTCGTGTGCAAAAGGAGATTATTGCAGGATCATGGTTATGTTCAATTAAGTCAAAAATTTCAAAAGAGGGATCTGACATTTGTATTATTAGTGAGGAAATTATAATTCCAGATTCTATGCCTGATCCGACTGAGTTTAATTCACCAGAAGATTCAGATGAAGAGGTTGAAGAAATTGATCTGTATAAAAAATCTTCGAGAGAGTATAAGGTACATGATTTTTCTAATATTTTGTCATAACATGATTTTTCTAATATTAGTGAGAAACATATCACATGTTATAACATTTTGTTTCCTTTTTGTTTAATGAAGGTGTTGCATAATAGAAGTGACAATTCCGTTGTGTGTTGTTGCCAGTTATTTGTTCGTTGTGGGATTTTGTGTCGACATGTTTTTTGTGTTTTTAAGAATTGCAATGTTCAAAAAATTCCTAATCAGTATCTGTTGAAGCGTTGGACAAGGGACCTTATACCTCCTGGTTTAAGAAGGAAGAAAAATCGTTATGGTGAGAAGAATGAAAATATTTCTACTCTTTTTGTTCAGGCTACTTCTTTAGTTGATGATTGTTGTCAGATTTTGCGGAATCATGAGCCAAAGTTGAGTGATTTTGTTGATAAGCTTAAAGCGTTGAAGTCAGAATTTGAAGCTGATATTCCAAGTGTTCCACGTACCAAAGTTTCTGATGTTGTTCTAGATTTTATGGGGGTAAAGAAGCCTAAGAAAGTTAAAGTTAGGAATCCAACAAGGACAAACAAGAAGGGTGATAAGAACAAGGTTGATAAGCACCGTATCAAGAGTGGACGAGAGCAGTCTTTTGAAAAAAGTAAAAAGCGACAAGCTGGTTGTGGTATTTGTGGCTTATCAGATCATAGCAGACGCACTTGTCCAAACAAACAAAAAGTTGTTGATTTGTATCGCATCAGTGCTGGAGTTGGCGGGGACATTCCGGAGGCGGCGGAGACTAATATTTTAAAATTTTAAGCTCTATTGTTTGGATTATTTTTTTCATTAACTGTGATTAATAGCTGAAAATTTAAGCTATATTGTTTGGATTTTTTTTATCACTTGTGATATTTACTTTTAGCATGAATAATTTTATCACTTGTGATATTTTAATGTTTTTGATTTTTTGAAAATTTTTATCTCTTGTGATATTATATATGATATTCTATATATTATTTTATGAGTGTTGAATTATTAAATTAAAAGATAAATAAACATAAACGAACTTTAATGTACTCCTAATTTGACGAATAAAGACTTTTGTTCATATTCGTTCAATTTACTTAATGAACATAAACTAATTTTTAACTAAATGTTTCATGAAATGTTCACTTAACGTTTATTTTCTTTACAGCCCTAGATTTTGGTCATCATGTTGGTTCACCAAAATAAGGGTAAGCAATTGAAGTTTTTTCCATAGAATGGGAGTCTTTTTTTTTTTTTTTTTTTTTTTTTTTTTTTAGGTTTCAAAATATGCAACATACCAAGTGTCATTTTAAAAATACAGAGGGACCATTTTTGTGTATTCACCAAACTTATCCCATTAACCTTATCCCCACACCTTTCGCTTTCCGCACAATCGCAATCAAAAAGATATCCCACTTTCTCTGTAACCTCCATTTATAACTGCAATATAAATTCAAAATCAACCGATTTAAACTGTTAAAATCATTTAAAAAACACAAAAATGAAACAATCATTAAGTGGAAAAGCCGATCTTCAAAAGAAAGAGGTTGAAAATAAACCTACTGAAACTGAAGATGAAGGTACGTTACTTCCGACTAAGTATTTAGTTGTTTCATTAGGATATCTATTGATTTTGTACTTATTTTATGAATATTATTGCTATTTATTAAGATTTGTGTATTTTTTTGGTTATTTTTTTATACTTATTTTATGAATATTTTTTATATATATTATTGTTGTATATCACTTGTGTTAAAGCAGTTGTAGTTATTTTATTATGTTTTTTGGTTGTAGAAGATCTGTGATAATGATGATTATAGTATTTTGTTGCTTACTTCAGTTTTTGGTAGTATATCACTTGTGATAAAACAGTTTTAGTGCCTTTAGTCATTTTGTGGTAGTTTAACATATGCTATGAATAAGATTTGAAGTGTTTTTATTCAGTTTCTATAGTTTATCACATGTGTTAATGAGCACTGGTACTGTTTTCTATCATATATGATGAGATTTTTGAGAGATTAAACTTTTGTTTTTTGAAAAATAATGTAGATGGTGACATTTTTTCTGATTTGGAAGCGATACAAGCTCTTAATGGTTAATTTTAAGTTGATAAAGCTTTTACACGTAAAGATTGCACACATTGTGTTACTATTTAAAAAATAAAAAAATTTATAAATGCAGTTTTGAATACTCCATTTTGTAGAGCATCTCCAGAGATTGCTAAAAGTAAAGGTATATTTTGAGATATAAGTATGTCTACTTTACAAGAATAAACTGTGATATGAAACCTGAATGTATGTGACGTATTTAATTTTTGTCATTGTATATTATGTATATCACCTGTGATACATACACATTCGTTAGAATGTGTATGTATAATAGCAGTAGAATGATATAAATTATATGACGCACACACATTCAGAGTTTATTTTATCACATATCTCATTCATTAAACTTACTTGGGTTTTTTTTTTTTTTTTTTTTTTTTTTTTTTTTTTTTTTTTTTGCAGGTATGACAAAAACAGAACAAAAAAAACAACTAAACAATCCGCTAAAACGAAATTTTGAATCAAGTTTAGAAAAAAGAAAAATACAGATGCGACTGAAACATCAACATCCTCACCACTAAAAACAACACCAACCAAATCATCACCATTGACAGGAACTCGAAACTCACCAAGAACAAGGACAATTGATAGAAAACCTGCATTGACACCAGCAAAGGCATTACGTCGCAAAACACAAACTAAGTTATCACCAGAGATAACACCAGTAATTTCAACATCAGCAAGCCATAACTCATCTACACCTTCTACAGCAACACCAACACAAATAACCGTTGAAGGCACTGCTGATATATCACAAGAATCCACACGTGAACGAGCAACAGATATGCAAAATAGGAAAAAGACTGTAGCAAAGAAGAAATCAACAGGAAGAAAGGATTCAAATGTAGATGAAGAAGAAGAGGATGATTCTGCGAAAAAGAAGTAAAAAGCAACACCAAATAGGAAAAGAAAAGAAACAGAATCACCAAGTGCTACAACAAGAAGTGTAGCCAAGAAGCAACGTTTAGAGGAAGAAGCAAAGGAAAACAATATTGAAAGCAAAAAAAAAAGAAACCGATAAAAGCAATAGTTGTTGTGGAAAATGAGAAAACAGAAAATGAAGTTGAAAACAAGAAAAGGAAAAGGGTTGAAAATGATAAAAAGCACGTTGAAAAGGAGAAGAAGGTTGTTAAAAGGAAGGTAAAAAATAGACTGCAAAATGATGAAGATGTACACCAACTACAACTTCAAAAACAAAAGGGTAAGGGGAAATTGAAAGAGGCAGAAGATGAAGATGAGGGTAGAGGGAAATTTTTCAAGTCATTAAGATCGAAGACGACTGTGAAACCCTTATATGATGCTATACATAGTTTGAGCCCAGAGAGAAGACAAAGGGTGAGGGAAATGGGTTTTGGCTCATTAATTGGTTTCCCATATATCAAGTTTCCCGCAAAACTACCATACTTCATCTTAAAACACTTGGATGTCAATTCAATGGAGGTGAAATTACCAAATGGCAGGGTTATCGAAATAACTCCAAGTAAAATCAGAGAAGTACTTGGAATACTAATGGGACCACTGTCATTCTATGCAGAAGACAAAAGGTTGATAGGCAACTCAGTCCACTGCGAATTCATGGCACAGCTCTCCCGTGACCCTAGAAAAAGAACAACATCGAGTTTATCTGAGATAATTCGAACATCGGAAGGAACAGACTTCATTTTTGATTTGAATTTCTTGATGCTCTTTGCTAACTGCCTTGGGTCTTGTCGTAATACTGCTATGTTGAAGTATGATGTTTTGGAAAATGTAATGTCATCAGAAGACATACCCAACATAGATTGGTGTGTATTCATCTGGAATTGCATAAAAGAAAGTAAGAAAAAGTGGGATGATACAACGCTTGAAAATTGGTACTATGGACCTCATGTTACGTTCACGGTAAGTAACAGTTAACTTTAAAAACATGCTTTTCTATGAGATGTGATGTATAGTATCACCAGTGATAATAACTTGAATTTTTGTTTATCACTTGTTATACTATTAATCTATAGTATCACCATTGATACTACTTGAAAACAACTTGTTTAATAGGAAATGTTATGTATAGTATCACCAGTGATTTTGAAAATTAATTGTAATTTAATGCAAGTTTTTTTTTATTGAAAGCAGCTCATTTACTTGCATTACACGAAATTCGATGAAATGCATGTCCTACGCAAATGGCCCGCCATTAAACATTGGAGCCAAAGACTAGTAGAGCAAAGGCAGGAAATAGAGATGGCTAAAGAAGAGTTTGGCTTGGTGATTGTCATTGAAGAAGATGAAGACAATGAAGAAAATGAAAATTTAAAGATCAGACAGGTAAGATATCAATTGTGATAAATTAATTAATGATAAATTATTTTATTAATTGATATGACTAGTGGATACATTCTTATGTGTATATATATATATATATATATATATATATATATATATATATATATATATATATATATATATATATATATTTTAAACACAGGAGGTATATGAGAGAATACAAGAAAACTTTGATAGACTCTTAAGAGAGAAAAAAGAATTAGAAACTTCAATCAAAGTAGGCATGGAGATTTACAGAGGGGATGAAACGATAGGGAAGTTTTTAGAAATGTTCAATATGGAATTCCAAGTAGGAATAAGAACTGATGTATTTGGAGACCAGTGGATGATCAGGCAGGCCCTAGTATAAGACGTGATGATGATGATGAGAATAATGATGGAGATGAAGGTGGGAGTGATGATGCTAGAGGAAGTGATGTTGGTGAGAGTGGTGATAATGATGATGATGTGAAAATTTTGAATGTAGAAGGAGAAAATGTGGATGAACAATTTGATAAACAAGCCCGTGAAGAAGCTGCAGCAAAGGAACATGCTGAAAAAGAGGCTGCAGAAAAGGTTAGATTAATCGAATAGTTTTGTTTATGCAGTATCACAAGTGATAAAGTACCTTTATATACTTAATTTTTTGTTTTTAAATTGAAAAAAAAAGGCCAAAAAAGAAGCTGCAGCAAAGGAACAAGCCGAAAAAGAGGCTGCAGAGAAGGTTAGATTAATTAAATAGTTTTGTTTATTCATTATCACAAGTGATAAAGTACCTTTATATACTTATTTGTTTTGTTTTTAAATTAAAAAACAGGCCTTAAAAGAAGATGCAGCAAAGGAACATGCTGAAAAAGAGGCTGCAGAAAAGGTTAGATTAATCGAATAGTTTTGTTTATGCATTATCACAAGTGATAAAGTACCTTTTATATATTTAATTTTTTGTTTTTAAATTGAAAAAAAAGGCCAAAAAAGAAGTTGCAGCAAAGGAACAAGCCGAAAAAGAGGCTGCAGAGAAGGTTAGATTAATTGAATAGTTTTGTTTATTCATTATCACAAGTGATAAAGTACCTTTATATACTTATTTTTTTTGTTTTTAAATTAAAAAACAAGCCTTAAAAGAAGATGCAGCAAAGGAACAAGCTGAAAAAGAGGCTGCAGAGAAGGTTAGATTAATCGAATAGTTTTGTTTATGCATTATCACAAGTGATAAAGTACCTTTTATATATTTAATTTTTTGTTTTTAAATTGACAAAAAAAGCCAAAAAAGAAGCTGCAGCAAAGGAACAAGCCGAAAAAGAGGCTGCAGAGAAGGTTAGATTAATCAAATAGTTTTGTTTATTCATTATCACAAGTGATAAAGTACCTTTATGTACTTAATTTTTTGTTTTTAAATTGATAATAAAGGCAAAAAAAAAGAAGCTGCAGCAAAGGAACAAGCCGAAAAAGAGGCTGCAGAGAAGGTTAAATTAATCAAATAGTTTTGTTTATGCATTATCACAAGTGATAAAGTACCTTTATGTACTTAATTTTTTGTTTTTAAATTGAAAAACAGGCCTTAAAAGAAGCTGCAGCAAAGGAACAAGCTGAAAAAGAGGCTTCAGAGAAGGTTAGATTAATTGAATATTTTTGTTTTTGCAGTATCACAAGTGATAAAATACCTTTTATATATTTAATCTTTTGTTTTTAAATTGAAAAACAGGACGTAAAAGAAGCTGCAGCAAAGGAACAAGCCGAAAAAGAGGCTGCAGAGAATGTTAGACTAATCGAATAGTTTTGTTTATGCAGTATCACTAGTGATTAAATACCTTCATATACTTAATTTTTTGTTTTTAATTAATAAAACAGGTTGCTGAAGAAGAAAGAGAAAAAGTAATTCAAAGACAAAAAGAAGACGCTGAGAAAAAAAGACAACAAGAAATACAAACGGTATAAAAAATGGTTATATAACATAATCTAATATCTCAAGTGATTCAATATAATAATCTTTAATACAGGTTGCAAAAGTAGAAGCAAAGAAAAAGAATGAAGTAGAAAAAAAGCAAGAAGCTTTAAAGCTAAAAGGTGAACAAGAGCTAGTTCAAAAGGAAGCTGAAAAGGGGCTTAATGAAGCTGCAAGACAATATGAAATTCCAGAATTTGAAAGCCCACCAATTCAAAAAAAGCCATTCGGAACTGGAATGGACGTTGGTGAAGCTAGCATCGAAAATGAAGTAATAGAAGGAAAAAGAAAAGTTAAGCCATCAATCTTCTTAAAGTCACCGTATAATAACAAATTTTGTAATGTTGTGGATGCATTGACAGAAGATGAAAGACTGTTGGCATACAGCTTTTTTTCAATGGAAGGAGAGATCCTGTAAGATTCTTTTGTTAAATTTTTAAATTATGATATTTATCACTAGTGATATTTTGTATATTATAAAGATACTGATATTTATCACCTGTGATACTATAATACAGGGACAATGTGTTTAATGATGGAAAGGGAACAATAGTTCCAAGAATAACAATGCAATCGCTTTCGCCAGGAATTCTAATAGATAGCTTGGTAATTGATGCATTCGTTGCTGTGCTGAACGAAGAAGAGAGAAGAAAACTGAAGACTGAAAAGAGGAGATACTACTTACCATTGGCTGCAACGGTTAGTTATTTGTAAAAATTCATTATTTATTTAAATTGTATATCAAAAGTATCTCTAGTGATATCACAAGTATCTCTAGTGATATCATAAGTATCTATAATATTGTTTCATTTTAAATAATATTTTATATCTTTATTGATATGACAAGTATCTCAAGTGATATAAAAATGCCATTGATCTATAATCTTGTTTCATTTTAAATTATATTTTATATCTTGTGATAAAACAGCAACCAGAGGTTCAGAAAGAGAAAAAAAAAAAACGTGAACAAGCAGATTGAGGTGTTTAAGGCTATAGTCAACAAGGATGAAACAAGTTTCAGATTGAGAGATGTAAATCTTGTATTCTTCCCCATCGTCGTTCATGATCATTACTATGTAATAGTTTTTGACCTTGAAAAAGGTAAATCTGTAATACTGGACAACAGTATTTCTGATGCAGATTACGATGGGAAATACAAAAAAGTAGTTGATTTTGTGGTGAGTTACGTCTGTTCTAATCTATATTTAAATACTTTTATTTTAAAATCATTTTTAATATCACTAGAGATAGATTTTATTTAATTTGAATACTTTTTATTTTATTTGCAGAGAGAGATTTTGGTTCATTACTTGATCTGTACTAAACACCCATCATTGAAAAAAATGTTGAAAGACGGGGCAGCAAAGATAGCAAAGATGAAATGGAGAACAAAAGAAAACAAGATAGATTGCGGGCTATATATGATGATGCATATGGAGATGTTTGAAGGTGAAATTGGACTAAAATGGAAGACAAATATCTTGGACGAAACAAACCATCAATATGCTGAACAGTTTAAAAGAATGAGGATGAGGTATGCTTCCAAGATCCTGTTGCATGATGCGAACAAGAATAGTAAGATGATGTCAGATTTTGCAATCAAGTTTGATGAAGAACACAATGATAAAGAAGAGCAGAAGAAGATTGTTGAAGCAGCTATGATTAGAAAGGCAGCAGAAGAAAAGCATTAGTTTATTTTAATTCTTTTATTTCAAGGACAATTTATTTTTTATGTGTTTTAGATTTTTAAACAATGAATGTTAAACTAGTATTAGCTATTAGATATGCAAGAATCCATTGTGATGCTGCTGAGCCACGGAATGTGATGGACAACTGTCCAAGTTTATGGTTACCTAAGAATGATGGTGCTCTGTTAGGACCTGAACCACATTCCCTGGTGATGGAGATTGTGCTATACTTTGTTATGGATTTTGCATAATATTAATGCATCTATGATTTAATTGTTAGATATGCAAAAAGTGATGGTGTTTTTGTATTATATTTGTTCTAGTTTCTGGGTAGACAATTGAAGTTAATTTTAAGTTTTTTAATGCCTTTGAATTACTTAAGCATTTGTGTGTTTTTTAATGTATCACATGTGATACTTATATCTTGTATCTATAAAAGTGATTCCTTTTTGGGCCAATAAGTAAGCTCAAATTATTGGACTGTTAAAGTGATAAACATTTAGCCCATATTAAAGCAATCACTAAGCCTAATTTTTTAACATATCATCAGTGATAAAAAAAATTACTATACAAATAAAAAATTAGACATAAAAAATAATTAAATAAATAAATAATAATAAATAATCATATCTCTAGTGACTGATAAAAATTATAGACATAAATTAGAATAAATAAAAATACAAGGACTGAAATTGTAAAATTACACAAAAAAATACCCCCAAATTGCTTAACCGGTCATTATGACGTAGATCTGCAAAAAAAACTCACCCACACTATCTATAAGTTTAACAATCAAATCACACACACTATCTACAGTGATTTGATCTTTGAAAAACATAAAAATGAATCAATCGGAAGCTGAAAAACAAGATAAGGGAAAGAACATTGAAGAAAATTTGGTTAATGGTATGACACTCATTTCAATATTATTCGTTTCCATTGTTTAAACTTTTGTCAATCTAAACCCTAGCTAATTATTGTATTTTTTAGCTTATCATTGTCTTTTTTTAGTTTTTTAATATATTTATTGTTATTGTTAAACTTTTTTAGCTTATTTATTGTTAGTTCTTTAATAGATAACTTTAAGTTGTGTTTGGTACAAGTTGTGATTATTTGAAGATTAGTGTATTAGGCTAAGTTATCTACTGAATTATATGTTAATGTTATTTAGGCAATAGGTTAATTAAGTAGTGAAATGTTTTGCAAGAGTTTATTCTGTCAAATTAGATGTTAAGCTGTTATAAAGATGTACTCTGTAATTAATATATGAACATTTCTCACAATATTAAAATTCAAATAATGATAACTTATATTTCGCTTGTTATATTAAAAAAATGCTGATAATGCAAGAATATCGAAAAGAAAAAAACAGTTACCAAGATTAGGATGTAAGAAAAAACGTTGTAAAGTTTTGCATCCACTATTAGCAGCACAACAAGCGAAGAGAATGAAAAATCCGATGAAAGAAAAAAAGTTAGAGGAAGAAGCAGGAAAATTAGATGAAGAAGCACCGAAAGCCGATGAACAGGTTATTTTTTTTTAAAATTCATTACTATGTTAATTTTAAATGACCAGTATCACTAGTGATATCAAAATTATCTCTAGTTATATTACGAGTATCACTAGTGATATAACAAGTATCACTAGTGATATCGCAAGTATCTCTAGTGATATAAGTAACTTTCATTGACGTATAATCTTGTTTATATAAAATATCAGGTTGAAAAAGAAGATTCTGTAAAAAGAAAAGAAGCTGAAATAGAAGCTGATGCTAAGAGAAGAGAAATTGAAAAAGATAAAAAGAATGTAGTTGAAGACAAGAATTGTGAAAAATCAAAAGGAAAAAGGAAAATGAATGAATCTGAGAATGCTGATATTGATGAAAATGATATAAAGAAGAAAAGAAATGTGTATACTAAATTGAGGGCAATGGTAACAGTTAAGCCTCTTTTTGAAGCAATGCATGGGTTAAGCAAAGAAAGAAATAAGAAAAATGGGGTTCGGAGACTTGATTGATTTTCCAATTAATGAATTACCAACAAGGCTAGCATTTTATGTAGTAGATAGCCTCGATGTAGAAGGAATGAACCTTAGGCTTCCAACGGGTAACTTAAAAATTTCTCCACAAACAGTGAAGTTAGTTCTTGGGTTACCAAAGGGTTCAAGGAGTTTGGAAAGGAATGAAGGAGAAATAGAAAAGAATGATCGATTTGAGGAAGAATGGAAGGATCAATACAAAGATGAAAATAAGTTGACTATAAATTCAATATCAAAGTAGATATTAAAGACAACAAACACTGATTTCATCTTTAGAATGAACTTTTTAATGTTAGTTGCAAATACATTTGGAGAATGTGATTACAACCATGTTGTAAAGACCACAGTATTGGAAAACATTGTTGAAGAAGATGACGTGACAGAAATAGATTGGTGTAGTTATGTGTATGAATGTGCAAAATCATCAAAAAAAATTTGGGCAATAAGAAAGAGGGATAGGACGGAGGTTGTCTATTTTGGGCCAGTAACATTCTTGATGGTAACTCCTAAAATTTTTTTTTATTTATTTTAATAAACAAGTTATGATTGAAAAAAAATATTTACATGCATATAAATGAATTATAATTTATTTTTTAACATATGTAATAATTTACTTTTCATATGTAATAAAAAACAAGTTATTTTTGAATATCATTTCTGATTTTCTGAATATCACAAGTGATATTCAGAAAATCTCAAGTGATATTCATGTTACAAAACATTATTGGTTGAATATCACTTGTAATACTTAGAATATCACTTGTGATTTTCTGAATATCACAAGTGATTTTCATGTTATAAAACCTTAGTTGAAAATCACTTGTGATATTCAGAATATCAATATTTTTTAACAAATGAAAGTAATTGATAATAATTGAAATACTATCAATTACTTTCATTTGTTAAAAAAGTCTATATGAGGTATCACCTGTGATACCTCATATGAATGTTTTTTATTTATGTTTCATCTGATATAATGGTTGTTGAAACAGCTTGCATATTTACAATATACAAAATTTGATGCAATGAATGTGCCAAGAAGATACCCAGCTTTCAAAAGCTGGAATTCAAACCTGCTGAAAAGCAGGGAGACTCTAGAAATGGATGTTAGTAAATACTTTGGGATGGTGGAGATAATAGGAGATCTAGGAGGTCTAAATAAAAAAGAAAGAACTGCTCAAAAACAGGTGAGTGTATGATATCTCTTGTGATATTATATTATAATATGAATAATATTATTTTATGACTTTTAAAAATATAACTAATGATTTTTTCAACATTAAATTGATTTTTAGGAAATTTATCAGATGTTAGAGGATAAAATAGAAAGCATTTTGAGTGATAAAGAATGGTTTGAAGAAACAATCATAGATACTATATACAAGTTTGGAAATGATCAAAGGCTTAATCAATATAGAGATAGATTGAATGAGATTTTCATAAACCCAAATGAAAAATTCAATCAAAGAAGTCCGTTGTATTCATCATCAACAGAATCAAGCTCTATCAAATTTTCAACGAGCATTGATGAAGATGACAACAATGGAGAATCTATGATAGTCGATGATGATGAAGCTGACAAACAAGATGATATGCAAGGGAATGGAAATGATGAAGATACAGCAAACAACGAGAGTAAAATAAGGGAAGAGGCTTCAGTGAACAATGATGGGACATGTAATATAATGGATGAAGCTGCAGGAAATAAAGATGTAAGTAGTAGCAAAAACGATGTAGTTTCGGAAAACAACGATGTCAGCAGTAGACACAAGGTACATTTATTTTTTCTGCTTTTAAGTATTTTTTGTTTAAGTATCACAAGTGATATGAGGTATCACTGGTGATATAGTATTAGTTATCACTTGTTATATTATTTTTTTAATTTTTATTTTTTAATTTTTAGGTTGTTGCTTTTTTGTTTATTTAATATCCCTTGTTATATTGTGTGTTTTTAATGTTTTTTTTATTATTATTATTTTTTTTTTTTTAATTTTAGGATGAAAAAATGAATGAAGCTGAAAATTTTCAAGATGATCTATCAATTTTTGACGAATTAGTGAATAAAAGTGATGAAGAACTTAAAAAAGAATTTAGAGAAATGAAAGAGAGAGAAGCCAAATTTGCTTCAAAAAAGCTTGAAGACTTAACTGATGAAGAATTTTTTGAAGTTATCGAAGAAGCTGAATGGCAAAAATTTTGGACTCAGGAAAACGTTGAAGAGAAACAGACGGAACAAGCATGCGAATCTTCACAGAAAGAACAACAAAATGAACAAGCAGGTCCATCTAGTTGTAAAAGTAGGGAGCACATTTTTGAATTCACACCAGGTTCTCAGCCGTCATTTAATCTAGGATTTGACAGCCCATTAGTAGGGTCAAAACCATCCAAAGAAAAAGAGCCAAATGATGAAGCAAAGGAGTATCGGTGCCTGCAATCACCGTATATGTATGAAAAAGTCAGCACAACTGAAGAGCTTACAGATGATGAAATACTATTGGCTAGAAGCATCTTTTGTATGCAAGGAAACGAAGCGTAAGATTAACTTTAATTTTTTATGAACTTTATTTGAATGTAACACAGGTGATACCTAAGATGTTATCTTTAAAAAATAAAATAAGTAAGTAGTATCACCTGTGATACATAAAAGAAATTAGTAATATGTGTAGTTTCTTTATTGAAATCACATGTGATATTGGGAAAAACAGAGAGCAAGTTTTCAGGGATCAATCTGTAGAATTGATGAGAATTAATGTGCAATCATTAGCACCAGGATTGAAGATTGAAACTCCTGTGATTGATAGTTTTGCTTCTATCCTAAATCACGAGGAACGGGAGTTAGAGAAAGATATCAAAAGACATTACTTTTATACATCAATGATGGTAAGATATATTTAATTTAAATTTAATGTATTTATAATTGAATGTAAATATGAATTAACTAAATTTAATTTGTTTTTAATTATCAATCAGCTGCCCGGAATAATACAGGATAAACCAGAGCCCATGGAAACCAAGATTGAAAAACAATATGAAGAGTTTTCAAAGATGGTTTTAATTCAAATGGAAGATGATATAAGCAAGCTACAATTTGAATATGTTGATTTGGTATATCATATAACTTTTCTTAACTAATAAATGAATTTAGTATACTCTTTTAAAAGTAACAACATTTTTAAAATTTTATGATTACAGGTGTTCTTCCCAGTCATAGCATATGAGCATTATTACCTTATAGTTTTCAACATCTTGAAAGGAACGTCTATGATAATTGATAACAGTGATTCTGTTGCAACATATGAAGAAAAGTACAAAGGAAACTATGAATTTGTGGTAAGAAACACTTTCTTTTTAATTTACTCAATATCAGTTGTCATATTTCATAGTATCACTTGTGATATTCATAGTATCACTTGTGATATTTATAATATCACCTGTGATATTCATATTATCATTTTTTACATTCTGGATATCACTTGTGATATTACTATATAAATGACACTTTGTATTTTCAATTTTTCAGAGTGGTGTTTTTGCAAAACATTTGTCAACATATCTTCATCCAAAAGCTGAAGATTATATGAATGAAAAAAAGAAACCAACAATCTTAAACATGAAGTGGAAGACAAAGAAAGAAAAAATAGATTGCGGTTTGTACATGATGATGCATATGGAAAATTATGAAGGAAAGAAAAAATGGGAAACAGGCATGCTAGAAGAAACAAACAAAAACCAACGAATTCAGACGAACAATTTGAGAGCAAAGTACGCAGCAAAGATGATGCTTCATGAAGTAAATGAAAAGAAAAAAATCATGTCAGACTATGCGTTGAAGTTTGCAGCTGAGAACCCAGACAATAAAGAAGCAGAAAAGATTGTAAATGAAGCAATAATGAAAAAGATTGCAGAACAAGATGAACAAGACAAAAAAGGAAAATAGTCCAATTCGTCAATGATTAGAGATTTTAGTTTTTAAGACAGTTTTTTGTTATGATTTATCACAATAGATACAAAGTGATAACTTAATGTGTATGTTTTAGTTTTTTATAATTTCTATGCTTTTATTATTTTTTATAAGATAAAAAAGGAAAATTAGAAGTGATATTCGAAGTATCACTTTTGATATTCAAATATTTATATTCTGAATATCGCAAGTGATTCAGAAAATTACAAGTGATATTTTAAGTATCATCACAAGTGATATTTTTGTAATATGAAAATTACAAGTGATATTCTAAATATTACAATTGATTTTCAAATAATGTTTTGTAACATGAATATCTCTTGTAATATTCAGATTATCACTTGTGATATTCAAAATATCACTTAGTGATATTTTAAGTAAGTATCACAAGTTATATTCAACTAATGTTTTGTAACATGAATATCACTTGTAATATTCAGATTATCACTTGTGATATTCAGAATATCACTTGTGATATTCAGAATATCACTTGTGATAATTAATTTTCAAATAATAATTTTGTAACCTGAAAATAACAAGTGATATTATAAATATTATAATTGATTTTCAAATAATGTTTTGTTAATTAATATCATTTGTAATATTCAGATTATCACTTGTGATATTCAGAATATCACTTGTGATATTCTGAATATCACAAGTGATATTACTAGTAATAATAATAAGTAATAATAATAACAATTATAGGCTAGCTACTAACAAGTTACAGTAATAATAATTCCAACATTGTCTGCAACATTTTGCCTTGTCTGTTAGTACCAAAATAATCTGATCAACCTACTTCTAAACAAGTTAACAAAGCAAAGTTGCATACTGTTTTACATTAAATAAAAATACATAATTAGCTTCCACTTGGTCCTATGTTCTTTAGTTCTGCCTTATTTTTGTTAATTGCTTCATTGACTACCTTGTTCATTGTTTCTTCTTCTTGGTATTCTGCAGCAAACTGGTATGCATATTCTGTCATCTTTTCTTTTATTTCGTCTTCATTTTCCTCGTGAAGAACAATCTTTGCTGCATACTTTGATCTTAAGTTATCTATCTGCTCTCTGTGTCCTTTGTCTTTTTCATCAAGCAATCATGTTTTCCATTTTGTTGCAACTGTTTCTCCTTCATAGCTTTCCATATGTGCCATCATGTATATTCCATAATCTATTCTCTCTTGTTTAGTTCTCCATCTCATTTTCAATATCTTTGGTTTGAAATTTTCCTTCATGATATCTTCTTTTGTATGTCCATAAGTTGTTAGATGCATTAGGAAAACACCTTTCTGAAAGTATAAAAGATAAAAGAAAATGACAATTAGAGACCAATATAACTTTTTTATCACTTGTTATATAAATCTGTTCTTACCACTAAATTAAAGTTGTCTTTGTACTTCCCATCATATGTTGCATCTGAGTCGCTGTTGTCAATGATAACAACATTTCCTTTCTGTATGTTGAAAACTATGAGATAGTAATGTTCACTTGATATTATTGGAAAGAACACCTGACAGAAAGAAAAAATCATGTAAATAAATTTAATATTATAGAGTATTTGACAGATAAATTAATTATATCACAAGTTATATACCAGGTCAACATCTTCCATTTGCATCTTTTGCAAATCTTCTTTCATTTGTATCTTCAGAAGATCTTGAAACATATCATACTGTTTATTTATCAGTTTTTCTATTTCTTTTTCTCTCTCTTTTTCATTTATTTTCTTGATTTCTATTAGCCCCGGTAGCTGTTATTTAAAAGTAATAATAATTAATCTAAGACATAAATATATTTAATAATATTGCTATAATTGGGAATTAAACAGTTCATACCATCATCCCTGTGTGAAAATAGTGACGTTTGAAAGTCCTTGTTGAAAATCATTCCTCGTTATTAAGGATTGAAGAAAATATGTCAATCACCGGACTTTCGACTTCCAAGCCTGGTGCTAGCGATTGTATGCTCATTCTAATCATCATATTTCCATCTTTGTCATTGAAAACTGTTTCTCTGTATAAAAAAATAGCATTTTTCAATATTTTAACTTGTACCCATAAGAATAAGAAACAAAAATATATTTCATGTTAATCTTACATTTCATCCCCTTGCATTGAAAAGATGCTTTTTCCAAGGAGTTTTTCATCTTTTGTCAGTTTATTTTCTACCTTCACCTTTGTTTTTCCATAAGGTGATTGTAGGTAGACAGATGGCTTTATTTTTCTTTTTTTCATCTTTTTATCTTTATCCTCTGAATGTTGTCGCTTTAATGCTTTTGGCTGCTCTTCTGTGCTTTTTGTATCATTGATGTTCTCAGCTTGATCTTTGTTTTCACTGCAATAAATTTAATTTATTGCAAAATTTAATTGAATATCACTTGTGATAAATTTACTTTCTATAATTTTTAAAGCAATATCACTTGTGATAAATAACTTTCAATAATTTTTAAAACTATATCACTTGTGATAAATAACTTTCTATAATTTTTAAAGAAATATCACTTGTGATAAATAACTTTCTATAATTTTTAAATCAATATCACTTGTGATAAATAACTTTCTATAATTTTTAAAGCAATATCACTTGTGATAAAAAAAACTTTCTTTAAGTTTAAGTTTAACCATATTACTCTATTACTATATTTATTCTAGTATAAATAAACAAATTTTAGTTTTTACCTCTTGTTTCCATCTTTGTTATCGTTTCCATCATCTTGTCCACCAGTTTCTCTAGCTTCATTTTTTTGACTTGTCACCTCTTTTGTTATTTTGTTTTCATTATCATCTTTGTTTTCACTGCAATAAATTTAATATTATTTCAGAATTCAATAATAAACAAGTAATTTTATATTATCTAATTGAATATCACTTGTGATAAATTACTTTCTATAATTTGTAATGCAATATCACTTGTGATATTCTAGTACAAATAAACAAATATTAGTTTTTAATGTAATATCACTTGTGATATTTTAGTATAAATTAACATATTTTAGTAACTGTTACCTTTTGTTTCCAGCATCTTTATTTTTTTCACTATCCTCTTGTTCACCAGTTTCTCCAGCTTCTTGTATTTTATTTTCATCTTCATCGTCCTTTTGATGTTGGTGACTACTTTCTTCAGCATCATTTTCATTGTTTTTTTCACTATCTTTTTCACTAGTTTCTCCAGCTTCTTGTATTTTATTTTCATCTTCATCGTCCTTTTGCTGTTGGTGACTACTTTCTCCAGCATCATTTTCATTGTTGTTTTCTTCTTCACTTTTATATTCAAAATCATCAATTGGTTGCCTGAAGATACGCCACATTGTCTCTTTGTATTTCTTCAGTGTGTCATCATCTTTAAAGATTTTGAGATTCTCATCGATTGTCTGTTCCAATATTTCTCTCTCATTCAAAATGTTAACAATTCTCTCTTGTATCATCTGATATACTTCCTGTAATGTAAGTTAAATTACACTACCATTATTAACATACTATAGCTTGTGATATAAAACTTTGTATTATGACAAGTGATTTTGCATTATATATATACTAAGTTTCATATGTTACCTCCTTCTTATTTATTTGTTCTTCTTCATTCATTTCTTCAAGTATCTCCACCTGTCCAAATTTTTTTCTATCGACTTCAATTGTCTCTCTTTTTTTCATGAGATTTGAGTTCCAGCTTTTGAAGGCTGGAACTTTACGCTTCACTTCCATACCAGCAATCCTTGTGTAATGTAGATACACCAACTGTTTCATAAAAATGTAAATATATAAATTGTTACTTGTGATAAATTATTACTTATTGTATAATTAGATAATAATTGAGGATTTACCATTAAGAATGTTATAGGCCCATAATACACAACCTCCTTATTTTTTATGCTTTTTTTTCCATTCTGTCTTTGAATATTTCGCACATTCCCATATGTAAGTGCACCAGTCGATGTCTTGGACATTATCATTTTGTAAAACATTCTTTGATACTGTGTACTTCAACTCTGAACTATTGTCACAACTTCCCATGGTGTTTGCAAACAACATAAGAAAGTTCATCTTGAACATGTAATATGCATCTGTTGTTTCAACCATCACTTGTGATAAACAATTTATTGTGATCTTCTTTAACTTTGCAGGGAACTGTGAATTCCATTCTTCAAAGAATGGGTCATCAGAATGTCTTTCTCCTTCTTGCCTTTCCAGCATTCTTTCCCCCATTGGTATTCCAAAAATTTCCTTCACAGTTGTAGGTAAAATTGTGATATCTCCTGTTGGAAGCTTTAAACTCATAGTGTCTGTTTGAAGGGAGTTAATCACGAAGAATGCTAATTTTGTTGGTATTTTCCCAATTAGAAAATCTATCAGTTCTCCAAATCCCATCTCGATTATCACTTTTTTTCTTTCTGGACTCAAACATCTCATTACTTCAAACAGTGGTACTGAAGTTGCCCTTGGCCTCAATGTTTGGTACTTTTTTGTATTTTTGCTTGTTGGCTCTTCCTCCTCTGAACTGTTTATATCCTCATCAATTTTCCTTTTTCCAGCCAGCTTCTTCCTTTTATATGTTTTTATCTCTTCTTCTTCTTCAGAAATCTCTATATACTCCTTATCAGCTGGTTCACCTTCATTAACTTTTCCTTTTCCAGCCTCCTTCATCTTTTTGTAAGCTTCATCAAACTTCTTTTCATTTCCAACCCTAGTCCTTTTTGATGATGTGTCACTTTTTTCAGATTTTTCTAATCTTTTTTTTGCATTATGTAGTTTTCGACCCACTGATTTTTTCCTCATTTTTGTTATAACTGGTGGTTCTTCAGTTTTTATCTCTGTATCACCTGAGATATTATATAGAAGTTAGAGTTGTATGCATGCCTGTTAATTTTTTTTTTCAGAATATCACAGGTGATAATATTATATTTTTAGAATCTACCTTTAGTAGATGTTGTAGCATCTTCAACCTCTGTTTGGTTAGTTTTATCTGCATCATCATAAAGTATAATAAACAAGTCATTTCTTATCACAAAAAACTGCCGTTAACCAAATAGAAACATCTTATATGTACATTATCACTTGTGATTAGTTAATGCTATCATCTAAAACTGTAAAATTGTGATATCACTAGAGATACTTGTGGTATCAATGGCAGTTTTTTATATCACTAGAGATACTTGTGACATTTTTGATATCTAGAGAGAAAACTGTTTTATTCACATTATCACTTGTGATTACCTAAACCTATCATATAATCTTTCATATTTTCTCGCCACAATAACTGTCATATTATCACTTGTGATTACTTAAACATAGCATCACAATGTATAACAAACAAGTTGTTTCTTGTCACAAAAACTGTCGAAAACCTAGAAGAAACATCTTATATGTACATTATCACTTGTGATTGGTATCAATGGCAGTTTTTTATATCACTAGAGATACTTGTCATATCCCTAGTGATATTTTTGATATCTAGAGAGAAAACTGTTTTATTCACATTATCACTTGTGATTACCTAAAACTATCATATAATTTTTCATATTTTCTCGTCACAATAACTGTCATATTATCACTTGTGATTACTTAAACATAGCATCACAAAGTATAACAAACAAGTTGTTTCTCATCACAAAAACTGTCGAAAACCTAGAAGAATCATCTTATATGTACATTATCACTTGTGATTACTTAAACCTATCATCTAATCTTTCATATTTTTCAAGAAAATCAACAATCAAACCATTTTTCATCACAATAACTGCCATAAACTTAGTAGGAACATCTTATATTCACATTATCACTTGTGATTACTCAAACCTATCTTCTATTCTTTCGTATTATCTTCACAGCATCAGAAAGAATTACAAAAAAAATAAAAATAAAAATAATAAAACGGTGGAAAATGAAACGACTCAAAAACTAGCCAGAACTTGTTACATGCACATTATCACTTGTGTTCACAAAAATATTTACTAAATCAATAACAATATTATAAATGAGATCAAAATGAGTGTCCTACCATTAATCGGATTTTGAGTCGGTTCATTTTGCTCCGTTTTTTTCTGTATCAGTTTCTTCAGACTTTGAAGAATCCATTTTTATGATTTCTAGTTGATTTTTATGGTTAAATCACTGCTAATTTTTTATTTTTAAATTTTTTTTTTTTTGTTTTGATTTTGATAGTAGAGAGAGAGAAAGAAAAATGTTTTTGGTAGTTTTGAGAAGGGCGTGTGAATAATGACGTTTTGATTTTGTGGGGTAAGTTTGTTATATTTATAGTTTTAGTCTCTCCGTGTTTTTTTTAATCATATGATCTGTGTTTTTAATTCAATGAAACGGACGGCCCAGATTAATCCGTGAGAATGTATGTTTTTTTGAGTCCGCAAAATAACTCGCCTCCTTCATATAAACTTATTCGGTTGTGTGTACGGGGACTTAAGGCCCAATAAGTCTTGGCCCAAAACCGCATCAAAACTTTATTGAGATATGACTCAAGCAAAAAATTGGAATAGTGGGCTTTGTCCAAACCAATGCCACATTGGTTGTTTACATGTTTAAATAAGAAATTTTTTTTGTTATTAAAGTAAAATTTTCATTAATTAAGATAATTTAGAAGTTTAATAAATGTGTATTAAACGAATCTTTATAATTTCAAAGGAAAGATCAAAATGAAATAATGCATTTTAACCAATGGCATATTAATGCATATACGGTCGTTACTAAATCATCAATAGCAAAATGAGTCCAAATTCGTCTCCAAAGAGACTACTGCCTCAGACAACTGAAAAGAATGAGATTAGAGCTTACCTTATACTATTAGCTTGGATCTTCTTTTCAGTAGCTTCTTACTTTACTAAACATTGTAATGGCTGTATGGAAAGTACAAGAATTTTCAGCTCTTACACGCTAGTAAAAGTGTTCCATAGTGAACGAGCTTTTTTTTTTTTTTTTTTTTTTTTTTTTTTTTTACCATCTAGAGCTTGTGTTACTAGTATCAAAGTTAGCTTATTATAAATATCCAACAGTAATATTTACATAGTGCCAAAAGGCCTTTAGGAGAGTGGTAAAAAGTTGCGGGTTTGAGGTGTATTAGAGTAGTGTGAGGTTGTGTTTGTTTTCTTAATAAAACACTTAATATCTTTTAATGGCTTATAAATCTGAACTGTTAAAAACTTTTGACAATTAAGGATGTTTGTTTTTTTTCTTGTTTAGATGCGTGAAGAGGTTTAAACCTGTTGTCCAACAAGACTTAAAAGATGATCTTATTACCTCTCAATCATATATAAACTAGTTTTTTGTATTCTAGTAGTTTAGATCTTTTGAAAAAAAAACAACATTAGGTAATTCAAATTAGGGTTTTCTGTCATAAATTCAGATGTGCAAAGCAGATTCAAACTCGTTTAACAAACGAACAACAACGGGGTGCCTTTGAAATAAAAATATAATTATGTAGTTTTCAAAACTACTTGAGCACTTAATCATTGAAATTTATGTTTCGAACCAAAGTCAGCAAAGCCCATTACAAATACAATAATTGTCAAATATAATGAGTAATGACCTAACCATCCCAACCCAAAACATCAAACGCTCAGGGCCCATCACATGAGCCCCTGTCAAGTAGGTTCATATCTTCTGTCCCCCATTAAATATACTCGTTTTCCCACAACTATTAAGATGGCGTTTGACAAAAAAAGATTGAGTAGTTTTGTATATATTTCAAATTCAAGCTCATTAGGTTCTCACTATTAAAATTGAAAAGGTAAATAAGACTAATTCGAGTACGATATGGGTGGCTCAACCTTCACGAAGGTCTAAAACAAAGCTTCAAAGTGGATCTTTTATTAAAGTTACTTGTCAAAAAATCGTTTATATTATAAAAGTAGCTATTTTTTATGCGAAATCCTTGATTCAATTTTTAGAATCAATATGGTATTATAATTCATTTTCAATCGATAAATGAGATAATTCATTTAATCTTTCTTGTGACATTTTCGATCTTAGATAATTTTTAGCTAACTTTAGTTTTGAGAAAATTCTTTCCGCAGCGGCAATTGTCACCTGAACGGAAATTGTAGCTAACTATAGGGAAATAATTTAGATTTATAATATGGATAAGTATTGAAAATTTGAAATAGCCCGATCTTAAATGTATAACAAACAACCAGTTCAAGAAATCTCTTTGAAGGTTTTATAATTTCATTGTCAACGCTATTATCATTATAGTTCATTTTTCTTCAAACTTAAGTTCTGCATTTATTTCTTTAGCAATTTGTTTGGCAAAAATTAAAGCAACAAATCCATTATCTCTATATTTTTCAAAGAAGAGTGCAAGAACTTCATATTGTTTAATAACATCACTAATACAAATGTCTTTGATTGTGAATTTTTGCTAACAGAATTGATTGCAAATAACACTTCATACCAAATAACCATTCCTAATAGAAAATCAAAATTACATAATTCATGTTTCGCTAGAGTCTTTGAATCATGTTTTGCTTTGGTAAGGCAAATTTTATTCAATGCTTGTAAAGCATCTATTATTTGTGTGGCTTGATATATGGGCTTGATTTTCTACAACTATTGGCTTAAAAGACGAAACATAAGAGAGCCAAAATTTTAATTATTTAAAATTTATCGGCTAATTTGGAGCCATATATAATCAGAACTCTAAAGATAACGGCCGAAAAAACATCAGACTAACTCGCTATATATATACAAGGCCAGGGAAAAATCGGGGGCCTCAGAAAATCAGGGGCCTAAAGCCCTAGTTTTAGTTGCTTTACCAATGAGCCACCATTATACGTTAAAAGTTTGGTTACGTTTGACAAAACAAACAATAACAGTATACAATAACGAGAAGCGGTATCGTTTATATCCTGACTCTTTAAGTAAAATTGGTAAACCTAATGATTGTGTTTAGAAAAACAAATACACGCTATATGATACTTATTGTCAAACAAGTTTTATGAATTAAAACACTAAACGCTAGTTACTGGCTTTTTTACAAAAAACATTCTAAATTACTGTGCTCCAACATGCGATTATTGCGATCAATGAAATTAGTCTTCTCCTCTTTGAGTCCTTTGTGCTAATGTCAACTTAATTTTGTAATTCGAATTTCCAAATTTTATAATTGTATAAATATAACCACTATACCACCCCATGTTTTTTATACATGTTCATAATTAAATGTCTACACTGTTTATATCTTCTTTTTTTGTCAAGCTTACAAATTCCAGTCAACTAAAAGAAATTCAAAAACTGTAGATTACATTAAATGATCAATAATGTAATGATTTTATAAAATAAAAAATAAAATAAAAATTATTTGCATTTTGAAAATATACATAAATTTGACTAAAAAGAACTGACTTGGTCAATGTAACAGTTTATAGGAGTGTTTTGGGTTGAACGAATTATAGGAAACTTGATACCAACGTTTTGACTGCAAGAAAGGCTTCATGATCATGACACTGTTTTTTTTTACTGTTATAATTACTTTATTTTTCCTTTTAGTAATTACCAATGGGACCACTGATTGAATAATACTACCAGGTTATCTGGATCACTCAATGGCCCGTGAAGATAGGAATTGACAGAGCAATAAAGATTAGATACCACAACGGTCAAATAATTGTTGTTGCCAAAAGTAAAAGTAAAAGTAACATCTTTGCTAGCAAGTCTGTCTGTTTCTAATGTATCAACCATTTATGACATTGTACTCTCTTTCCCCCTTCCTTTTCTTGTCATGAAACTAATAATTAATCATCCATCCTTTTCTGTCTATGTTTATCTTTTTACCAAATAAGAAATTGTTATCATGCCTAATATTATGTTCAATATCATGCCAACTAATAAAGTTGAGAGTACCTATAAACTGCTGCCATTAACCTCAACTTTCATTGTCCCATGTTCATATGACATAATGCCACATTTTCATTTAATTATAGTGTTACGTTTAAGTTATTTGTTTCAATATATTGTCGGTAGAACTAATCAGTGAAGCCTGCTAGATGGTTCATTTCACTTAAGGCGAGGCGTTATGGTGCTAGAAGGCCAAGCTTCACACACGAATTCATGACATCCCTTCACTTTTGCGCGAGAAGGTTAATTTTTGTGTTGGTTATGTGCAGACCTAACTGAAACGCACACTATTATTATTATTATTATTATTATTATTATTATTATTATTATAATAACATAATAATTTTACATAAAGTTGAATGAGAGTCTATTATTATTATTATTATTATTATTGTTATTATTATTTATTTTATTTTTTGAATGCATGTACTTAGGGATGGCACCCGCGGGTAATGGGCACGGGTACCTCTAACCCGTCACCCGCCCATGTAGTTTTTTTCTCACCCATTACCCACCCGTCACCCATCAATGGGTACAAATTTCTACCCATGCCCTTGCCCGTGGGTATTTGTTGCCCATGGGTAAACCCATGGGTTAGTGTTATGTAACAAAACTACAAAACGATAATATGAAAACTAACTACGAAATTGCGTAATAAGACACCAATCAATTTGCCGAATACAACTTTGATTATTTGATCTTTCATACTCTCTTTTTAGTTTTGAAACTCAAACAAACTTTTAGGTTAATGTGTTTTTTTTTTTTTTGTGACTTGGTAGTAACTGTTAAATGTATACCTGCAACATAATAAATATTTTAATTAGTATAATTAATTTTAACATGGGTTTATGGGTATTTTGACGGGTATACCGGTGAGTATTTTAAATGGGTTTCATGGGTTTACCCGCGATGGGTATGCCTCACCCGTCACCCACCCGCCACCCACTGATGGGTAAAGATTTTCACCCACAACTCACCCGTGGGTGAAAATTGACTCGTTTACCCACCCATTTATGACGGGTACCCGCGGGTTGTGGGTTTTTTCTCGCCCATTGCCATCCCTACATGTACTATATTGTGAGTTATTTTTATATAAAGTTTGGTTATTTTATGTGTTTGGTTATGTGGTGATCACTACGCCTCTAAAAGTGATGGTAAATTAGTGTGTAAAAAAACTGATGTGGTTTTAAGATAAATTACTTATCGGAAGACTTACTAAAAACCTCACCTCGAAAAAACGATGACAAATCACGTATGTGTAAAACAATATCTTAATGAAGTAAACACTAAAAGCCAACACCAATGACAACCTTAGCTATAATTTCTAAAATAAAAATCCCACTCTAGCCACTAAGCTAATACCTCATTAGAGGTCATATATTGGACCATCATAAGATTCTCATTCTTAACCACATTTATATATGTGAATGTGCGATACATTGAGAAGTCGCAATGGACGGTTTAAAAAACATATATCGTTCTAGTTGACTTTGTTAACCAAATACATCATTGATCTTTGAACTTGAATGATAAAGCACTAAGCAAAGTTGAAAGTGGAATGAGTGTTATGTGTACGTTATTTCCACTTTGTTGTTTGAGATTCCCTTTAAAAAAATGCGATAATGGAGAAAAAATAGTGATTCTAAGGCAAACAAGAGGTCATGATAATACAAATGAATCTTTATCTGTTTAAGTGTCATAAATATTAAATTTAAAATAAAGGCAAAAAGTCAAGAATAAAATTGGTGGCATGCTTCATTTCCAAGTGCTTGGTTTGCCCTCTAAACAGGGGAACCACGTTACAATGACACATGATCCCCTCAACTACAACTCGTAGGAGTAAACAATTATTAATCCTGCAATCTTATAAAACCCAATGATAATAAAACCAAATCTTAAGTATTAGATTCGTACCTTTGTTGATTAAACAATTTGTAATATTTTATGGTTGAAAAAAATAATGATGTTCTATACTTTTATCGTCAATATAATGATGTTTTACGAAGAATATATTTTATTGGAAAAAAAATATCGTTAAAGAATGATTTTAGCTTTACAAAAGTGGTTTATAAAACTAGGGCCGAGCATTATAGATCACAGACTGGACTTAACTGAAAGATCGGACTGGATCGAAGATATTTTGGAACGGTCCTCAGTTCACTCATTTCCTCATTTTTGGTTCTCGGTCTTGTTTGAGCTTACGCTACCAACTATTATATTTTGTTAGACCAGACCGACCGACAAACTGAACCGGACCAACCTTGACATGGACCGAACGAAAAAACTTTTTCTTTTGATCAGAATTTTTAAGTGTTTTTTTCCACAAAAGCACAAGCTTCTTCATAGAAGATCTGAATGAAAGTATTTGTTTAACTTATACTTGTATTGTTTGGTCTAGTTGAAACCCAATACTAACCTTCCACTTTGTACTTTATGTTATAATTGATTTACTATCACTTTACACTTTTTAGGTTTATATTCACATTTCGGTTGGTGCTTTGATCTTTATAGCTTAAAGTATTGTTAGCCATCGTTAGATCGTGAAAGAAACATATATCCACTCCGAAATGACAAAAAGTAATGATACGATCTTATCACAAATCACCATGATTATGATTTATGAAAGTCCTGGCTTTTTGTTTAGATCTAGAGACTAAGTTCTGTTAATGAATTACTTATTGTGTCTCAAAATTATTATCGAGAGAAAAATTACATAGTTTAATAAAGTGGAGCCACTTTAATTTTCAATCACTCAAATAAAATATTCTTTCACTAAATTATCTAGTTTTTACTTAAAAATGAAAGTGAATAATTATTTTAAAAAATTCCTGAAAAAAAAATATGGACTATAATTTTAAGATGGTGTGATTACTGCATAAGAGCATACAAATTTATATTAAATCATTTAAAGTCTATAAATATCTATTCATTGCTAAAAAAAAAAGGTAACATTTGAAATAGCTATAAGATGCTAGTTTTAAATTGCACTAATACTTTTAAAGAAAAAGTACTTATATGAACTCTTGACATGCTAGATTGTCTGGTTATTGTTTGATTTCAACTTAATGAAAAATAAAAACGAACAAGGCCATAATAATCCTTTTAAAACATAAATTGTAATTTCTCCTAAAAAGAATTTGTTTTCACGTTTCGAGTTTATTATTTAAATTGTAAATACTAGATAAGGATTTCGTTTACACTTTATCGAATCCCCTACATTGCATTTGCTTAAAGAAATATGTACAAGTCAACTAACAATTGATATAACTTGATTTGGTTGAGCATAGCTTTAATTGAGGAGAGGGGTTGGACGTCTATTTTAAAAACAAATGGTCATAATTACAAGTTACTTAACATTTGATTCGATTGTGAATATGGTTGGCCATATGTAGCTTTTAGAAACGAATATTCAATAACCATGAGAACTTTATACTATATTTTATATCACATATAAAAAATATATTTGATTAAAACTTAAAAACTTAAAATTTTAATATTGCTATTAAACTAAAATACATATATTTATAAAAGGCACACAGTCTATTGGGTCCGCTTGGTTCAAAGTGGGGAAAGGTAAAGGTAAAGAGAAAAGGAAAGGAAATGCAAAGGATTGAGTGAGGTGGGTAATCAATACCTTACTCCTCAATTTACTCTATAATGTTGATTACCCACTACGGGGTAATCAATACCTTTGCACACCCACTAACCAAGCACCTAATTTGAGTGAGGTGAGCCATTTTGAATTTCTTACCCATTCCCCACCCCCCTTAACCCCTTACCAAGCACCCCCTAAATATTTAGATATCTAATAACATTTTAAAATATTAGCTATCTGCACTTTCACTCATATTTATAAAAAAATTGCAAAGACAAATTGACGTTATTATACATCGTCGTCATCATGCACGGATAATCATTTAATACTTTGAGGATATCAAAAATATCAAATCTTAAAAATTTGAAGCATAATTTATTTAAGAGAATAATTTCATATTCATCCAATATAAACCTTTAAAATGTCTTATTTATCTAACTTATAAGTGGATAATACACAATGTGCAATACTTTTGATGCATGTTTGAAGAAATAAGGAGTTTTTGATATTCATATTACGAAAACATGGAATTGACCCTTTATTTAATAGTCGGATAAGTTGAAGATGGTAGAAGGTCAATTATGGGTTCTAAATAAGTAGGTTTTGATTAAGGGAAGTGATTCACACACTTCTATTTGTTATTGAAACACTCTTTTTTATTCTTCAAGTAGTTATACAAAACAGACACTTTACTTTATCTGCTTGTACTATAATGTGTGTCAATAAACAAATTTTATCGCTCCACATAGCTCACGACCTGGCACAAAGAAATTTCTTAGATGGGCGAATGCGAATCTGGTTCTATCAACAGAGCAATTCCATTGCAGTCGTAGTCTTAATCCCATATTCAATGAAAATCTCCGCCGTGTCTGATCCCCTCAATCTTTCTATCCTGAGTGAGTCAAGCGATTTGGCCTTTAATCCTGATAAAAGAAATCGTTTTTCTACCCTCCATAAATGGAATCGGTTTGGGTGAATTACTTATCGCAGTCAAAGCCAATAATGAAAGCCAGGTCAAGGGAGAGTCTCTTTCCGATTAGTGCATCTCGCACTTCTAATTCATTCCGAGTTAGAAAAAGTCAGTTCCTTCCCTCCCTTTGACTTTTTTTTGGGTAAAGTCCACTTAAATGGATTACTAGTTCCTTCTTTCCCGATCAATGCTAACTCTATCTTCCTATCCTGTAATTTATGAGATTTCCCCAGCCCATAAAGAACTATAGTTAAATACAAGTATCAAAAGATTAAGTGTGAAAATCGCGTTTCTTTTATTAATGCTAAACAAGTTGGTGTTAACAGGAAGAAAAATATATATCTTGTCTCTTTAAATTAACAAAAGCGATCATAAAAATAGTCATTAGAATACCCTAATGATTTTTTTTTTTTTTTTTTTTTTTTTTTTTTTTTTTTTTTTTGGTCTTTGAACATGAGATATAATGTTTAATTTCTTGTGGAAAAAAAAAAAAAAAAAAAAAAAAAACTTAATTCTTAATATAATAATGGTCCAATAATAGAAGACTCAGATTATTATTATTTTTTCTCACAAAAAACTAAACATTATCTTTTATGTTTAAATTAAACATGATAGGATATCAATCCATATATTTAAAAGAAACTGAGCTCGAAGGTTTTTCAAAATGATCAAGTCTCGCAGAGTAGGAATTTTTCTACTTAGGGTGTGTTTGGTAGAGAGAAATGGTCTAAGAGAAATGGAAATGAATCAAATTTCATTGTTTGGTAGCCTAGAGAAATTAAAATGTGGAGAATTGAAGAGAATTAGTGAGGAATTGATAGTGTAAAATTTAGAGCTCCATTTCCATCCATTTTGGTTAGGAAATTGGAGAAATGAGAATTGTTCCAAAAATATTTTCAAACAACTTTTCATTTAATAAAAAATAATATTGAGATTTTCGAGAAATTTTTGATAGAAGCAAGTAAATGCAACTTTTTTAGTTTTGTTTTCAACATTATTTTTAGAAGTGAATATTTATAAATTTAAATAAATCGGTGATATTATCATTAAAAAAAACTATTGCTATAGTGACCTGGTGGGGATTTTTTTTTTTTTTTTTTTTTTTTTTTTTTTTTTTTTTGGTGCAATGGTGAATATATTTTATTAATCTCCAACCAATCATTACAGTACATAACAATAACATCAATCATTCTTGGACAATACCAAAGATTGATACAGAATGAAACTATACTATTCAGCACAATGCACATGTCTGCTAAGAACAATGCACATGTCTGCTAAACACTTACAACTATTCTAATCCAGGAACAGAACATATCACATTTGCAAATCTCATCAAATAGTTTGTATCAGCAAGCATGAATCTCAACAACACCATTCAAATCACCATTCTAGCGCCTTACCATCTAGCTACATTTCCCCATCACCATTATACTTAACCACTCATCCTGCTACCACAGTAGAGAAGCAGAAATGGTGTGAGGCTTCACTGGGCACCCATAACCCCTCCAATCAAGGGCTCTTCCAAATGTGCTACATTTCCATCTTTACAAATGGCTTCACACATTCAGAAACACTCACCTTGAGGGAGGACCAACCATTACCTCCTTTAGCAGTGTATTGGGTGGACCAAGCAGTTTCATCTTTCACTCCTCGCTATTCCACCCATCATACACTGCCCACCCAGACCATATACCCTTCACAATGAAATGCTCTATATTAGGGTACATTCTACTGAATTAGACCTCTCATGTATCCATCAAAGCCAAAACAATTCCCACCCATGGCCAAACTGATCAAGATAATGAGGATAACATGACTACAATCTTACCACTAGAACTCCAAGTACTAAAGCACTTCACTGTTATGGTCTGCAAAACATACAGTTGATTGATTCCACTTAGCAAACTCAAAGCAACTAATATAACCTGATATTCTATCCACCATATACCAGCTATCCATACCACTATATTATTTGTACTTCAATTACTGTTCCATTGCCAAGCATTCCTCTAACTGATATTCATTAGGTAGCAACAAAACACTTAATCCAGCTCTTCAACCCAAATATCTTGTCTTCTCACATTCATGTGAACTTGCCATTCTTTACTGACATTATAAATTCGAGCAGATCTTTTCACTTTAAGGATTGCAAGTTTCAGTCTCACTTTCTCCATAATATCTTTAAGTATTTCTGTAGAACTTTAAGCTTATCTCTCCATTTTATAACTCTTTCAAACACATTCCCCAGTTTCCAATTAAAACCATTCATATGTTACTTCATAGCTTTAAGCTTTTTGACCAAAATATACATGTTGCAACCCTCAATAGGTATATCCCATTCTTTTTCCACAATGGTAATAAACTCCTCCTTATCAGCTATGTAATTAGAAAATCTAAAAGCTTTTTTCTTTTTACATAACATCAAAGGCATATTTAAAACAGCAGGGTTGTGTTCTAAAGTAAGGTGAGGTAAAAAGATAGCATAAGAATTGATGAACTTACTTATAAAGCATGCATTTCCCATCACTCTGTCCAGTTTCTTTAGAATTCCACTACTTGGATTAAGTCTACTTTGAGTCCATGTAAAATGTATCCCAGTACAATTAATATCCCCCACTTCAATGTTATCAATACACTCCTGAAAATCAACCATATCACTAGTCTTGCATGCTCCACCTTCAGAATGGTCTTCAGGGTTAAGGCTTACATTCCAGTCTCCCATTAAGATCCAAGGGTTGTTATTCACAATCTTTTTATACACACCTAATGTTTTCTAAAGTTCTTTTCTATGTTTTCCATGATTGTCAGCATAAATGAAACAACAAAAGAATCTTCTAAAACTAGCAACAGATTCCACAATACACAGCATAGACTGTCTACTAGAATGAATCAAGTCCACATTAACATCATTAGTATTCCATCCTACAATGATTCTACAACCTCTTAAACTCTCTCTCATATTAGATACCCAATCCCATCTATCATATACAAACTTACAAATTCTATTAATCTGCTTCTCTTTAATATGTGTTTCTAGTACAGCACATATACTCAATTGTTCCTCTCTAATAAACTTTTTGACTTCTTTTTGAGTTATTCCATTACACATACCTCTAACATTCCATGCTGCAATTTTAAGGTCTGCATTCATGTTATTCATTGGAGACTATTATTGTGATTACCTCCCTTATTCAACATTCCACTAGTCTTCCCATTCACATCGTTGGCTACCATACTCTTTGCTATTCCATTTTGCACCTCATATACATCCTCTACTTCTTTATTATTATTACTCCACATAAGATCCCATTGTTCCTTAAAGTACAAATACATCTCAGGGGTCCACTTTGCTTCCTCTTTCAATCCTGGTTGTCTTTGATTTTTCACAAACTTATCAACCAACTCCTTGTTGCTTAACACCTGACTTTCCAGAACTTCATCCTCAACTAAGTCACTAATTACAGCATACTTATTAGCACTCTTTCTTAGTTCCTCTATATTCTTCTCAGTTGTTCTCCACATCTTATTTGAGCTCTTATCATTATTGGCACCTGTGTTATTGTTGCCAATCTCTTGTCTTCCATACCCTTCATTCTTATCATGTTGTTTTTTATCTTTCCCTGCATTCTTATCCACATCATTACCATTCTGATTGTTCACTTTTTTCTGCCAAACATTCCTTTTGTATTGCATTTGCATCCTATTTTGGCCTTGACCCATTCCATTCCTATTCTTCTTATCCTTTTCAACCTTATTAAACTCATCTTCTACAATGACCTCATTATTCTTATATTTGTTCTCTGTCCTAGCATTAATACTTGCCTCACATTCCACTTCATTTCTTATTACAGTTCCACAGTTAGTATTTGTGTGCCCAAAAACATTGCAATGGCTACATCTAGGTGGCTTCCAGGCATATTCCACCCTAACAAACTTAGTCCAACTAGCTGACATGCAATTACTTTTATACTTAATCTCAATTTTGTCCTTAAGTTCTTTGCTAGCCTGAATTTCTACAAGCACCTAGCATAACCAATGTTTCCAGTTCCCATATGGCACATCCTAGCAGTGGTTTTATCCATCATCAAAGGCTTACCTAGACCACTAGTTATAGCACTTAAACCCTTCACAGTCCAAGCTTCTAATGGCACATCATACAGTTTGACCCAAACAGGTAACACCTCAAGTTCAATATTGACAATATTGACACTAGGATTCCACAACTGTACAACCAGAGGTCTATTATTCACCAACCAAATTCCACTTTCCAGTACTTGGTTCATACCTTCGATGTTTCTAAACTTAAAGAAGTATAGTCCATTATGTGCAACTACTTCCTTTAAACCAAATCTTCCCCACATTCTACCAATGTCATATTTCAATTCCATATAATTCATCTTAGGTCCAACAAATTGGCCACACAATGTCAGGTTCCATTTAACACTTCCTTCATTCACCATATCATCATCAAAAATCACTACATCCCTACCTTCTTCAATAGCAGTAGGTATTAAAGTCAGGTTACTTTCAAATTCCTCACTTATATCAGTCCATACCTTCTTATTGTCCCATACTCTATTAGTGTTCTTACTAGCCTTATTGGCATCATTCTCATTATTGCTCTTCTTCTTATTTCAACAAGTATTTTCCTCATTTCTTATCTCATTAGAATTACTATTCTTATTAGTCACACTAAGTGCAGGAAATTCTTCATTCATCTTAGCACTAAACTCAACATTATCAACACTAGCTTCCATATTCACATCAATGCTATTCTGTTCCACATCCTTCTCCACAACACTATCCTTATCTTTATCCTTTACACAAACCTCATCTTCCCTAGGTAAATCAGAGTTTTGAGCCCTAATTTCCTCAATACTTGGTTCAATATCATGTTTCTTACTTTTTTGGCTCACAGTACTCATAACATGGTCATTGAACTTCACCGGTGGCCTAATTTGTCTTCCTGATCGTTGTTTTTTCTTATTAGACATATTCGATACAATAAAGCACTAAAACATGACAAATAAACGATCTACACTAACTACAGAAACTACTTATTCAAATAGAATCATGAAATAGTCAGTAATGAATACAAGTCAAATTGGGGGTTTCCACTAACCTTATAAAAAAAACCAATAGAATCACTTCATTGCATGCGGAATGACAAGAAGAGTCTAACGGTGTAATCAGCAATGAAAAATACTAAGTAATTGATAAGGAAATGAAGGTTTTAGTGTATTAATGGCGGACAATAATGGCGGGAAATACGGATAGAGGAGAGAGAAAAGTGTCTACAATTGTATTGTTGCCAACTTCTTCATTAACCCACAAGTGTCTTTTAAAAAGTATTTTTTTAAATAATAAAAAAAGTATATTTTTTTTAAAATCAACCAACATTATTATTGTTATTTTTAAAAAAAAAAAGTAATTTTTTTAATCAACCAGAATTGTTATTTAAAAAAAATAAGAAAAAATATTTTTTTTTAAATCAGCCAAAATTAGAATTGTTATTTTTATAAAAATAAAAAATTATTTAAAAAAAATCAACCAACATTAGAATTGTTATTTTTATAGAAATAAAAATAATAATAATTTTTTTAGAAAATCGACAAACATTAGATTTTTTTTAAATAAAAAATAAACATTTTTAGAATCGTTATTTAATTTTTTTTCCCATTTCTCGGGTCAAGTCTCTGTTGTTACAAAACATTAGAATTGAACTAAATTCTCTACTGATTTCTATTCTCTAAATATCTATTCTCTGCTTTATTTCATTTCTCTGAAATTCTCTCTACCAAATGTTCTCTTAAAGGATGTTCAAAATTGCTATTTTATTTATCCTTCTAGTTAAAAGTAAGGACATCGCTAAACATAGCTCTAAAGACTACGTTTATATTATTCAACATGCATTTATTGGCTTGACTTTAATAATAGAGATTAAGTCGTAGAATAGTAATGCACTTTTTAAAGTGTCTCGTTTTAATACATGTATTTTTTTTAAGTTGTAGAATAGCATTGTAATTTAATAAGTGTTTCAATTTGGTATGTGAAAAACTGACAATGACGTCTCACACAATAAATGTTGTCACGTGTCAGACTTTCGGGTATGACACGTCATCATCAGGTACAAATTTGAACACTTATGAAAATACATTGTTATTCTACAACTTTAAAAAATACACGTACCCAAACGGTACAATTTGAAAAGTACATTGCTATTATATGATTTATCCCTTAATAATCATCCACCTTATGCATTTTACTTCTCTTAATCGACTTTATTTACACAAGTTACGCATGTTTTATTTTTCTTAAACATAACCTTTAGGGCTACATTTAAATAAAATAAAATAGAATTTAAAAAAAAAATGATTACTTTCAAAAAAGTAAGTACTTTCAAAACTAGTGAAACACACATTAACACTATGCTAAAACAAAACTACTAAGAAATTTCATGGTTTCGTCATAGAATTATTAGACGTTTCAAAACAAATATCATGGTCTTGGTCAACGTTTGTACACATGATAAGTTAATGTAATATTTCGTTTCATATTTTGTCCACATGCAATTTGATGAACTTTCGTGATTGTTGTCTTTAAAACTATTTATTGCTTTGAGGAAAGAAAACAAGTATTGATTAATGTAGGTGGTGGCTGAAAGAACATGGAGATTGGCAGAGCTGATTTTGGTGGATTACAAATTAGGATTCCCAACAACTCTGGTGGTTTCATAATTCATAGAATTGTCTCTATCCTCGTTCAAATCAAACCAAATTCATTAGAGTTATAAATTATTCGTCTAATCATCCACCAATTATGAAAATTGTAAGAATTTTCAAAAATGAAATATTGAAACAAGAGTTGGTAACGAAAACTCTAAGAATTATGATTAATAAATTATCTCTTACTGCAATTAGTTGTAATATCAAGTGTTGACTGTGTTTTATTTTTTCAGTTTTGTTTTCACCTTATTTGTAATTACTATTTGATTGTTTATAAGTGATTTTGTATTCAATATAATTTGCTTGACCATTGCTGGAGTGACTATTAACCAAACTCTTAAAAGAGTATATATAAAAGTAGGGATTTTCTAAAATATGCTCCGAATGCACATATTTGAGTTCATATAGTAAAGATGGAGATTATTAAATTCAAAATTACATTTATGTATGGTAATTTGTAAGTATGTTTAATGAGAATTAAATGCATTTTATGATATAAAAAGAAAGTATGTGTTTAATAAATATAGCTTAACATGTGCTTGAAGGCAAAGTTTGATTTAAACCTAAAATTGAGAATTACAGTACATACCTTAGTCTATAGGTATTAAGTACATTTATTTTGTTAATACATCACTGTTGTAAAATATTATAATGGGCTTATGTATATTCACCATTATCTCAACCCAGCCCGTTAGGGTTTACATGTATTTATCTTCTTTATAAATACTTGATACCTGTAACCCATTGAGATCATCACTTAATAAGAATTCTCTCTTCCTCTCTTATTCTTGTTCATTATTTTGTAACACGTTATCAACACGATCTTTGCTTTAAGCAAAAAGAGGTAAAAAAAATAAATAAATAAATAAATAAATAAAATAAAAATTTATTAGCGTTTTTTTATTTGTTAATTTCTTGTTAGTCTCACAAAAGAACAAACAGTAAGGTTGTATTCTTATTCTTTTGATTTATATGTCTTCGTATGACTTGCCATTCATCTATGTTTGTTCTTTCGCTTTACTCGGTATAGTCTTAATATAATATAAGTATGACCATCTCATAAATGTTAGTTACACTAAATTCAATAACATATTACAGTATATATGTACTTATATGTCATATATTTTTTTTATTTGTTTATTGCTCATCCTAAATTAGTAAAATTAGTAATTTATGTAATTATTAATCACTATTGTAATTTACAAGAACAATTTATGTTCTATAGTAATTACATAAAGAGAATTGCATTTTTTTTACTTTCATGTTCATCTATTGATACTCTTTTATAGTTATGAAGAACAATAAATGTTTTTTTATGAATACAAAGAGAAAATAAAATAACATCATGTTATGTAGAGGAAAAAAAAAATTATTAGAACCTCAAGTTCTAATATGATTCTTTCACGAATCAATATCATAACCTCATGTTATGATTATATTTATTCACAATAAAACCTCAAGTTTTATTACAATGAATAAATTAAAAAATACAATAACCTCAAGTTATTGTATCTCTTTTAATGAACCTCAAGTTCAGTTATTATTCTCTCAAAAGAATCAAAATATCATAACCTCACGTTATGTTAATATATATATATATATATATATATATATATATATATATATATATATATATATATATATATATATATATATATATATATATATATATATATATGAACCTCAAGTTCTACTACGATGAACATAATCAAAATCACATAACCTCAAGTTATGTGAGAGATAATCCATTAGAACCTCAAGTTCTAATATGGTTTGATCAATTGGATCAATAACATAACCTCATGTTATATTAGAAAAAAAAAATAGAACTTCAAGTTCTAATATGATCCAATCAATAGAATCAATAACATAACTTCATGTTATGTAGAGAAAAAAAAAAAAAAAAAAAAGTTAGAACCACAAGTTCTATTATGATTCCCTCAAGTGAATCAAATAACGTATTTTTTTTTTTTTGTAGAATTTTTACATTCTATTATTATTTGTCTTATGAGTACTTAATTGTAGATGTTTATGTTATTGTATAATTCTTTTGTTTCCTCCGTATCTAAAGAGTTCTATAACATTGTCAAACATATTCAATGAGTATAAATATTGTTTTTAAAGGAATCTTACCTTTTGATTACAAATGAATTTATACTTATAAATATGTAGTTTATTTTCGAGAAGATAACGATGAAGTTTAAGGTGTAATTACAAAAGGAATCTTACGTTTTAATTTAAATATCAAAAAGGTAAATCTCTACGTTTATTAAATATAGTTTTTTTTTTTCAAACAACTTTAGTGATCATATATGTTACTAAATTAAAAATATGTGAGCATATTAATGAATTTTTTGGACATTTCTAGATATGTGAAAATATATGCTTATTATAAGTTAGTGTAATTGTGATCATTAATATCAAATGTCAGTGCATACGTCTTTTAATTCGAAAAATAATCTTAGTAACCATTGTTGATTAATTGTATTAATTACGTACATGCATGATCACTGTATGATTATGATTCTTTGTTGCGAAGTGTCTTTGCATATGCTCTTTAATAGCCCTTGTACCTTGGCATGTTATTGATTGATTGTATACACTAACAATTTTTGTTTAGAAAACTGTTTTGATATATATTACGGCTCAGAATTCAATAAATGGAGCAACTGGTTCGGTCAATTCAGTTTTTATTCAAGGAGAACTTCCGTCTTCTTCGTGAGGACCTTAAAAGGGAATACTTAGCTTAACGATGAAAGATTCGTTAAATTACGGTAAGATCTTAATGATACATTACCAAACAAAAGCAATTAAAATTCCTGAAAATCTCGCTATGATTGTACGCACCTTAAGTTGCATTTAAAAAAAAAAAAAAAAAAAAAAAAACGAGTTCGGTCTCTCAATTTCACTGTTAGATCTGAATTAAAAAGAAAATATATAACGATGAAAGATCCGTTAAATGTATGTCAAAATCTAAAAGAAAGATTTGACCATCATACGCAAGAGATTCTTGCAAATGCGAGCACATTTTTCGCAATATTAATTAGTACATCTGAATAATGAAAAGAAAAAATGTGATGAGATGGTTAATGCCTCGAATATACTCATATATCGAGAACGATGCTTTGATATAAATGGGTATGCTTTGAACAAACACGATAAAGCCGTTTACTAAATTTGCTCCATATTGTCATGTTAAAGAAATTGGTTGGCAACTTCAAGTTGCAACATAAAGATCTCCATTCCTTCAAGCGAATGTGATAAAATGATCAATATAAGATGTTCATTCCCTCAAGTGAATGAGATAAAATGATCAATATGAGATCCTCATTCCCTCATGAGAATGTGATAATGTAACATTAAATGGTTAAAGATCATTTATCATAGTAAATGCTATGGTCGAAGTAGTATGACAATGAAAAACCACTAGTAGTGGCGAAAATACAATAAGAAAGGAGCAAACAAAAATGCTACTTATGCAAAAATGCAATGTGATGTATATGAAATACAAGTGTGTCAAAGATATTACACACCATATTCATAGATTTAAAAATCCGTGCTAGCGCATTTTGCACCACAAAAGAAATATAAAATTGTCATGAGGAACGAAGTTAAATATTAAAGATGCATTATATTCTTTTGTATCTTCCTCAACATGCATTATATAAAGATTAGTAAAAGCTAATCATAGCCATAACATAAGTTTATGAGCTATAATAATAATTTTTGGCATGACCAGTTACACCATCCCGAGTCATTAATGATGCGAAAGCTATAAAAGAATAATATTCTTCAATTTAATGTTATTATCTCTCAAAAGAAGTTGATTGATTATTAATCTATCAACTAGAATGGGGACTCAATTCCTCAATTTTCTGGAAAGAAAACAAATGGATATATGTAAGCATACAAATCCATTGTATGAACCATTTAGAGTTTTAAAATCGATGCATCGTCTAAATGGTTATCAAATTGCAACCCCAAGTTTGCATGATTAATAGCTCAAAATGAGCCTAACATTCCAGAGTAAGTATTTCATCATGAATATTCGATGAATTACTTAAAATCTTCAATGATATTGAGAGAAAATTTTTTGTTGTTGTATGGGGCTATATTATAATATACACAACAAACAAAATTAGCATCATGCCAATATGCTATTATAAATCCTCCCTTTTATAATGGTTTTGGTTATAAACCAACATATCCCATTTTTGTTTTTGTTTTTTTTTTGTGTGTAAATTACTTTACCTAAATGCACATATATGGGATATAGAAGATGGATAATTCCTTCAGGAGGAGAGAAGTAGCTGCAAATTCATAATGAATTATCATATTCTGTTGATCCTCGAAAGAAATTTTATGAATTGATTATTAAAATGGATAATCTAATAGCCATAAATAAACATTGGCTAAAAACAAAATTTCAGCTACTCATGCTTTGATTATAAGTTGTCCCTCAAGGACACTATTTTATTATGACGTGCCTCAAGCATGATAGACAAATCAATTCCAAATAAAATCCTCGATGAAAAATATGGAGCATGAAAACAAGATGGTTATTCGAGGTATAAAAGACCCCATGATAGTCTCATAAAAAGACACTAGACATGAAGGTTCCAAAGAACCTCAAATAGCTAATGAGATCTCAATAAATTATATTATGTCTAAAGTTATATGGAATCGAAACACAAACGACGTCGATAAATTTGTCTACATACAATATATTGCTTGCTATTATGCATGATGAATATCAAATGTCAATTAATATCCAAATGTGCGCTCAACGAAATGATTAGCCAACATAAAAGGACTTAGTATCTTGCAAATATTAAAAGTCTTGAAATGTGAAGTTCGTACACGTCAATGTGTAAAATCTATTTGATATAAATCAGTTTTTGTGCTAAACCGAAATAAGAGCTCTAAAGTTATGTCTTTTAAGACATGAGTTGTGAATAAATAAATTCATAAAAACACAAAGTTGATTATTAAAAGACATATTGTCTCGAGGTGGATGTAAATATCTTATTGATATTTTACGATACATTCAATATTGAAGTATTTAATTCGCTCTAAATGAGGAATGATCTGTAATGTCTCAAGCATGACTTACAACTTCAACTTATAGATACGATTAATAAAGTTCTCAATAACTTTATTTGATAAAGTTGAATGAATCCGTATATGGATCCAAATGATTTTGGACGCATATTATATAAATTGTTTTTGCACATGTTTCAATGAAATAATTGGTCCTCAAGTACAATATATGAGTACAATTGAGGTTTGGATGCCAATTTTGTAATTAAAATGCATCACAAGAGTGTATTTTTCTCTTTTAATATTTGTACATGAATTGTATACTTTATAACCAATTGATTTGATATTTGTTTGGAAGCTACACATATATTTTTGTCATTTTTGCAAAACTTATTCGTAACATCATCAATTTGATAGACTTTATTATAAAGTTGTTGCCAACAGAAGTATACGTGATACTCGTTTAGAAGATTAGCATTCGATGCTTGAAATATACACATTAAATTGAGGAGGAGGAGCATTATACACACTGCACTCTTTTCCTTCATCAAGTTTTTGTATCCCATTGGTTTTTTCTTGATAAGGTTTTTAACGAGACAGTCTATAGCGTATGATAAACGGTAAATATCCAAGGAGGAGTGTTGTAAAATATTATAATGGGCTTATGTATATTCACCATTATCTCAACCCAGCCCGTTAGGGTTTACATGTATTTATCTTCCTTATAAATACTTGATACTTGTAACCCATTGAGATCATCACTTAATAAGAATTCTCTCTTCCTCTCTTATTCTTGTTCATTATTTTGTAACATTAACATATATTTAAATCTAGCTATTCATGAATAAGGTGCAAATATTTTCTCTAACTTAAACTAATATTTTTATAGTAATGCATGTGTTTTGTTCTTCTCAAAAAATTGTTGTATTTTGAAAAATCATGAATGATCGATATAAGAATACAATTGAAGGATGCAAGGACAACCAAGAATTACAATGACATGTTATGAAACTTGATATTGTTGCTACATCATGAAACAAAACCAATTGATAAGAACAATCCATGAACAAACTACACTTAAAATATGAGATAACTTTTTTTTCAAAAGGCAAATTTTATTAACACTGAAACGCTAAAAGGCAACAAGCTCCAAGAGGCTACAAGGAGGAGCCTTAGAACAGCTATCACAAGAACCAAAGCAACAATACAAGAAACAAGAAGAAAACTTGCTCACAAAGGCTCATTTAAGCTATAAGGCTTTGAGACCCAGTTATCCCAGTTTAGAGATGAACGAGCACTCCTATTCTTAAGCCATAAAAGAGATAACATGTGCACCGATGGGAAAATGTCTTCATGTTTAGCCTTCTGTAACTCATCAGGATTAGCATGAAGGATTTTATTTCGCCACTTCCAAGTCGACCAAAGGAGAACATAACAAACGCCAAATAAAGCTTTCACCACACTTTTATTGTTGAAAGGCAATTTTATTTTGCGATAAATTATGTTCTCTAAAGAGAGGTCGTCAGGAGGTCGGATATTCCACCAACTCCAAATCTTCAACCAAGTAGTCCTTATATTGGGGCAACTAATAAGGCAATGGTCCAGCGTTTCTTCATGATCATTACAGAAGAGACAGTGGGAATATTCGAGATTGATTCCTTTATTTATCGAATTTGAACGGGTTGGCAAGCGATTTAAAGACGCCCTCCAAAGGAAAATATTGACCTTTTTCGGCACCCAAGAGTTCCATTTGAAACTCACCTCCAATTTTGATTCCTCTAATAACTTAGATTGTATTAGATCAGAAAGACTTTTCATTGAAAACTTACCTGATGATCCGGCTGCATTCCAAGCCCACGCATCCGCTTTTCCGGGTTGCAATGCAAGGCCACTAAGCAGATGTTGAAGAGAGTCAAGATCAGATTCAGCCCGTCCACGTGGAGGAGTTCTACAAGCCCAAACACCTTGCCAAATCCCGTTCACAATCTTCCAACGATCAAATAAAAGACATTCTTTCTCAAGCTCAAGGGCATACAACCTAGGGAAGCTATGTCTAAGGCTAACACCTGGCGTGGACCAGTGATCGTTCCAAAAACTAGTGTGCTCACCAGAGATAACTTTACGAGTCATAAGGGAATCAAGCGGGACACCAATCTTATTTATTTGCTCAATGGATCTTAAGATGTTTGGCCAAACACCAGAATGAGATTTCAGAACTCGAGCATCCCCAATACCCCCCTCAGAATCATAAATATGCTTTATAACCTTTCTCCATAGGGCCAACTCTTCACATCTAAATCTCCATTGCCACTTGCCAATGAGACCCAGATTTTTTGCTCGGAGAAGTCCGACACCCAAACCACCTGCTGATTTATTTTTTAGGATATTTAGCCACTTTATCCAAACTAGCTTCTTTTTGCCATCTTTGAAGCCCCAAAAGAAGCGACAACGAATCAATATAAATGGTTGAACCAATATGAACCTTCACTACACAAAACCAAGAATGGGCGACAAGACTTTTGGCGGGGATACCCATGTCCTCGCCAAAACTCACTAAAAGAGAGAAAAAAAAAAAAAAAAAAAAAAAAAAAAAAAAATCTTTTTGACTTTTACAGGGAAGAAATTGAGGATTTTTTAATTTTTTTTATTTCCTACTAAAACTTTTGGCGAAGAAATGTCCTTTTCAAAAGTGTTGACCAAATTGTTGACCAAAATTATAAATTTAGTTAAGGCCTTACGGGTCTTAAAGTTTAATTTTGTAAGGAGATGTTCTCGCTAAAAATCTTATGGGCTCGGGTTCTTGGCTATGAAAAATTAATTTATTATTTATATTAGTTTATTACGTAATTAACTTTTGGCGAGGATAGGGGTGTAAACGAGACGAGACAGCTTGCGAGCTATTCGAGATCCACTCGTAAACTACTCCAAATCAACTCGATAAACGAGTTTAGCTCGAGCTACTTGAGTACACTTTCGAGTGGAGTTCTAGCTCGAAGATACTCGGCTTGTGAGGCTTGCAAGACCTTATCGAGCTTCAATGATATTACACTTTTACCTTTTTATATCATGTAGTCACGTAAATTTCATACAATCGAGTTGAGTCGAGATTGATATGCCGATTTTTCATCGAGTTCGAGCTTTTAGTGTGAGAATAATCGAGCTCGAGTTGAGTCGAGTTTCGAGCTTGAGTTTAAGAAGACGAGCCGAGCCCGAGCTTGAAATTCAAAGCTCGACCGAGCTCGAGTCAAGTTTCAGTAATCGAGCCGAGTTTCAACTTGGTAGTACTCAAATCGAATCGGCTCGTTTACACCCTAGGCGAGGACATGTCATCGCCAAAGGTCTGGTGGGTCCAACTGCTTAAAATTGATTGAGAAAATTGGTAGGCCGCACATGTCCGCGCAAAAAGCCTCAATTTGTCCTCGCCAAAAGTATAAGCGACGAGGTTATAGTCAGGATTATTTGGCCTGGGCAAGTCGTAATCAAAATTTTTAGCGAAGACTTGTTCTTGTTACAAAAGGCTCAAATGTCTTCTCTAATGCCGAATGTTGCAGTGATTGTTATAACTCATTACAAAGAAAGATGAGCACATGACCGCCTTTTGTAACTTGCAAAATTTGAAGAAAAAACCTATGATCAGGCAGTACCGTATTATAGCAATCCTTGTTAAAGTCATGTAAGCAATTATGGGTTAGGGCATTCACTTGGCTAAAATTTGTAAAGCTGTACAAATGTTTTATGTCATCACTTATAAATAAATTTTAAATCTTTTGAGTTTATAAGCCGTTTCTTACTATGACTAGAATGTGTTAAAACTTTATAAATGCTTCACATTACACACACATTAACAGTATGTTTGACAAAAGTAATTGTTAATGAAACTGGAGATAGTGCTGGAGATAAAGATTATATATATATATAAAAAAAAAATTATTTTTATAAGCTATATGAAGTAATCTTTGATTTTCAGAGATTATGAAATATAATTTTTTGATGAAACATTTGATTTTCAGATATTATAAAAGATTATTATTATTTTTTTTATATATAATCTTTTATAAGTTCTTTCTGCCAAACAATGATTTTTCTTTAAAAAGCTTATTTTTTAAAAAACATAAACATAATTTCTCAACAATATTGCATGCCAAACAAGCCCTAATTGTGCTGAGTTTATGAAGAGATCGAAGAACTATAACCTTTTCATGCCATAAAAATTTCTCGCTATAGTTGAAACAACGTATAAATTTTTTTAAGTTTCTTAAACCTATTCATAAACTTCTTATAGTAAATGCTCTTATAGAAGGGTATGATATAATGAGAATGGTAAAAATGATTGTAAGAGTGACATACCTCATCCTCATGCCACATCATATGACACGTGTCACATACCCCACCCACGACCCCCTCCCACCTCGATTTTTTTTCCCGCTAAAAAAAATTCTTGGGCAAAAAATAATAATCTCGCCAAAAATTTCTCGCCAAAATTTATACTGCATCACTACGATGCAGTATAAATTTTTACTGCATTACGGTTACTGCACCACGATGCAGTATAAATTTTTATTGCATTACGGTTACTGCATCACGATGCAGTATAAAATTTTAGCGGAAAAAAATGGCCGTTTATTTATTTTTATTTTTTTTAGATGGAGAGGTTTGACACATATCCTTCCTACTCTTCTCATTATAAGTCTTCTTCTTATAATATCACATCTCTATATAGCATCACGATTTAACGTTAACAACATGTTTTGTTGAAAAAAAAAAGGATACAAACATGTAACGTGCATAGTCAAATGCCAAAATCGATCAATTCCAAAGATAAGGACATATTGGCGTTAGTTAGAAATTTCTTTTGAGTTATTAAGAGAGTTTTATTTTATTTTATTTTAAAAAAATCAAAATTAATTCATCAAATGCTGACAAATGACAATTTGAACAAACTGAATGTGTTTTCAGTTTTAACATTCAATAATGTGATTTTGATATAAAAATAGAAAATAAGAACTATATTGTTCTTACTTTGAGGTTATCCTATCTTTAAACCTAATAAATTACAAGTTCACAAAAGTTGACGTTGATTCAATGAAACTTCAAAATGATACTGCGTTCGTCTAATAATTCCAGTAATAAATGTTTATTACAAATGTGACGAAAAGTTTTCGATTATTCGCTCTCAAGTCTCAACTAACACGGCATTATTTATTTTTTTTTAAGAATTTTTCAGATTGGTAAAAGCATGTAAAGGTAAATAATTAGTTTAATATTTACTGGATGGGTGAAAACGAGCAAGACCATTAGAAAAATACTAAAGGTCGGGTGTATAAAAGGTTGAAATGAACGGAGCTTAGCTTAAGTTTTATTAAATTTATCAGTTTTTATATATTTTTACGTGCTAAATTTTAATTAAATTTATCAGTTTTTATTACTAACTTTTATAAGTTTAATAAATACCATATAGACTTTGTAAATATTTTTTAAAAAACAAATATGTTGTTCTTAAAAGGAAAACACGTGATTGTTATTTCTCTTCTCGAGATAATTAAGCATAATTTTTATTATTATTATTATTTTTTAAAGTATCTGCGTTCATTGATGACTAAAGTTATTTTTCTTATAAGTTAACATGTGTGTACATGGGTTTAAAAACTAAATACGGTTAAATTATTATTAATAAAAACATAAATGTCAAAGTGAAGAAACGAACTACAAGTTACTGTGAGATAAAACAAGTACATTGTACATATAATAACAATGCATGTAATTTCTATTTAAAATTTTAGTTATGATATCCGAATTTTTTTTTTTTTTTTTTCAAAAATCGTTATGTGCAATTAAAACTGATTTCAATAGTTAAATTCAACCAATATCAGCTTCAAATATCATCTTAACTAAACATTGATAGCATTAGACTTAATTTATTTTCTTGGCTACAAAGGAAAAGTACGAAATAACATAAAAACAGATTTATTATCATTAATCCTACTATTCAAAAAAATGCACTATTAAAAGTTTTGTTTGTAATAATCTAAAAAGTAAAAACAATATTGTAATAGTCAATTTTGTTCGTCCAACTAAAATGGTTATAAAATATTAATCGGTATTAACACATTTATATTTCTGTAAAAAATTTTCATAATTTTAATTTACGCATACACGGAGTTTTAAAAATAATTTATTTGGTATGAATAAATTACTAGTAATGAGATTAGAGTTTCTTTCTTTAAGTTTGGGAATTATGAGATGCACGAAGCCAAAAATAGAAAAGTAAAGCACGTGTTCTGGAAGGCGTTACCCACGACCAATTTGGATTTGGTACTATTTTTTGTCCCCAACTGACTCTTTTGTTTTTCTTTAATCTTAAAATAGACTGTGGGTCCCACCCACGCACCATTTTCTGGTACACGTGTCAGATACTGTCTACGTGGCAATTTCCAAGATACCCTCTTGACTACACCGTATTTCTCTACATATAATTGACCGTGGCTAGGGCTGTAAACGAACTGAACGTTCAGTGAACATTTCATGAACCGTTCGGTAAAAAGTTCGTTTATGTTCGTTCGTTTATTAAATGAACGAACATGAACAATATTTTACGTTCGTTTAGTTAAATGAACGAACATGAACAAAAGTCTCGTTCGTTCATTTATGTTCGTGAACGTTCGATTAGGCGTTCGTTAAAGTTCGTTTATTTTTATTTATCTATTTATGTTCATATATCATATCTTTTAATTTTATAATTTTAAAAATTGGTTTATTTAAACAAAGCAACACTTATAAAACAATATATTGTGAAGAATTCAATAAAGTTTATGTTTGTTTGTCTATTTTCATTTATATTCGATCGTTTATGTTCGTTTAGCGTTCGTTTACTGTCTTAATAAACGAACATAAACGAACATGAACAATTCATTTTCTTAATAAACGAACATGAACAAGAAAATTCGTCCGTTTAAGCGTCCGTGTCCGTTTATTTGTCCGGTTAAAATTAAATAAACGAACATGAACAAGGCTCTGTTCGTGTTCGTCCGGTTCGTTTACAGCCCTAACCGTGGCTACTTTTTCTTAATCCGTTTTGGAAACTGTAGATGTGGTCATGTGGATAAAACTTGTGGAATTAATTTGGCATGGTGAAATTAAAGTCTTATTGAAATTTCTTTCTGTAAATTAGTAAATGTGATATATGTTGAAAAGTAAAAGATTTGAATATTCAGAAATGGTTACTTGCTAAAATAACAAGGTAGGTTACATATTTCTGTGATTATGGAAGTATGTTGAGAAAGTTGTCACTATGGTATTATAAATTTATAATCAAGTTTTGATATTAATTATAATAATATACTAGAATTAATTACTGTAACATATATAATTTCATTTATCACATATAATATTTACTTAATTTACTTTGTAGATGATATTAATGACAAAGATAATGATATTCTTTTTCTAAGTTTTGTATTTATGTATCTCTCAATCTACCTAATTTATAAGCAGATATGAAAAAAATAAATGTAAAAGATGGTAGAAATAACTAATGAATTTTGAATATTGTGGTTACCATAATATATTAATTTTATCTTTCTTTTTTATTTTGAATTATTATTCTGTCAAAATAATTACCTTTTCTGTTATCAAAACTTTTTTGTCAAGTTTTGTAGGTTAAGGGTATGTTTGGCGAAAGTAACTGTTGCTGAAACTGGTGCTGGAGATGTTGCTGGTTGGAGATTATAAAAAGAGATTATTTTTATAAACTATATGAAATAACCTTTGGTTTTAAGCGATTATGAAAGATTATTTTTTTTAGAATCTCTTATAAGTTATGGTCTGTCAAATAAATATTATTTTTTAAGTAGCTTATTTTTTAGAAAAATAAGCACAATCTCCCAATAATTTTGTGTGCGAAAGATAGCCTAAAAGTGTTAAACTAATTCAATAGTTGAAGGGAAAAAAAGAAGAGAAACTTTATGCGAATAAAACGACTTGTTGGAAGCAATTTCCGTTTTGAAAAAAACGCTTCACCCTCAACTTTTGCTTCAATTACGGACTTGACCAAAACAAAACAAAACAAATTTTTTTGTTGGTTAATGTGTACCAGTCAGTCAAGTCTCTCATCTCATCTATCTCATAAATACAAATATATATATATATATATATATATATATATATATATATATATATATATATATATATATATATAAAACCCCTCATAACAAACAAACTTTCATTTTCATATTAAACACGTACATAAACCAAACCCCTCATTAAACCCCAAATCACGGTTCATTTGTTTCATGGCAGTTGAACATCCACATATGAATCATTTCTCTCCTCAGATTATCATACCCAATAACAGGTACGTACTATTCCTTCTTGATAACCATCATCAACGTTTTTATATATTTCTACTTTTTGATATATCAAGTTATTAAACTTTGTTATGTTGTAGGGAGATGGTTGAGCAAGGAAATAAGAATGCGTACGAATATGGCATGAATCAAATGGATAGTGGACTCACGTATAGTATTCCGATTTCAAGGAAAAGATCGCGAGGTTCGTCTTCGTTTGATGCCTCGGAATTTTTGTGCCAGAATGGCCAGTTTGTGAATGGGAATGAATTCGACAGCCAGAAAGAAATGTTTACGTTTCTTGGTCAAGATATGTCCATGCAAATTTATCAACAACAACTAGAGATCGATCGGCTCGTTGCGAATCATGTAAGATTATATATATATCAAGGTTTTGTTTTGGTACACCATATATGTTTTCACTTGTTTGGTTTTTGTATAAAATAAACTGCTCATATATTTGGACCAAAGAAAAAAAATGGTTTTATTCACATGAGCAGTTTTAAAACAACCAGTTTTATATTTTTTTCTAGAAACATAACTGTCGAACACTAAGAAGGTGTTCGAGATTGTGTTTTGGATGGTATTTGAATAATCTTGTGATAATTGCGTTTCTTTTGAAAGTTTTCAAAGAAGAATTTGAGATAGCCTTTGAGAAAAACGTAACGTTAAATATCCCATAAAAAATCTTATTAACTAATATTGTGTTATGTTATCTACAGACAGAAAAAGTGAGACTTGCGATTCAAGCAACGCGACAAAGGAACTCAATGAGATTAATAGCAGCAGCACAAGAAGGAATCAAGAACAAACTGAGATCAAAAGACGATGAAATCGTCAAAATGACCAAATTGAATTACGCTTTAGAAGAAAAAGTAAAATCGCTTAACGTCGAGAATCAAATATGGCAACAAATGGCTCAAAGCAACGAAGCAACAGCGAATGTTCTACGACTCAATCTGCAACAACTACTAACACAAATCCAACAACAACAACAACAAACGGCAAATGATGCCGAAGATAACGAATCTTGTTGTGGAAGTAATTACGAGGAACATGATGACAATAATAATGGCACAACAACTATCGACAATAATGGCAACATGTTAAACAGGTTGTGCAGAAATTGTGGTAAAGTGGAGTCATGCGTATTATTGCTTCCTTGCAGACATCTTTGTGTCTGTAGTACATGTGAATCATCCATCAACTTCTGCCCCATATGTAAATCTTTTAAAAATGCTACTTTGCATGTTAATATGAGTTAACTTTTTATATATATCTTTTCTTTTTTACCCTTTGGTACATCTGAATAATACAGTACTAATCTTTTATTCGTAGCTGAGGTATGAACTAACGGTTCTCGTAATTTTCTGTATTAGTGTGGTTGTTTAGAGCCTTAGAGGCTTCAAGTTTTTTATTATCATTCTAGAGTATATATATGCCGCAAAGTTTGAAGTGTGCAAAACTAGGTATGAAACCATATGGATGTCATTTCTGATACGATTTGTTACTGTCAATTTTATGAGAATTCGCCAAACACAACTGGTTTTTGTTTACGCATTCTAAGTTTATAAAAATGACAATTAATAAACTCATATATTTCATAATTACATACTTCGAATCATTTTAAAACTGATTTTTTTTTTTTTTGGAAGGTTAATTTCATTAAAAACCAACCACGAGCGTCCTCAAAGAAAGGACCCCCGGGTCACAAACCGGAATTACACCATGTCTAACGGATATTTACACCAATCAACCCAATCTAAACTTTTCAATTTAGCTCTATGTTTAAACCAAAAATACGAAGACATCTTGATACTCTCAACCACTTCAATCGCCCGCCGCCGATTGCCTTTGAAAATACGATCGTTGCGCTCAATCCAAATGGACCACATAGTAGAAAAGACAATGCCACGAAGGATATATTTTAAAACTGATAAGTGATGTTAATTATGGAATGTTTGGTTTTCATTAAAAGTTAATTATGTAATGCTTAACGAAACTCGTAAGGTTATGTTTATTAAATACAACTTATTCTAGTTATATGGTTTTGTAGAAAAACTTTGCTAGAAATCACTAACGAAATATCTTAGACTGGTTTAGGGTTTGTTTAAAATCGACACTGTTTTTAGGCTGGTTTAAAATCCAAACTATTTCATACCTAACTGATCAATAAATCAATTGACACATAACTGGTCAATAAATCAATCGATTGTTTTTGTCATTTTACAAAGCCATGATAAGAGCTTGTCAAATCAAACGAAAAAACAAGTATCCGTATTTTTTACTTGTATTATCTTGTTCTACTTATGTCATCATATCGATTTGTGACTATCCAAAATAAGTATCAAACACCCCAAGTTGGGTGTCGTTCATCCAATTGGTTTTATTTGGTTACAATCGTGGGTATATGTTCTTTACACCGGTAATAATACAACCACATATCAGTCGTTTTCAAGTACACGAAACTGGTTATTCGTTACGACACTTGAAATTATGATTTAGCTACGGTTGTTTTCTTGATCCGGCTTTGTAAAGTTAGTTGGATTTCATTTTCATGCTTCTTTGATTATGAAAACCAAGTTCATTGATTTGTTTTGTTTATGTTTGATCTATTGCACCGTGCACGGCTTTTGCAACTATAAGTCCGGTTACATCATTAAAGTAGGTGCATCAATCTTTGGGTTATTTGATACGTCTGCAAGCTAAATTAAATAAATTTTGCTTTATATATTGAGTTTGTTGTTATGTCTACTATTTTGATGTTTTCTTTATTGTTTTGGTGCATGTTACCTCATTTTTGTTACGTCTAAGTGGGTTGATATTTTGAAAGGGGTGTATATCCTTAGGGTGCGTTTAGTTGGAGAAAAAATTCTCTTATTTTCTATCTCTAGTTTTGTAAAAATTTGGAAGGAAAATTTATCTCTAAAAAACACTTGAAAATATAGAAAACACGTTTAGTTGATATTTATATTTTCTATTTTCAAGAAGGGGAGGGAGGGTTGTGGGTTACAAGGGAAAACAAAGAAAACAACTAAAATGTGTTTTGTAGTTTTCCTTGTTAAGTTAGGAAATAGAAGATTTTTTGTGTTTTGCAAAACATTTTGTTGGAAAACGCTTATTTGAACGCGATATCTGTTTTCCTTGTTTTCTACAAAATATTTTGTGGAAAACAAGGGTGTTTTCCCCCAACTAAACGCACCATTAAGTTTTGATAACACTTAGAACAACAATACACAATGCAAGTTGTGTTACTGTGTTTTTCAAGTTATAGTTGTTTCGTATTGTTGACCGATAATATTTTGTTTATTCGTTAACGTAGAACACGTACGCATGGGCGGAGCTTAATGAGGACCGGGAAGGGTCCCGACTCCCTAGGCCTAAGTCCGTTAGTGTATTTATTTGCGATTTCATGTATTAAAAAAAGATTTTTTTTATTTTTTATTTTTTTTATCTCGGCCTTCCCATCTAATATTTGTTTGTGAAAAAATTTGTTTCATCTCTCTCGCAAATTTTTTTCTAGCTCCGCCATTACGTACGTAACTTGAAAACATACTAAAAACAACTTATAGCATAGCGCAGTCTATGCCGCATATTTAATTGTTTATAATTCTCATATATTGTGTTTATACTTTGTCTACTCTCAAAGACAGCCTTGCGTAATAGAGAGTCTGGTTTTATAGTGTTGTGTCGCTTTGTCTTGAAAATTTTCATATGATTCTCGAGCAATTGTTTAATGTCACGCTGGTTTTGTTTTTCTTATCGATAGTTATTACTTATTAGTGTTGTTTTGGTCTTGAACAGGTTTTTTGAAACCTGTTTCTTTTTGGATTTCTAGTTTCATGTGAGCAAGTTTTGTTTATTTGGAAGTTAGCCCATGTGATTCTATAAGTTTTCGCTTTCATTTGTTTTGGTGCTAATATTTGTCCATTTGCGTTGGAGTTCAGTTATGCCTAATCATACTTATCTTTGTTATTCTATTCATTTTTGTCTTTGTTTGGATGAGGTAGTCAAACAAGACGATGATGGTCACGAGAAAAACGATTATATGGAAAAGTATGATCATTCTTTATGAAGTAGATTGGATCAACCGATCAATGTCTACCTCGTATATATGGAAGTTACATTATCCAGTGAAATAGGTATCATTACCATATATAATTGATTAATACTTATCTCATTCACAATTATTTATAGTGGTGGCAATGGTACACGGCATGCTGCGGTTTGCAACCATGCCGAGCGGCAACACCGCCGCCACTGCTTCAACATGGCTGCAGTATGATTGGTTTCGGCAATCTTTGCCGTTGAGGCATGGAGTTGGGGCATTAAATATTCGAACGTTGGGCGAAAAAAGAGACGTTGGGGAGTAAAAAAAAAAAAAAATAATCCTTTATACTAGTACTATTTTCTTTTCACATTTGCAACCACTTACAATTCAAATTATCACTTCCTTCTATAACTCTCATACTTTTAGAAAAAAATTGTAGCATGGATCCAAAGAAATCAAAAGGTGTTTCAACCTCATCAAGAGGTCGTGGACGGGTCTCTTGATCACAACCCGTTCGTCCGAAAAGTTGATGGCGGCACAACTCTGTAGTGTTGAAGAAAAGGCTTTGTTTCAGGCACTGAAGTTCTATAACCAACCGCACGATCACATAACCGATCCGAGTATACGAGAGTTCACTCTTGCCAAAAAACGTGAGTTCGCGGAGAAATATAGATGGAATTGTGATTTTTAGATATAATTATGTTTTTTTTTCTAAGTATTATGTAATTTTATTTTAATTATTCATGAAATATTATGTTTTTATTAAATTGTTTAATATAATTATAAATATAAAAAATAAAAAAATAAAATTAGATGAGACATGAGTTCATGGCTGCCACTAAAAAAGTATGGTGAGGCATAAGAGAGGCATGATTGAGGTGAAATGAAATTATTGGTGGGTGGTGAGGCATGTGTGAGGCATGAGATCATGACTACCACCACCCTTAGGGTTATCAAATTTCCCTCCCTAGGTACAACTTGCTTTACATGGTTTGTCTAGCATGACCCATAGTGGCATATGCTAACAAGTATTTATTGAACGCATTCTTCATCGAAAAAATCCTAACGCCGTACATCCGTAGGTGTCAATTGATTCTTCCTGAAGCACCAGCCTCATGAATTGTTCAATTGTACCCGGTGAACCAAGGGAGTTAGGAATAAATTCAAAACTCATTTCTTCAAAAGTCCTCATTTTCACGGTCTCCCACAGAGACATTTGTGTTGGGGGACAGGCACCCAAAGGTTGGCTCTAAAATTTTCGCATGTAAGATTTGAACTTGAGACCTCCACGAGAAAATCACAAGCCTCACCACTAGGACACACTTTTTAGCACAAAAGTTGTCATTGAAATGTGTTAGAACCATTTGATGTTGACAAATATGGTGAAACAAAAGTTACCAATATTATAAAAATTTATGATTATGTACCAGCAAGAAGTTATACTTTCTCTCTTATCACGCTAGAACAAATGATTATTGACTGTTATTGATTTTAGTGTAATTAGAGGATTGATAAACATTAACACGTGTTAGGATGTTAAGTGCATACTCGTTTAAATTCCATGGAAATATGAACTAAAAATGACATCTGAATTATGATTATGTATATAAGTGATTAAAATTATGTGTTATTATCACATGTGATTCTGCGATCGTAATCATGTTATTTGTTTTATAATCGTATGATTGATCACTTGTGATTAGGTGACTAGAATCATATAAACCGGATATAATTATCCTGTCAGGAAATATGATTATACTTAATAGTCATGGACGTTTTCTTATTACTAAAACTAGTAGGGTACTCGCGCAACGCAGCGACGAGTAGCCCGTGATTAAATATTACTACACTCGACCTTATTGTTGATGTTTTAAGTGTGTGTGAGAGATATGAAATTGTTTTTGTGTATTTATATAGTGGATGTGGTTATATGATTTTAACAATCATTATTAAAATAATGATTTTGGCCATTACACGTCTTTAATAATGGGCTGTAAATGATTTTAATAATGGAATGTATTGAATTTTAAGTCTTCCTTTTATAGTAAGTGTATTAGGCTTATTTTTTTTAAGACTTGTTATTTAGGAATGACTTAAGTGCATTATAATGTAGTTAAAATAATATTAAGACCGGATTCGGATGCTATTAAGTAGGTTTTAAGTGTAGTTTAACTTTTGTGTTAATTATCAGTTTACAGTTTGTGTGAGAGATGAAAATTTGGTCATATGGTCAAGATAAAATTTTCATTAACAATAAAAAATTAGGAAAATACTATGAAGAACTTAAAGAATAAATGTGAGAAACTTTAGAAATCTTAGACTGTATTTGCACCACCCATATTTGTTACACTCTCCTAACTTAGACACTTTAGAGTGAAGACGATTGATACCCTAGCACGTTGTAGCTTGTGACGCCGTCACGTGACCTTGTTATGTGGCCTTTTTTGCTTTCTCTGTTTTTCCACCCAATCGAGCCCAAAGTGCAATCTTTTCCAACAAATGCATCCCAAGTAACTAAAACTTAAAAAAAATTATTTAGGGCAAGATATAATCAAATATGTACGAGTTTAGAGGCTAAATGACCCCTTAAAAACGTATAAAATTACACTTCATCAAATATCCCTACACTTGAGTTTTCAAGAATTTTTTTTAGCCTAATCAAATTACAAGTTCGGGGGTATTTAGCATTAGTTTAAAGATAGTTTATAGCACACACGTTATATATACTAGCGCCTCGCATAAGTGTTTTTATTCTCTCATCTCTCAAGTGTATAACTGATATAACAATATGAAAACGGGAGAAAGAACACTCACTATTTGTCATAGCACATAGATTGCCATTGGCTTAATAAAAAATTAAATCTCAACCGCTTTGGCGTAAGTACCTAATATAAACTATCAAATACTCCATCCGTCCCATATTAAGTGTCCACAATGGAATATTTGGATGTCTCAAATTAAGTGTCCATTTGTACCTTTCAACCAATAAGATGAGTGTTTAGTAGGTAAAAGTAATATTTGATTGGTGGAGAGTTTAGTTAGTGGAATCTCTTAAAACATTGTGCATTATGAAAGTGAACACTTAATATGGGACGGAGGTAGTAGGTCTTTATAAATGATTGTAACATTAGGTGTAAGGTAATGACCATTCAAAACGGGCATATAATTTGCATATGAAGGTCATACGGATCGTTCGGATCCGATGAATCCTCAAAGGATTCGTGGATAAAAAAGAATCTGTCCCAACCTGATGCAAACTCACTTCTTGCCTATTAAAGCAAGCTTTTTGCATTCATTTTTCCTCAGCCTTTGCAAACATCTTCTAGCATCTCATTATGTTTTCATACACTTTTTTCTTTGATCATTATCTTGTTTTATATTCATTCAAGTGATCTATTTCTCTAGCATGGGATGAACACAAGAAGAAAATCAAATCCTTCGTGTTGTAGCTTTTAGGTTTATATTTGCAAATTTATTGTACTATCATATTCCATTATTATACTCTAAAGTTCGCAAAAACAATCATACACCAACATAGAGTGTTGAGTTAGTGTTTTACTCCTCAAAACACATAGAGAGAAAGGTTGATTCAACCTAGACAAGGCAGCGGTATTTAGATTTGTATCATAAAACTATAAGAAACGTTGTATGGTTTTTTCTTCTAAGAAGGGAGCTCGCTGACATAGTGAAGTAACTGTGGAGTCGGAAACTCGAAGAGCGGAGTAGCGTGAGGAAGAGTTTCGTTACCTAACCACTATAAATATCTTGTGTTTGATTTGATCATTTGTTTACTTCCTGTCTTACGTTTCATTACTTATATTATCGTTGCTTGTTCACATCAAGTTTCGAAACTAAGATTTTAAAATAACAAAACTATTCAATCCCCTTGTAGTTTTCCATAGTATATGTGTATATAGTGAGGTATTTTTATGTGTTTGGTGATGAGTTTGTTATATGTTGAATGATGATAAGACGCTATAGTAGAGATAACTTAGCCATCACCTCTAATCCAACCATGACAGTAAATGACATTAAAGCTTTGTAACAACCTTTGTCCTTATAACCACTTAAATCATGGGATCATCAAGCATGAAACATATCAAGCAAGTTGGCTAATTCCATATACAGTAAATTGATGTTGCTTATTCTAGTTGCCTAAACTAAGGAAATACGTATCAATATGTAAATTATTTCAAAACAAAGTTTGTGATACCCGGGCAATATTACGAATTTTTGTTTTTGAAAAGTGAGGACAAATACACGATTTACAGAGATATCCAAGTTAAATAAAATCGTCACTCTTGTGTGACAAAACCTTGAAATCACCAACACTGACAAATTATCACTCATACCATATATCATGACCAACCACATGTGGCTTTTCTTTCCTTGATGTTGCGTATTTGCATGAGGATCTAGCTAGTGTAATCAGGGCTGAGCATGAACGACCCAAAACTGAACCAGATCGAGAAAACCGTGTAATATTAAGGTTTAGGAGTGTGGAGATTTTCTTCCAATCAGAGGTGGAACTCTTAAGGGGCAGTGGAGGGTCCCGGTTCTCTTAAAAGTTGCGACAACAAGTATAAGTATTGTAAATTTTAAAAGTAATTTAATTGATAATACAAACAAATCTCCGATTTAAAAATAAATATTCAAATTCCACAGCTGCTTCTAATATAACAGCATATCAAATATTAACTAGAAAATCATTGATGAGATTTTCTTTTCTTAAAAAGTAGTGTAAAAAAATAAGAATACAATAAATTGTTTGTAAAATGAATGGTGTGTGTTGGGAAAAGGGTAACCTTAAAAGGAGGATTGTAGGACCCAAATGAGTATTGTACGGAGTTGGCTTGTTGGAAACGCTGGTAATATTGTGGGGTCAACCAGACAAACTTAAAGTGACACGTACAATAATAAAAGCCAGACCACGTAGGACATCATGGGACCCACGCAACAAATATTGTAGGGCCCACATGATGTGGCCACACTATTATTATTACTGTAAAATATTATTATAATAATAATAAAGCCACAGGGTACACAGTGTTTGTGTGGGTTGTTGCAGATGTCAGACACTAACTTATTCGTTACCCTTTTTTCCAAGTTAAGAAAAAAAAGAAAAAAAAGTTATGGGTGACTTCTCATTTATTACTTTGCATTTGTCCTTTTTATTTATAAAATAATATCCATGAATTGAAATACCTCCTTTCGAGGAAGATTATAAAGTATTTTTCTATTTTTCTTTTACTTTTCTTCTTTTCTTCCTTATGTGTGTAACGTTTCATTTGTTGTTTTCTTTTGTTTATTCAAACAGTGTTAGCGGTGAAAGAGACAACATGCAACCTAGAAAGTGTTGCGAGTATTTAATATACAGCCTGTGATTTATTTATTTTTCATATGAATTGAATTGATATTTAAGTTTTCAGTTTATCTGACTAAATAACGTATACTTTTATAAAGTTGTGATAGTAATTATTTTGATTTCAAGACATAGCTATTATTAAAGCTACACTTATGGAAATTTTACATGCTTAAACAAATACAAAACTTCTGTCAATTAATGCTCTTACTGATTGATAAACGCCAAGCTTTTAAGTAAAAGGGAATTTTTTCCCCTCAGAAAGGTGAAAATATATTGTTAGCAAAACAAATTACAACAATTGAGAAAACATACATACTAAAATGGACATGCCCATTCAGTAAAGAGAGACAAATACAAGCTTGTCAAATATCGGATACAACTAAAGCATACATCTCTGCTAAGTTTCCTACTAAGTATGATACAACTCAAAACAAAGATAGTAGACAGCTTCATACAGTTTGTTTAACTACCCAATAGATAACTCTAAATACACCGTAAATGCAACAAGACCATAGCTCCATATCTACATTTCCTAATCAACTTACACTCAAAACCATTCAACCATCATCCACAATGATCAAGGAGTGAGAAGGTTAGGCATCAATATCCAAGCTATAGCCACCTAACTTCTCCAAATATGAGGCTGTACCAGATAGTAAAAAGACTTTTCAGAGTAGTAAAAACTTTTGAAAAAGTCATGCATTACGGATGCTCTTTAATGCCTCTAGAAATGTTTAATTCTGATTGTTGTTTTAAACTTGGACAATAATTTTATGACGTAATCAAACTGTAAAAGAACCTATTGAGCAGGTAAAACATAACTAGATGCCCCTTGAAATGCTTAATTTAAATTGTTATATATGTTTATGTAACATAGTTTAAAGGGTTTTTCTAACATGTGCTCTAAGACACAAAATAAGCACACCAAAAGTATCATGGACATATGAAAAAGAACATAAGAATTCACACAAAAATACAAGTAACTATACTTTTATGTAGGTCCCTGATTACTTTTATGAACTTTTGTGTGCTTAACTTGTGCATTTAAGGTACAAGTTAGAAAAACCTAGGTTAAAAGTATATGTATAACATTAACTACTTGAAATTTTGTTTTGAGTTGTCAATTTTGCCGACTCTGTCTAATAAAACTACAAGCTTCAAATTTTCGTACAATCTAAAGATGAATAGTATCATAAGTTATTTTACATGCATGCGTGAATTTAATGGAAGTAAAATGTAGTTGGATCTTTGTAACAGTAAAATGAGATTGACAAGCGTAAATGGTGGTGAATGGTCACCGACGATTTCATAATTCGATAACAATGATTATTTTAACTAAAAACTAAAAAGTTTGTCGTTGTGGTTAACATGGGGTCCTTTGTCTTTATATTCCTTGAAAATATTATTACGAAATATTTTGATATGATATGATGCTGCTGTGTTGGTTGGATGGTAGTGGTGCCATGATAAGCCATGACCATCAGATGGTGTGAACAACAATACAATTGTTTCAATGGCTTTGCACGTGAACCACACGTGATCAGTGGCTTTTCACATCACATAAACAAACAAAACTTTCATAAAACTATTTCTTACCTACATCTTAGGATAACATCATTCGAATGTCGAAAATAAGAAAGTTACGTGTTTCAAAGTATTTGTCTAACTCCAACAGTGACTTTTGTCGAACATCATTTTTTCTGTCATCTCAAACTTTTCTCGATCTTCTGCGACCTACAACCGACTTTTTCAAAGTTAGGATAACATCATTTGAATGTCAAAAATAAGCAACTTAGATGTTTCGAAGTAGCTGAGAACTCTTGTCGTCTAAAAGTAATATGTTTAAGCGAATTAACAAGCCTTCCTTACTTAAATCGTGAAGATAACTTAACTCGTGTGATGCTCAACTTCAGCGAATTCGTAAATGAAGAAATGTTTGTGGTTGTCTTTATACCAATTCTCGATATCTTACCTCACTCATACTCTGTTCTAGTAAAATTTAGTATTGTCGTTGACTTCTTGTTGTTTTTGTTGTAGAACTTGTCATACACTGTTAGCTCTAGGTAAGCTTGATTATTCTATAATCTTATTCAATATTTCAATGGGTTAATTATTTGCTAAGTTGAAATTCGTCATATCAACTAAAGCAGACCTAACTAAAAATAATATCATACCAAAAACTTAATTAATTGAGTTGAATATGTATGAACCTCTTAAATATCACTAATGTATGCGTTCAATTTATTCCTAGAGTTGTTATTACGCTCTTTTCATCGTTGAAAGATTCCAACAAAGCACGTCTTGATGGGATAAGTCATTCATGTTTGTGTAAACAATGCAGTCTCGATGTTGACAAATCTGAAAAATAATCTTATAAGAACCTATCTGATACAATGGAAAATGATAACAACACGCTAACAACTTATTTAAATATATATATCAAGGATCATGTATTTAAAAAATGCTAATTTCTGTACTTGTTGTGTGTTTGCATCATGTATGCATTTGATATGGTATTTTTTTATTTGTCGATAAATATGCGTATTAATTGCGTTGGAATTTAATCAATCAAAGTATGCAATAATTCTTGAAACTTTAACTGAGTCAAGTCTTTGTTCGATATACGCGGATCCACATTTGACCATATTATCATAGCTTGGTGCAATAATATGCAACGTTGATTTTAGAAGTCTACGCAAGCTCGGGTTTTACTATGATATAGTCCATGCATAAAAAGTATCAATGTTTATTGAAATAAAGTTAGAAACATCTGTGGCGGACGCAAAAATTTGTCATTGAGTATGCACTCTTTAATTAAATTTGAGAATGGTATGTTTGCATGCAATTGGTATATCTAAAGAAAATTTTCGTTTTTATACTAGTGATGGTGCTTTAAGGGTATGAACGCGCATATCATCTGCCTTAAGTATGTCCGTCTATGAGAAGCGTATGGATTTTTATTTATTTATTTATTTATTTTTTTAAGGCAAAGAATTTTTATTGAACCAAAAGAAAGGAAGAAAATAACAATAAGGTCCCCAAGGATGAGAAGCGTTTGGATTGATCGTGCAGTTCAAAATTTCTGATTTATATATTAGGTTGTGAATTTAGATGATCAAATAAGGTTTGATTCAAACTCCACGTTGATATTTGAGCATGTAACATGTTTAAGTGAATTTATATATGAGGTTTAAGTTAGTCGCATTACCGTGCCCAACATACTTGACTTGACCATGTAACATGTTTTAATCACTACTACTCTATTTTACAAGTGCTGTGTATGGATCTCAAATTTAAGGACCAGCTGCCCAAGTTAGGTAACGTGAAAGACAATTGGTATGGTTTTTATCAGTTATTAAATAGTACAACCTAAAAATCAAAACCATGGCATCACTAAAAGTAGCATTTGAAACACGCGATATTGACTTAGCTATATACTAAAACAGAAACATCTTATCTCATGTCGTTATTTGAAAAAAGACACATGAACGTTTCATTCACGACTAAGTGGTCTAGTGATAGGCATGCATGCCGCATGCCGATGACTCAAAAACCATTCGAACTTCGCTAGGTAAATTAATATTTTGAAGGTAGCTAGAGAAAAAGTTAGGAAACAAGAGTTGACATCAATGAAAAACCATACATGCCATAGAACCTATCAACCAATCATAGTCACCCATTTATATTTTTCATATTTTTTTTCAAAACAACATATCTTGCAAACGGTAAATCTTCAAGATACAAAAAAATACCATCGCGACGAGAATTAAATGATCTTTCTATAGATATGCATTGTTATATACTTACGACGAACCTTTTTTCGCCCAGAAAGAATCATATATGATTCGTAAAAATCATATATGATTCGTAAAAAATCATATATGATTCGTAAAAAATCATATATGATTCGATTTTTACGAATCATATATGATTCTTACAAATCATATATGATTTTTTTGGGCGAAAAAAAAGTTTGTCGAAAGTATATAACAATGCATGTCTATAGAAAGATAATTTAATTCTCGTCGCGATGGTATTTTTTTTGTACGTTGACGATTTACGGTTTGCGAAATATTTAAGTTTTAAAAAAAGGGTGGAAGTTTATTTTTTTATTTTGATAAAAAAAAATGAATGGTTAAGATTGTTTGATGGGTTATATAGTAAAAATTAAATCTATAAAGAACTTTTGGCTAGGAAACAATCACAAAGATATCTAGACTAAGGGGGTTGGCAATGGGTGCGGGGAGGCACGGTGCGGCATCCCCACCGCACGGGAACACCGCCGCCCTCCCCTTCCTACCGCACGGGGTGGTTGTTTTTCAAGCTTACCGAACCAAATTCGAACGTTATGCATTTAAGATTTGGAACGTTGGGGGGAGTTAATGTACAATCGGATACTTTTTTTTGAAGTGTATATATATACATTTCACTTTGCAAATGTGAACACACAAAAAAAAAAAAAAAAAAAAAAAAAAAAAAAAAAAAAAAAAAACAAACAATCCGTAGTAAAAAAAAAAAAACATACGCTGCCCAAAAAAAAAAAAAAACTCGGCTTACACAAAATGGATTCAAGAAAAAATAGAGATCTGAGAAAAAATGTTCGTGGATCAAGAAGTGGATCGAGAGGCGCAATTCGTCCTCGAGTTCAATCACAAACCGGTCACGATGGTTCGTCACAACCCGGTTACCGTCCAGAAATGTACCCGCAATCTCCACCATTTTTCTACACCCAACAACCTCTCCCACAACTTCCTACAAACTTTGAGCCGTTTGATTATCAATATACACAATAACCCCCACCGCAAAATCCTACTAACTTTAACCCGTATGAGCCACATTATAACCAACAAAAAAGGCGTGAACGGGTTAGTGAACCATTACCCATTCATGAAGAAGATGATGATGACGAAGATTATGACAATGTTAATGTGGTACCCGAGACACAACAAAATGATGAAGAAGAGGAACAAGTCCAAGAGGTGTCGCGGCCTAAAAGTGGAAAAAACCCGCTAAAATTTGGACGCCCGATGAGGAAGAGGCGTTAGCTAAGTCTTGGATCAAAGTTTCGGTGGACAAAGTTGTTGGCGACCGCCAAACAAAGATGGGATTTTGGAGGCGAGTTCTAATGCATTTTCAAAGCCTTGTCCCGAGAACCGAACGTGCTTATCATATGTTAAACTCGAAATGGACTCCTATGCATCAAATGATCGCTGCGTTCAACGGTTACTACATACAAGCGGTATATATATATATATATATATATATATATATATATATATATATATATATATATATATATATATATATATATATATATATATATATATATTTTTGTTTCGAATATATAATGCTTGTTTCATATATACATGTTTTTTTTTTTTTTTTTTTTTTTTTTTTTTTTTTTTTTTTATTCGAATATATAATGCTTGTTTCATATATACATGTTTTTTTTTTTTTTTTTTTTTTTTCGAATATATAATGTTTCTTTCATATACTTTTTTTTTTTTTTTTTTAGAACCGTTTGAGAGATAGTGGATTGAACGATATTCAAGTTTATGAGAGAGCACAACTCGATTTTGAAAAACAATACAACAAAGCTTTCGCGCATACCAAAGCGTGGCACATCCTCAAAGATCAACGAAAGTGGCAAGAACAACCGGTGGTTAATCAGGCTGCGGAATCCACGGGGTCAAGAAAGAAAAGAAAGTCGTCGGAGTCAAGTAGCGCTCAAACACCAACAAGTGAGACGCCAATAACCGTAGAAGATTTCGACTGTGACTTACCGAACCTCAACGAGAACCCAACTCCATCACGTCCATCGAAAGGAAAAAAAAAGACGATTTCTGAAGATTCAAGCCGAAGCTCGATGCGTGATACTCTTGCAAGTTACACAGCCGAAAAGAGAAGTTTAATGCAGCAACAATTGGAGGTGCAAAAGAAAAAGGACGACGAGTATTTCAAATTTCTTGATGGGGAGGTGATGAATCGTGACATGAGGTTCGTTATGGATCCGCACGACAATATCCCAGACGAGGCTTTTAAGCAATTCGTCATCAACAAGAAACGTCAGATTTGTGCACAATACGGGTGGCCATGTAGTTTGTAGGAGTTTAGTTTTATAGTTTTAATAATATTATGTAACGCTTTTTTAAGTTTTAATGGTATTTTAGACTTGTAATAAAAATATGTAATGTTTATTTTAATTTTAATGAATTTTAGTATAAATTTTAATAGAATTTAAAAAAGAAAAAAGAAAAAGGAAAAAAAAAAAAAAAGAAGTGAGTGAAGGGTAAGGGGTGTGATGTCAACAAAAAGTGAGTGAGTGAAGAGAAAAGTGGGAGGGTGATGTGACATAAAGGGATTGGTTGTTTGTGAGTGAAAGTATTTGGGGTGAGTGGTGCATTGCCAACCCCTTAGTCGTATACATCTGAGTCATAAACTCTTTCCCCAATCCGTTAAGGTTTTAAATTTGGGAACTTACAAGTTATGGATAACCCCAAACAGAAAAAGTTGAACGATACTGAAATTGTTGTTGACATGAGAATCCAAACCAAACAAAGAGAGAAAACAAACAATTATTTCGATAACGACATTTTGTTATTCATGCATCCTAACATTTTTCCATCATAGCTTACTTTATTTGATATATCTTGCAATGACTACATTTAGGCGTGGCTTATTGACTTTCTAGGATTTTACGAAATTAAATTAGACTACAGCTTAACTAATTTGGTGGCAGTTATGGAACGGGAGGTGATATGTACACCACTAAAAATGATATGCACACCACTAAGTTACACTGATGATGCACACAGTACAACATTCAAATGCAGAATTAGTGGTGTACACACCATTTTTAGTGGTGTACATATCATCTCCCGGACATCTATTGATTTTTGTAGCATAGTATTAATTTTGGGTAAAAAAGATAATAAAAATTAAAATAAAAATAAAAAAAAACTTGATTTTTTTTAAATGTATCCGCTTTTTAAAAATTGTGTTTTTTCTCTAGTTTAGTCTATTATAAATGCATTTGGTACTCGTGTATTCTAACTCCGTCCCTGCTTGGTGGGCTACGTTATGACCTACCATTATGTGGTGCAGCCATTAAGTTCTTTTAAGATGTGTTAAGAGTTGTGTGTTTAAACTAATGGTGATTTTAATAAACAAGGTTGGTTCTCTTCATGCGTTGTATATAAGATATTGAACTCATACATGTCACAAGATTATATTCTATATTTTGTATAGTATTAGAAACACTAGAGGGACCCAGAAACTAACAACTATACTTCGTATCAAATCCACCACATGAAGTTCTATTAAAAAAACAATAATGTAAGAATAATATGTAAAAGTTTTACGTCTATTCTTCCTGTTGCATAGCCAAACCAGTGATAAATATTGAACATACTCAAGTAAGATGGTATATTTGCGCAACAGTTATAATAATCGTACACGAACGAACAAGTTTTATATAAATTTTTTATTATGATACTATCAATCAATCTTTATCATCTTACGAACTTCTATTAGTATGTTTACCAAGTGCATGTATTTATTTTTATATTATACTAATTTATGCTTTTATTTTTATATTTATATTTCGTTAATAATAATTTTAACCGTATTAACTTTTTAACCACGTATATAATAACTTTAATAAAATTATTTAAAACAATTAATACTCTTATAGTTATAATACCTATGTACGAGCGGGTTTTTACATAATATTTTTATTATATTTATCGATTAATACTCGTTCTTTAAGTTTAATATCTAATTTTTCGTTAATTATAATTTTAGCCGTATTTAATTTTTAATCTCTTGTACGCACAAGCTAAACTTATAAAGATGAATTATAAGAGTTGTTATCGAAAAAGATACTAAAAAATAGAAAAGAAATCTACTTAAACTAATAAAGAGGAATAACATGAGTCGTTTGTATATGTAACTTGTTAAGCGAGCCACAAGTGGGAGTAGTACCGGATGGGTGACCATCCGGGAAGTCCTTACTTGTGGTCCACTTGTGGACCATATGTTCCGGAGATATCAGGCAATGAAGAGGAGAACCTGTAAGCCATTAGCTGCGCAGGTTCGAATCCAAGCCGGCCCCGGTTTTCATCCGGCCGTTTCTCCAGCGAGTAATCTCGTGTGGAGGCGGTACGGTTTCCGGGCGAAAGCCGTTTAAATCCCCACTGCGCCAGCGTGGGCCCGGTTCATACAACATAGTCTGGGTATGTGGTGGATGAGGGCCTGCTATTTGGCAGGTGCGACTCTAAACCATATATGGAAAAAGTCACCTTTCAAAAAAAAAAAACAATCTCGTGTATTCATTTACATATTATAGGAACTTGTATTTGCATTTGATATTTCTAATCTTCAATTAACATTAACTTAACCTATAATGAAAATATTTATAAATAACAACATTTTAGTTGTGTTTTAAAATAATAATAATAAGTCTAGTAGGTATAAAGTATAAGAGAATATTTTTTAAATATAAAAGTTATTAATTGGCATAAAAATTGATAAGTGTTTTAATTTATTTAAAATTCAACAATTAAAGTTTTGTTTTATCACCTCATTTATTTTTTATTATTTTTTTATTATTTTTATTTTTTTTACAAAATTGACATCTATATTTTTAAACTTATTGTTTGACATGGATAATTTTTTTTCCTTAGATTAACCAAGGGAAGTTCAATTTTGACTTTTAATCGGCTAATAGAAATACTTTACTTTCAAATGTAGATTTTCTATTGATCCAATTTCAATTAGTTTAACATTCTTTTGACACTTTTTGAAAATCTATTACTATTATATAAGAGATAGAGTGAATTTAATTTTCCTTTTCAATATTCTAGAGGTTTTAAAAGCTTTAGTTGTTAGACATTATATACATAGGGTAGCGATTGTGTGCAAAGGGAGCGGAAAACCCACTCCCTAAAAGTTTGAAAAGGTCTCCAAAGCCCGATACACGTCCACTATCTGGTACATTCCTTCCGTAATTTCTTATCTTTCACAACCTTCTTCCTCAATTCAGTTTCAAAATCTCAAAATTAAGTTTCGAATTCTGTTTAAATTCATCATATATTCGTTCAATCGTGACAAATTACAACATTTTTCATGAATTCGAATTTCATCACAATTAGGGTTCCATTAACTTTGAGTTGACAAAATTACTAAGAAAATTATTGATCAACACTATATTAACATCAGATAATATCAATTCTTTTTTATTTTTATTTTTTCTAAATTTTTGTTTTAAAATGTTCATCAGATGATTATTCATCAAAAGAAAAGAAGATAACAACCTTTGATGAAGAGCTATTAACATCCTTTGATTTGTTCTTAAAAGAATGTTCATCAATAAGTTGTTCATCAAAAATGTTAACTTGTTCCTCAATAAGCTGAAATAAAGGTTAAGGTAACCTGATGTTCATTATATGATTTGTTCATCATATCTTGGTGTTGATCATATGTGATGTTCATCAACTTATTATTCATCATATCTTTATGTTCATCATACTTTGTGGATCGTGAGTTAGAAGGAAATTTAGAGGAAAACAATGGACACATGTTAGCCAGTTATGGCTTTTTAGGAGATAATTCCTTTTTTATTTGATCATCTTTATATGCGAATCATATTATCATGTGACAAATTTCTGAATCCACTACCGAGTGAACCTCAACTTTTTTACCACATTTGTTTTTAAGATAATCGTATGCCGAATTATGTCGACCAACAAAATATACGAAGTTGTTTTGGCATCATGGAATTATTGATCAAAGATAGGTAAATAAAAAAGAGTAACAATATATATTCGCTTTCATTGTGGTTTTGAAATGTTCCACAGCAATTATAGGTGGTCAATCATATCTTTCCCCACATGTGAGATGATAATTCATTTAGCATAAAATATTGTTAAAGATGAATGTGGGGTTATAAAATTGTTTGTATGATTCTTATACTTGATTAAACAAGTATTCGCATAATATAATGAAGTCGGTTGAACTCAAACATCAATCTAGCATATCATTATTTCAATATTGTGCATGATATCCTCACAGTATGCCCCACTATCCACTTTGGTCAACAATGTCTATCAGAATTTTTGTATTATGCTTACTTTTTCTTTTTTTAGTTTAGAATTTATGCCAACTGTTACATATTAAAAAACAAAGTGTTGTAAGATAACAACTTAGTTTCTGTAAAATATTTCATTTATATCTTGGCATTAGTCATCTGATGTAACGACATATTACTAAAAATTATTTATAATTCCGACCATGTTATTCCTGTAAAGGTTAGCAACATTTTTTAGAAATCATACAAAAGTTACATTAAAAAGTAGTACAAAACAAATCCTATTTATAATCATTAAAGCCATTTCCTTCAAACTTACGAATATGTATCACGTTTGCAAACTATAGTGACCTCAATTTATGCACAAAGACTTGTTTGTTCTTAAGGAAATAGATTGTAATAACCCGGCCGTCAAAGAAGCCTAAGCAAATCTCGACACCATATAGTTCTCACATATATGTATTTGGTTCATTTTGCTTATGGTAATTGAGTTACCTCTTTAAACGGGTTGAAGACATTTCAAGTTTTCTTTTGTCCATATTGCTTCTCCCATTCAAAAAGTGATCAAGTTTCAAAAGATTTCTAGCTAGAGTTTCTTGAGGGATTGATCAAGGATATTCCAATTACTAATAAATATGTATAATGTGACTGATATTATGTTTTCTTATCGCATATATCAATTTTAAAACCCCAACATATAGATCTAACTTCAACACGTAAATCATGCATGTGTGAGTAATATAAATATTACGTAGTAAGTATTACCAGAAGCATGCAAATGTGACACTGTTGCATATCACTTTGAATTAAAAAAATAAATTAACTGATAATTATCTACCATCCTTAGTTGATAATCTACATGTCCCATTTTATGCATTCATTTACGGCTTTAGTCATGTCAAACTTTAAAAGTGGTTATTGCTAGTGGAGCTAGCATATAACATATGCTTCAAGAACCTCTTCCTTCCTTTCTTTTATTCGAATCTAAGCTGATCTCCATATATCTATAATTCTAAATATAAAGAAGAATTTGCTTTTAAGCTACCAAAAGCAATGTTGGCATGGGTCAACTAAAGATAAAAGAACCATCAACACTACTACTCGGGTGTTTCAATCTTTCTTTTTGTGCTTTATCACGACAGGGTCCATGATCTTCAAAATCGGATTCATATTCGTATATATTATATGCAAACTTTCTTTTCATTGCACGGGTTTTCATTTTCAAACTATTCGGAAACTACCGCACAATCCCATCATAAAGTGATGTGGATTTAAAGTATGAGGAAAATACAAGTGTTTGATTACATTCATGTAAACATAATGAGGTAGGTCTTAGTCAATTGTCGACTTGCAGATTTGACATCCCCATATAATAAGTTGAGTAGGCCGGTGCATGCATGGTACACATGAAATTTCTTACTGTATTACATTTCAAAGAAACCAACACACGTACAATGTGCGTAATTCTAACAACCTTTGAACATTAAGAGACTTCTAACACAAATGACTGGATAAAATTTATTCTTTATCTCTGTCTAGAATTAATAAAGGTGGCAACATAGTTGTAAATGATGGACCAGATTATGGATTCGGTATGTTGAATAGTTATAAAACATGGTGCATCAACATGGGTCAGGACATACGAGTGAACATCAATATTTTTTCTTCAAAATGTTTAGAACATTTCGATTGTGTAGGTTCTTGGCACTTGAAACATATTATTAGCAACTTTTAATTCACTGAACCAATTTTCTTTGTAACTAACATTTTAATTTTAGTTAGGCTAGTTAAGACTTAATAAGTAACATGAATGAACCATTTTAAATTTATAGTATCAAGTTGTTCCTTTGATCATGATTTGATCAAAATGTTAGGTGTGAAGCAATGAACAATGATGAAAAAGAGGATATTGTGACATGGGATAAATCATATGGAAACAAAAACAAGTAGATATGGAGGTTGCTTTTTTGAAACAAATGATTCCTACTTTCACATGGAATGGATGGATTTTGAGATAGGTGTTGGTTTGTGTTTAGGAATAAAAAGGACAACTATATTGGCCCTTTGCTATATCTTTGCTTTTTTTTTCCCTTCACAAAAAAAAGGAAAAGAAAGTGCTTTTAGCCAAGAAGGGTGGTGTTCCTTCCAACCATTTTCTCAAAAGACCATCATCAATAGTGGGGTGTAACCATCACCTTTTGCCCAACCATTACAGTGTCCCAAATGACATCATTTTAGCAATAGCAAGAAAACATGATCTATTAGGATTACTTGAATCGTGTATGATATAAAAGGAATAAACACGGGCATCATTAATCAGCACATAAACGTGCGATGATTAACAAACTTCAAATCAAACTTTAAGTGATTGTCGGGTGAGGAGCCTGAACAATTCAAGAATTGGCTATTCTAAGAAAACCATTTGCAAAACGAATATAAGGTTTATACTAAGAGTATCAGGGTCATGGCTCAAGCCGTTTTGTCACCTCAGCATTCTCATTTTTACATTCACAATCTAAAATGCCCACTCACTCATTACTCAAGCCATTTCACCTATTTTGAAACCCACCATACCTTATTAAAACATAAACTCATAAAAAAGAAAAGAAAAGAAAAGAAAAGAAAAAATTTCAATTAAAAAAAAGTGAAGAATTAACGTACGGTAGTTAAATGACTTGGACAATGTCACAGGGAGGTACGGTGGCACTAAAATGGCCCAAACCATTTGGTGTTTACATGAGAGTTACATCACCTTTAACGTTACCATGCCCCATGCTCTAAATAAGATTGATATAGTGAAGTCTTTGTAACCTTCCTAAAATCCAAAGCCTTTTAGTTTATTTTCCACATTTCAAATGCTAAATCTGGTCCTTTTATGTTTGTTTTTTTCCCTCTCCAAGTTACGTTGAAATATTTTTTTGGTAAAAGGTCAACGACCGGGTAAATATATTACTCCAAAAAGCATTTAAGTACAACGGATATGGGTGAATCCTATATCTCAGCCCGTTGCATAGGCGAAATGCTTACATAACAAGATACTTCCTATTTTCTAGACAAGAAAACAAAACCACTACCACATGATATTGAAAGACTCGGATAAAAATATAAACTACTTCCTACGAGCTTAGAGATTAAAGGCATAAATGGCATTAAGAGCATCCAAATTCCCTGGAAGATCATAAATTTGCTTCGAGTAATCATCATAGTCATCAAACTCATCTTCACGCTCATGACCACCACCAAAAAGATTTGCTGATTCGTTGAACGTGTTAAGAACCTTATCCTCATCACTATCAGAAACCACAACCTCACCCACCTTAGAAAATGGGTTAGCTCTCTTAGAGACAGAGGTAGACGGAATAGGATGACCTTCATCATCCACAAGAGTAGCTTTCCCATCAATAAGTTACGTTGAACTAGTTAGATAGGTGTAGTGACTTAGTGATAAGTTGTGATTTATTTTTTTTTTTTATATTTTTTTTATTATTTTTATTTTTTTTAATCTTAGAAAAACTGAGAATATTATCAGAACAACTGCAAGGAGCCTAGCAAGAATGTACAAAAATAAATAAATAAAAATCTAAGGAAACAAAGCAAACAAGTAGAAACAAAACACTAGAAAAGCATCAGAAAAAATAAAACCAAGAAACAAGCAGCCACTAACACCGCGCAGAGAGACATCTTGGGCTAGAACCAATCAAGAGAAGATGACGAGCAACAAGCTGAAATCCATATACTTGACAAACATTGAATAGAAGGAAAGTCATCTTCATCTTTAGCTGCAACCATTGATTCTAAAGAAACGCTAACCACCTTATTTTACCATTTCCAAACACCCCAGTGGCCATACAGAAATACCCAATGTAGAAGTTTATCAAGCGTAGAAAGTCCAAAACTATTAATATTACCCATAGCAGTATCCTTGATAGAAAATGACGGGAACGAAATAGGGGTGTCGAGGTGCCACGAACCCCATATATTTTTCCAAACCGGTAAGACAAGAGGACAACTAATAAGACAATAATCAATCGTTTCGACCTTTAACTCACAAAACGGGCAAAAAGTGAAAGGCATGTTAATGCCTCTAGAAACGAGATTAGCCAGTGTGGCTAATCTACTAATAGACGCCTCCAAACACAAAAAGTTTTCACGATTATAAATGTCCATTTAACTAAGGTGGACTTCAAAATAGTATCAATTAGGAGGTGATCAAATGTCAATGAAACAAAGGACTAGGATGCAAAGCCACCTCCCCCACTACCTCCCATCATAATTATGCCTTGCTAGTTTTTTCAATATTCTTTGTTGGAATGACAACGATGCATCGACATCATATTAACGAGTCGTTTTGGTATCCATCTTTTAGTTGACATTTTTGTCATGTTCGGCGTTAGCGTTTATCTCATAAGTTGTAGTATTCTCAGTTCACGTCATAATTAAATTATCTTGTTTCATATCGGACGAACAAAATGAATAAGATAAAATGTAAACGCTAACAAAAGAAATCGAACTCACAATATAGATGAAAACATGACATGAATTACCTACTGGACTACAAATCTATTTCATGTGTTGGTATAAAAGAGATATACATGTGTATGACGACGTGCATACTTGATATAAAGCTATACCATACGCCCGTTTTGATCAAACCAAGATTTAAAACTCTCTTTACAACTGCGTCCTTTTTGTCAACACCTCGTTTCTATACCGAACATACCCAAATAAAAACGGTCTTACCAGAATCTATGTCACTACAATTCCTACGTGCCTAACCTACACAATGAACATTTCTTTTCCACCTCTTTTATCAAAGTTTGCCCAACCCTAAAAACAAAAGAGGTGGCCAAACGCATGACCTTCTTTTTTTATAATCCAGATAAAATATTAATTAATTCTTAGTCATACTAATATGCTTGTAACTAAACCTCATCCATATTCAAACATAAATTAAAACCTAATGTCTATTTTCGAAATTAGTCAACTTGATTTAATAGCATATAAATATCGTTCACCATCCGTTAATTAATCATATATGAATCTTACAAGGCCTAACTAACATGAAAGCATGGCGTGTACCTTTCGCATACAGCCCCCTCAATGAAGGTTTACATCTCTTGAGCCAAATTGGGAAAGGGTGTGTAATACACAAAATTCGGTAATTCACCTATTTTGCATGACTCACACTCTCATTCTCTCAAGTTACACATCCCTTGATATAAGATCCATTTTCTCTCATTAGTTATCATAATTAATACTTAATTTCGACGGAACGAATTCTAGGCTCCATACTTGAAGTAATCTCAACGTTTCAAATGAATCTCTTCCTAATTTAGCTAATAGAACGTGAGGAGTGAGTCAGTGAACTATCATGATGAATTTGTACCATGAAAAGCAGTAAATGGAAGTATCTATAGACATAATGTTATCGCTAACTACGTGAGAAAATCTTTGTGTTAGAATTCTATGTAAACTGGCAACTATGCATTGTTAGTTTATCCTAACATCATTTTAATTTTGTACAACACATCTTCAACACTATTTTTTGTTTTAAATAACCAGCTTAACGACCAAAGACATGCATTTGAAGTTCAAGGCTTAGACATCAGGGATGAGCACGGTACCGATTTCGTACCGAATTAGTGGTATCGATTTTTTCCCGAACATAAATTAGTGGTACCGGTACCATATCGAACGGGATTTGGATACCGGTACCGGTAACGGGAAATCGGGTTTTCCCCTTTTTTCGGGAATTTCCCGATTTGGTACCGGTCCCGTACCGAATTAGTAGTCCCGATTTTTTTCATCTTATTTTGTAGTCTCGGTACCATACCGTATATCGGGAATCGGTACGCTTCCAATACAGTTCCGGTTCAATTTCAGAATTCGGGCCGAAATGCTCATCCCTGATAATGAATTAGACGCGTAAATCTAAGTTAAACGCCAAATAAACTAAACATGAAAACACTGTTCATTTTTTTATATGTTACACAAGACATGGCATTTAAACGTATAGATATAAAGTACACTACTGTACAAAATAGACATTATATTAGTGCAAGTCTAAATAAAAAAATAAAAAAATAAAAAAATTAATAAGTCCAACCAAAGCAACAAGTATTTAATAATAACATGTGAATAAATGACATGAAAAAAATCTCCCCTCCCCAATAAAAGCCACCTCCAAACTCATTCCTCACCTACACTCCACATTTCAATCTCCTTATTACTTCTCTCTCTAAAACAAACTCTCTCTTTCTCTCTCTCTCTACAAAAATGGCAGTTGAAGCAACTCAACACAGCTTGTTTCATCCACAAATGCTGTTATCATCAACAGATAATCATAATCAAACAAACGGAACTAATGCACCGTTAAGCTACGGATTCAATCATCCGTTAATGTACTCATCGAATGGATATAACGAGTGTTTTACTAACATGAAAGCTGAAAGTGGATTAACGTGTAGTTTGCCTCCTACGGTGGTTTCAAGGAAAAGAATGAGAGATAATAATAATACATCTTCTTCTGAGATGATGATGAATAATAATCATATGTTGAATTCTTCGTTTTTTGGTGAAGATATTTCCTTACAAATGCAACAACAGCAGTTGGAGATCGATCATTACATTGCTAATCATGTAAGTACTTTTTTTAGTCTGTTTTTTTTACTTTTGTTGTGGATTCATGCATTTTAAAAAAAATAAAATTGTTACCTAATTTTTGTTAAATCAGTTTAAAGTTGAGCGTTTTTTGTGTACTACGGGAAATCTTTAACTTATATTTGACAAAATTTGTTAATATTTTGATAAATCTGTTTTTTATAAGGTATTTTATAATTTTTTTTTTATTAGTATTCTTTTTTTAAATCTGTTTTATTATTAAAGTGAAAATCTCTATGTTTTGTTAATAGAATCTGTTAAAATTACTTTATAATTTTTTTATAATTAATATCTGTTAAAAGATTATTTCCTAAAATCTTTTTTTTTTAATAAAAAATGTTTTCTAAAATCTGTTTTTAAGTCTGTTAATTATTTTATTTATTAACTTTTGAAAAAAATTGTTTATCTTTTTTTATTAAAAAAAAAAAAAAAATCTGATATTTATCTGTTAGTTCCTTTTTTTGTGGATAAAATCTTTTATGTTTGTTAAAAATGTTGAAACTAGATATTAAATTTTCGAATCTTATTCTGACTGAAATTATATCACAATTTACAGACAGAAAAAGTCCGGCTCGAAATCGAAGAACGCCGAAAGCGAAACTCGCGTCGAATAATCGCAGCAGTCGAAGAAGGAATCTCCAAACGTTTACGCGCAAAAGAAGAAGAAATAATAAAAATCGCGAAACTCAACTGGGCACTAGAAGAGAAAGTCAAATCCCTTTGTGTCGAAAACCAAATATGGCGCGAACTAGCTCAAACAAACGAAGCAACAGCCAACACATTACGCAACAACCTTAAACAAGTACTAGAACAAGTCATTGCTACTAACAACAACAATAACAACAACAATGTAACCAACTATGCTGACGCTGATGAAGTAGCTGAAGATGCACAGTCGTGTTGCGAGAGTAATAATAATAACCAAGAAAACGACGAGTGTAGTAGTAGTGGATTTAATACAAACAGGTTGTGTAAAAAATGTGGCAAGGATGAAGCTTGTGTGCTTTTGTTGCCTTGTAGACATTTGTGTCTTTGCAATGGCTGTGGTTCTTCTGAAAATGTCTGTCCTGTTTGTAAATCTGTTAAGAACATTAGTGTTCATGTTAACATGTCATGATACATGTTTTACATGTTACAAGAAGATATGATTATGTTTAGGTTTTTATTTTTTCTTCTTTTGATAATTAATACAATGACAAATAGTTTTCTTGTAACTAACAGATTTTGTTCATAATTGTGGATCTAGTTCTTTTTAATCTTTAGTTTGTTATTCTTGTGAAATGTCATTTCTTTCTTTTTCTTCATGTGATATGTCATTAATATTGTTTAATTCATCCAAATAATTTCTAGAAAAAACTCATGCAAAGTTAAAGGCATTAATTGTGGAAATCAAAGGACAATAAAAGGTAATAGGAAAAAACGCGATGTTATGAAGAAGTATATGTTGAATTAGCAAGTTGGGAGCTAACATCATTGATATTGCATATGACAATGCTTTTTTACTTCTTTAGTTAAGTTGTGTTTAACAAGACTATTTTGAAAGAAATAATCAACTACTTTGCATATGAAAATCAAAATAAGTTAGAGTTATGGTGTTTGAATCTATTCATGAAATGCATCTTAGTTTTTGTTCCCCCATGTATATTTTCTGCCCAATAACCCTTTCTCAAGCACATATTAGTTTAGATACAAATTTCTTAAAGTTAAGAGCTTATATTCACTGTTAAGAGCTTATACTCACTTGAATTTTAGTCAGAATTTGAGATTCAACTCATACTATCTATATTTAAATTCCTCTTTTACTGAACAACTGGATGTTTGCGTTACTCGAGTGATATCCCTCGAGAGCGATTCCCAATTGTATGTAAAGGTATGACTGTTGTATTCAACTAAATAATAAACACATACTAGAACAAATATTTTAAAACACAACAAATATAAGTTTATCTTTAACTAAGTCTAAAAACACACACTTTAAGTTCATAAAAAGCAGGGTTTGTTGTTACAAGGCTTTCAAAGTCCTTCAATGAAGGTTTCAACCCACTAGGGTTCGAATCTGGAGAAGGCAGGGTTTACTTCAAATTAAGTGTCGTGCTTTCGGGCGGCTTAAGTTGAAGGTTTTCCCCCCATCGGGTTTCATTGGTCAAGGATTTCTCCGAAAGAACCGTTTCAAAAAAAAAAGTTCATAAAAAGCATGACCCAATTATAATGATTTTTAATTTTTAGTATTATTTTAAAGTTAAAAGAGTTGATAGGGGGGGTGGGGGTAGGGTAATGGGAAGATAGGTGGTGATGTCAACGTGGGAACAGGAAAGTGCAAAGGTGCAGTGGAAGCCTCCCAAATGTCCATCTTTGACCCCACTCTATTCTGTCTTCTTTCCTTTCTTATCCATTATTTTCAGTCTTTTCAAAAAGATTTTTAATAGTAGACTACTAACTTAGGCTTAGGGTCATTGAGTTTGGATCAAATAAGAAGAAACATTAAAATAAAAATAATAAGAAGTAATCTTAACCAATCAATTTTAATTAAACTTAAGAGTATTTTAGACATTCTTATTCATCTAATAAAAAACTGCTTGCTATTTTTTCTCATCTCTTCCACAACCTCTTCTTCGGTTCTTCCCATGTCACCGTATATATCTTCTTTATTTTCTTTTTCTTTTTGTACCAGGAATAGATGGATGCATGTAGCATGCGATTCCTATTTTTTAATATGGATACAATATAATAATATATTAATGGATGCATCTATTTTTTTATTGCATGTATTTTTCATTGCGCCTCACTAAACATAGTCACATGCTAGATGCATATATGTTGCACAGTAGTTTTAACGAATCAGATGCACCCATGCATCTAGTTTCCACATTTTAGATGATTAAACTGAAGATGCATATTATCTTATAATAAAAAAATAGATGCAAGTGTTAATTTCATGTTGATTCTTAAGGAGAAAGATGCATCTCATGGTATGAAATTATCTTTTAGTTGTTCATCATTTAAGACGGCTCATCAATTCATTTAAGGAAAATTGAAGGCGTACATGCTTAAAAAAAGAGCAGATGCATTTGATATTAAATTTTAATTATAAAGTAAAATTAGATGCAATCTTATTAGAAAAATAGATGCATGCATCAAAATACGAAGAGATGCATATTGGATATATAAAATTGTGATCCATGATGTCAGTGAATATAAATTACGGATGGTGAGAAAAAAAAAACGCTAATTACAAGATGTTTAGGATAAAATAATACGGTTGATTTTACTCATATGCCCTCATGTATTGAATTAAAAGTCCAATTATTTGCAATTATGCCACTCCTCATTTTTAGCCATTGATCTTTTGATCCAATGGTTCAAATATCTTCTTATTCTTCCTATTCTAATAATACTTCCTATTGGATCCTTACTCTAGGGTCATTATTATCTCCCTTTTGTATTTTCTAATATATATTGCTAGTGATTAATGACTAATTAATGATCTAGTGCTAGGATACCACGATTTCTTTGTTTATCTAGCTTAATTTAATTTTAATTAGGTTCACATTCACGATTGTCTAACGACTGCTTTTAGGGGATAGGGCATTAATTTAACACAAATATTTTCTTCAAAATTAAAAAATACATTAAATTAATAGTTATTTTTTATTAATTATTTAAGATTTTAAACAAAAAGGATCGCTACATTCAATTTACAAAAACAAATTCACATAATAACGTGACAACATATAATTGGTGTATTTTGATGCACTCTATCTTTTATCTTTTATCACACTAATCACATGTTACTATCTCCTTTATGCGAATTTATTTTTGTAAAAATGTATATTGATGTAGCAATTCTTTTAAAATAATGCTCTAAAAGCACTCGTTAGATAAGCCCTTCCATTTATAAATATTTCTCCATAAACATATCATTTTAAAATATAAACAACTTTAAACATACAATTGTTATAGTGTCCCACTAATAGAGTTTCACTTTTATTTTTCAAAAATTTTAAGTTGTTGAAACTAAGAAAAGATTGAATAAGAAGAAAAAAAATATATAATAAAAGTATTAGGAAAAAATTTTAGCCTCACATTGCAAGTAACAGAGAAAATTTTAAGATGAGATGCGTCTACTATTGTAAATGCATCTCAAATATATTGTTGTAATTTCTTCTCACTTTTGTTATTTTGTTCTTTCTTCTCTTTTGATCTTAAATTTTTGAAACTAGAAATATACAATATTTAGACAACACAAAATAAAAGGTAGATAATAGTTATGGCATGAAGATAGTATCTCTTTTTATGATTAAAGAAAATTTATTTTGGAGTTAGCTATATAGGATAAAAAGAAAACCAACTATAATTTACAACTTTGTCATATAATCAATTTTCTAAGACACTGAAAGGGCCAAATTCTTATTTTAGTACAAGTTTTCTTATACATCGTATAGGGTAACTTCTTATACGCTGTAGAGGATTTACCTTATACGCCGTATAAACCTTCTGACCTGCAAATTCCTATTTTTCAAAAACTAGATTTTTACAACTCGAAAAACTATCAAATCATGAAAATACACTTCATATATCATAAACATCAAATCTATACACAAGTTTCACAATAACAACACGTGAATGCTTTGCTACACAAAATTTGGGAGTTAACTCAAACACTCCCTTTTTTATCCATAACTACATGACATAATTTATAAACGTACATAAGCTAACTACTACCAAATGATTTGGTCCATTATCAAGTTGACTATCGAGAGGTGAGTAGAGATGCTCGTCAACCTAACCCACGAGCGTTACTATTGATCCTCAAAACCCCCTCTTCAACCTACGAGCCCCAATCTACGGTAAGTCATAAACACTTAATAAGTAAATGGAACTACTATTCATAAACATAACTTAAACACTCCCTTCAATCTACGATAAGTCATAAAGACTTAGTGAGTAAATCTACTAATCATATACATAAACATGCTATAAGTCTAAACACTTGCATAACTGATATCCAACTGATACTATAGCATGACTATAACCGGCTACATCAAGCGTTAATGCTAATACCAAGCTACCTCCGAAGCTAATATCAACTATATACGAGCAAATGATAACATAACCAATATCCGGCTACTTCCGGAGCTAGTATCGGCAATACCCGGGAAAATGCTAGCACGGCTAATATCCGGCGAACGCTGGAGCCAATATCGGCTAATATCCAAGCAATACTAACATAACTAGTATCCTGCTACTTTCGGAGCTAATATCGGCTATACCCGAGCAAATGCTAGCAAGGCTAATATCCGGCTAACGCCGAAGCTAATATCGGCTAATATCCAAGCGATACTCACATGATTAATATCCGGCTAACTCCGGAGCTAATATTTACAACATATTTAAACTACTAAACGTGTTATACTATCCATTGCTCACCTCCCTCTTTTTTGACATAAGCGGCGGCGAGTTCCCAGAAAAGAGGGGACCTTATAAATACAATCAAGGTTTCCACTTGTTTTCCTCGTTCACCTAAACATATAACATAAATACATACACTATTTGGAATTGCTAAATCATCTAATACCGTAAACATTATCTTCGATTACTAAGTTTGGCCTCTTGAAACATAATACCAAACATTTCAATAAGAACTTAATCCTACATGTCAATACCATGAACTTATTTCAATATACAATTATTTATAACTTCTACTAATCCTACCTCACACAGTTATCAAAGACATTAATAAGATTTTTAAAAGCTTTTTATGGAGTCACAGTGAAGTGTCTAAAGGTCAAGCTAAAGTTGCTTGCAAGAATATCTGTAAAGCTAAATGTTAAGGAGGCTTGGGGCTCAAAGATCTTAGTGTATGGAACAAATCCATGATTATAAAGCATTTATGGCATATAGCTATTGATAAGGAAACTTTATGGGTCAAATTGGGTCAACACTGAAAAACTCAAAGTGGGGAGTATTTGGGCTGTCAATGAAGAGAATTCAGATAGTTGGGGATGGAAGACTATTCTTAGACTCAGGAATGATGTCAGAGAGTATATGATAAAGAAAATTGGTGATGGTGCTAGTACAAATGTGGTATATGATCGTTGGAGTACTATTGGAGTTTTACAGAACTTTATTGCTAACAGAGATATTTACAATGCTAGGTTGAATGCCAATACAGTGGTTAGAGATATGATTGTTGGTGGTGTGTTTCATTGGCCAGCAGAGTGGATAAATAGATATCCTATTCTGAATCAAATTCAAAGTATTGCTATCAATGATGGTATGAAGGATCAAATGATATGGAGATGTGGTGATGGGATGGAAGATAAGTTTAGTGTAAAACAGATTTATGTTGATTTGCAAGGGGTAGTGGAGCAAGTTGAGTGGTACAAAATTGTATGGTTCTCTCAGAACATTCCCAATCATTCATTTATTTTGTGGATGGCAATTCTGAACAAATTGACAACATAAGATAAAATTAGAAAGTGGGGATCATATGATTTGATGGTTTGTCCTTTGTGTTACTCTGATATGGACTCTCATCAACACTTGTTCTTTCAATGTGATTATGCTAAACAGTTTTGGAGCAGAGTCAAGGCTAAGATGGGAATACAGTGTCATGATATGGAATGGAATGATTTGGTTAATTGGTATACTAGACTATATAATGGAAATACTATTGGTAGTGTCACTAGAAGAATTGGATTGGCTGCTTGTGTCTATTTTATATGGCAAGAGAGGAACTGGAGATTGTTTAAGGAGCAAAAAAGGAGTATAAGTGAAATGTATGAACAATTTTATGATACAGTTAGAATAAGGTTATTAAGCTTGAAAGTTAGACCTTCTAAGGCTGTTCTCCAAGTCCAAAAAGAATGGGATGTCAGCCTGGATATTGTTGGAAAATAGTCTATTGACTTTCTTGATAGAGTGTTTGGTTTATGATAGCAGATGGCTAATACCAAGGGAATGCTTGTTTAGGAGATTCTTTTAATGTAGTTTCCTGCTAAAAACTCTATCTAGAGACTATAAGCAGTGTGTGTATTGATTATGCTACAACTATTGGTTCTTACCAGTCCTTCACTTTGTAACACTTATAGCTTGAAAATGATATTTTAGCTCATCAAATAGATGGCCTTGTACCTTGATAGTTGACCATTATTTTCACAATTCTCTAGCTGTTTCAGTATTGTCCTTGGGAAGGAATGCTAAACAGATTGTAGTCTTGTGCTGGTGATGTGTTACATTATCAAAAAGTAGGTTTCTTATTTGGAAGGGTATATGAGCTAAGGAGGGGCAAAGTATGAAATATGAAATAGTGAGAAGTGTAAGATAATCCTACTTGGTCCATACTATACATTGCCCACAGGAGGATAGGTTGGTACTCACTGCAAGGAGTGTGTTCCCAATCATGTGAAGTCATTGTTATAAATGGAAATGTAGCATAGTTGGTATAGCCCTTGCTTGTGGAGAGGTTATGGGTTCCTAGTGAAGCCACTAATATAGCTTGTCATAGTTATTGTGGTGGCAGGTTGAATGACCATGATGTGTAGATAAGGTGAAAATGTAGCTAGATGATTATTGGTGCATCAATGGTGAATTTAGAAGCTGCAGATTGCCTACAAACTGTGGATAGTTTGTCTGCAGAATGTATGAAGTAACTGATGTTATCATATCAGTTTTCTGTGAATGTGTGATATGAGTATTTTTACTTGTATGATGTATGTTTAGTTCTGTTAGGATGTATGAGCATAGACATGTCTATTGCTCTTGTTCTTTTGATTGTATGAAATATTGTTATTAATAAAATATGTTCACCGTTTGTACAAAAAAAAAAAAAAAAAAAAAAAAAAAAAAAAAAAAAAAAAATCTACTAATCCTTTTATAATAATAAACTTGCATAAATCATCTAAGGGAAAATGACCCCTGCTGCAAATAGCATCAAACTTACCTACTGTTAGGTATAATCAAGGACCATTTGTGTATATCAAGGATATTATCAGGGATCATTGTATGCAATCAGATACCATTTTTGTACACTAAGAAAATATAAGTTTGTTGTTGTTTGCAGCAGGGATCATTTTCTTATCATCTAATAACATCAATAATCACACTTAATTCATCCATAACACCTAAATCATACACCCCAATTTACATCCTATAACTAATCATGCAAAACTAACAATTTCATATACTTACCTTAAAGAAGAACTAAATGATGAACTTAAAACTCCTTTCTAGTTTATCCAATTTCTTCAAAGTTCTTGATTATTTCCTCTTGAAATTCACTTGTGAATTCTTGCAAATATGACTAACCTCGTATCTTTTCCCTCATAAACACCACCACTAAACACATGTTGAATGAGGGGAGATAATCCTTGTGATTGGTGTTATAAGTCTTTAAGGGTATTTCTATCCTTTCACATAGTTTGGCAGAGTTATTCCTTATAGTTAAATTCCATTACAACAAATGTCCTTAGTTAACTTATGTTACATTTCAAGTCATTTTTCGTTAAATAACTCCATTAACATTCCAAAACCACTTAAATACCATTAAATATCCGTAACTGTATTATAACTTCAAATTTTAGAGTGTTACAGACATATGAAAATATAATTATGATACAACCATGCCACCTCTATTGATTTAAAGGCAGGTTACTTTCCAGGTCCACATGGTATTAGCAACCTAACTATTGTCAATTATACGGCTTAGAAAGGTTTCTTAGTCCAATTTAGCCACCCGTTGTATATACGGCATCCTCTAGGATCACCTATCTTATATAACGAATAAAGAAAAAGATATATTATCACATAAGTAAATGAGGGGTAGGAACAATGTAGGTGTGTGACAATAATAATACAAAAGGGAGTTTGTATTTATTTACTTTAGAAAAGAACGAAAACCAAAAGCCATTAAAAGAGGCGTGAAGCATCTCATTGACATTGGAAAGTGATAGGGGCAAAGTAAAATACAAGCCAAAACTTATGAGATAGACACGTTCAACGTATCCGTTTTCAACCCCTTTCCAAGGCATTACTTGGTGCCTATTCCAAAATAAATTAATGGTATCAATTGGACACATACATCATATCTTGTATCTATCAAAAAGGACACACATAAAATCCATAATTTATTTACTACGTATTAAAATTAAACACCATCACGTTAACCTACATGTCCGGGTGATTAAATTTATTCATTTTCTCAGAAAATTAAATATGCATAATTTAGGTACTACGGAGTAACAAGTCTTGGAATTATAATTGTTGAATTAAATAACTTGAAATGAGAGCCATGACTTTGTATTTACAGTAATACTGCATTTCTCGTCTCAAAATTATTTTCATAACAAATAACCATAAAGTTTAATAAAAATAAAACCACTTAAAATCTCAACCACTTATAAAAAAATATTTCCATAATATATTCTTCAATTTTTACTTATAAAAAAATGAACAATTATTTTGAAACATCTAAAAAAATAAAATGTGAACAATAATTTTAAGACCGAAGAAGAATTTATTTTTGTACATTTTATGTCTCAAAATTACTATTTGCATATTTGTTTTAGCTTGTCTTCATATTCTTGTCCCATTGGAAAAAAATAGTCGATGTTTATTTATTTTTTTAAAAAAGAACCGAAAGGTAAATTAAAAATTGGATTAATTTTATATCTCATTTTACTTTTATATTTAATTTTATATATACTAAAAGTACAATTATTGAGTGCATATTGTAAAATATTTTAAAAACATGTTATGATTTGTTAACTAAACATCATATTTTAAAAACATGTTATGATTTGTTTCAGATTTGTAAATAAAAAATTGTTTTAGGACGGAAAAAGTATTCCAAAGATCATATATGCGGTATTTATATGCGTTTATCTAACTAAAAACTTAGGCTGGCACAGTGGTGACCCATATTCACCCAACTTTCAGGCTGTTAAGTCAGCTTTCTCTCTCTAGCGACCAAATATGACCCAAATGCCACAGTCGATGATTGAGTTTTTTTATTTTTTTAAGGGGAAAAAAAAAAGAAAAAGAGAAGAAGGTGTTTGTTAAATCGGTTGCTCACTAGACCGATATTTGTATTTTTTCTTCATCGACTGATATGTTACCGAACTTCCACATAGGCCACAACTGATTTAGAAATCGGTCATCCCAAACGAACACCCGATATTTCATCGTGCACTATGCATAGCTTTATAGGTTATGGTTAAGTCTTATCATTTGTATAAAAATAGCATTTAATGATTATAATTACAAAACGTGTTATTAAAAAAATATATTTGTGGTATTATTATATTTATTTATATTTAATGATTATAATTATATAACATGTTATTAGATATAAAATACTTGATGTTTATTCATTATTGATATTTCAATTAACTATCCTATTAATATTACTCCATATTAAAAAGTGAAAATGAGTGATTATGTATGCATCAATTTTGGCATGCAATAATATAGAAAGGTAGGGTATAGATGTAATTGGGTGGTGGGCCCCACAAGGACGGATTATAAACGCCAAAGTAGACATTTAATGGGAAAAAGACATTAAAATAATTGAGAGTGAAGGGATCCTTAAAAGTAGGTTTTTTTCTCTCTGCCAATCTGGGTCCCACAATCATCTGTCGCTTTATGACCGGCATCCCACTCCTTTAACCTATGTTTCTTACATTTTTTGTATTCTTCCTTTAGTTTATGCTTAAGTTATCATATTACACCCTTGTTTATTTTCTACTTTCATTTGTAGTCCAAATGGTAAAAAACAATTTACATGTTGTCCCAACCCAGTAAAAATTCTCGATAACATGTTGAATTGCCTAGCTTATTGAATCTAGTGGTGGCCGTTAAGAGCTGTAAATAAAGACGTAAACATGATTGAGAAACCTAGGTAAATTTTTTATATAACATCGGCCTTTTAAATATTGTTTGACGAATTACCATTTAGAATGAGTTGTTACATGTTAAACCAATGAGAAAACTAAATAGAAGCAAAAGTTAAAAAGCTTTAGAGTATTCAATGTTACTTAGGCCGACGATAATCTCAAGCAATAGAGTCGGCTATGGCCGGAACATGAACAATTAATAGTATCTTTCGTCGTAATCTGCATACTTTAAATATTATAGAGTGATTACAATATAAATCCAAACTCAACAAGTTTTAAAGTCAAAATATTCTCAATTAATCATTTCAATATTAAAGTTATCACCCAAATCACAATATTCCAAATTAAGATACCTCACTTCTCATTAAAAAATATGTACATGACCTATATTTATACCAAATCGTTAATATAAATTTATTCATGACTGTATATTTTTTATATTTTAAGTATATGTCAATGAACAGAGGGTACAAGTGGTAATTATTCGGTTGTCCTTTTCCAAGTGTGGTGTAACAATTAAATAATAGTAGTCTCGTGAATGATAAATTTAAATTCATATGACATACACATGGGACATGAATGCATAATTGACTAATTATAAGAATAGAAAATGGGATTTTATTTTTCACATATTTTGGATTTTTGGAAATGTATAAAAATTGATTACTTTTATAAACAATGGTTTAATTTCAAAATTGGGTGGTGCAATCCACATTGGAAACCCCATCTTTCATCACCCATCACCATCTAAACTTTGTCAAAATTATCACGTCTTCTTTTTCCTTTTAGATGCACACAAACTTTTAAATATATGCGTGCCGAATAAAGTCAATCCCATCAATCCAAAAATTAAATAAACGTCACACCACCTCATGTTCCTATTTAATAGTATTAGGACATCTCTATTTCATATAGATACAAGTGGGTCTAGTATCGTATCATTCATTCATTGTGTTGTTTATTTATTTTTATATAATTATAAAATAAAATTAAAAAAAAAAAGTTGGAAATTATCACATGAATCCATATTGGGGCATCTTACAGACCACGCACTCCACAATCAATATGCCGGTCGATGAGGAAAATGACACCCTGCCCTATGGACATTTTTTGCATCTATGCCCAGCCCATGCTTGCTTACTTTCCCTTTATTTTTTTTACCTTGTTTTCTTTCCAAAAGTAACTATTCCTATATTTCACTTTTATATCACAAGTTATGAACATGTGTTTTGAGAGTTGCTTAATTTTAATTACAAATAATCTTGTGTATAAACTACTTCCTTATTGGCTTATTTGGATGTAAAAGATGCAAATATGGTAAAAAAATAATTTTATTTTTGTTAAAGTGAAATTAAGACCGATATCAAATAAAATTTTTACCAACATATTTAAACTATTTTTTTTTTTTTTTTTTTTTTTTTTTTTTTTTTTTTTTTTTTTTTTTATAGTTGACATATAATATTTTTCAAGTGTTTTTTTGCATTTTTTAGTAGAATAAGTAATCTAATCAGAATCGCTAAAAGAAAAATAGAAATCTAAGCATAAGCAATTTATTTTTTAGCACCTTAAAGAATAACAAAAATGCAATCTGAAAAACCCTCTTATTGGGTATCATGTTGATCATCAGATGAGTTATCGAACAATTTGAATACGGTACTTTGCCACAAATGTGGACCTATCATATTAAGGATCAATATATTCGTAAATCTTTATATGAGACCTTTACAAATAGTCGAATAACAAATTAATTATTTATCCGAACCTTGACTACAAAAACATTTTGTAATTGTCTGTTTTATTTCAAATAACTATCTAATTCTGATTATTCTGTACTCTATAATAACTTTTGATACACAATACCGAAACATCTGGTAACTAAATAGTCAATACGATAATCAATTGTAATTGAAAAATTAACACCACTATCTTCTACAACATGTTTTGTTATTCTACATCACACAATCTTTCTATAAAGCAAGAACAAACATCCTTTACTTTTACTTTTGTATTCCTTCAAGAATATCAAAGAGTGGCAAGTCTTGTTTTCATAATAAGTGAAAGTGAAGCATAAAATGAGGAGAAGTGAGGAGGGCCCATATGAAAAGATAACAAAAACCTCTAAAAAGAATACATCTTTTTCTTGGCATTGTGAAAGGGTCAATCATGTTATGTAGAATAAGTATTCCATCAACATCATGTGGAGGTGGTGGTGTAATAGGAGTAGGTTATTCATAACTTTGAGTTGTCCTTGTGGTTTTTGAAAAAGCAAAGATATAGTACTGTACTACTACTATTGTTTAAAATTGACATAACATTTAATTGACCTTTTCAAGAATACCCCACTAAAAAGACAAAACACCCATCATTTTATGTTCAACCATCATTAATTATTTTCCAATTTATTGGTATTTTCTACTCAAGTCACCGATTTCCATTCAAGGTATTTATTCCATAGCAGACTTAGGTGTTGTGGGTCATCCACATTCTACAATCTACAACACCCCACCAGACTTTGAATTGATATTTCACCTGAAATATATTAGCCTATCAACTTTGACTCTTTACCACCCATGTTTCGTCTTTTTTTAACCAGTTTTTGAAGTAAAATTCCCGGAATGTTTATTAAGTGACAATACGAGACATGGTGGTTAGGACTTAGAGAACCGGGTATGATTGCACCAATTCAAGTATCAGTTTGTCATCTTATCATTACATTACATCACTAACTCACTCACTCACATATCAAAATACTTTCTCCTTCATTCATAACATGTCAAAATGGTTCCACCCATTATTTTTTTTTCTTTCTCTTTTTCTTGAATAAACTAATTTTTCATTTATTAAATTAATATACAAATAACTTTTTTTTAATAATTACAAAAATAAATAAAATAAAATAAACCTTACAAAATTAAAATAGCATTCACTTCAATAAACCCAACCAACACAGTTAAAAAAAAAAAAAAAAAAAACCCCTTCTTATCATAACCATGTACACCCAAACCGAAACACACACATAAACGCAACACAAACCTATTTAATACATTAAAAATCACAAACACAACACAATCATAAAACCAATGCATACTAGTAAACTCATGCATGGTTGGGTGCCACTATACCCAGCTCTCTTAGGACTTTAGGAGTATAATCGTAAGCATTAGGTGCAGTGCAAGTTAACACAAAATTAAAAGACTCTATTCAACATAAATCAAGTTATAAGTCCTCATACCCGCATGTTTACTAAGTCTGATTTATGCAACGTAAGTTTAAAATAATGATGTAACACATTGTAGAAACTAAAGATCAAACAACGATTTGTATTATTGACAATTCAAATAAAGATTATACATGCATTTATATATAGACAACAAAAGAGAAGCATAGTTTACTAGATGGCTAAATGGGCCTAAAAACACTGGGCATTTATTAACTAACATCCCCACTCAAACTCACAATGTTGCAACGAAAAATAGTGAGAGTTTGTCAGACAAAATCCGAAAACGTGGCCCACAATGTTACTTAGTAAATATATCTGCAATCTATAAAGTAGAAGAAACAAACGGCAACAAAATGGTGCCGGCCTGAAGATGGTGACGAGTGAAATGACAATCAACCTCTCTCTCTCTCTCTCTCTCTCTCTCTCTCTCTATATATATATATATATATATATATATATATATATATATATATATATATATATATATATATATATTTTAATGAAAAACTGTGTTGCGCGGAATTTGAATAGCACAATGATTATCAGAACGCAACAGAGTAAAGTTACTAATGTGAACACCTCGTACCAACAAGCAACCAACGTAATCAAACAATCTCACAAGTAGTCATAGCCATAGCATGATACTCAACTTCAACAGAAGATCTTGGAAGGATATCTTGTTTCTTATTCTTCCATGAAATAAGTGAATCACCTAGAAATATACAAAAACTCATTGTAGACTTACGAGTAACATAATGAACAGCACAATCAGCATCACAATAAGCACGCAATTCAAAGAAGACGTGGAAGGAAACAAGAGTGTCCGAAACTGAGTACCTTGAATTAAAGATGCCAAAGAATCGGTAAAACATCAGTCCAATGAACTATCGTGTAGCGTCAAGAGGGTTGTCAGCAATCTTATTATCTATCATTATGGCACGATCAAACAAATCAACAATATACTTGGACTGAGATAAAGGATAACTTTTCAGTTATGTTAGTCCAATATATTTGTGCAACACCATGAATTGTATGAACAAAAGCTTGAGCAAATGGAAATAACCAATGTTCATTATAAATAAGAGCAAGTTTACACAATCTTGACATGAGTCAACTAATAATACCCATTTGTACATTACACAATCTTGGCCTGGTTGAGATGAAAGCTGTACGAGGGATAGTTGCGGAATACTATCCCTAGAATGACAAATGTTGCTCTTTATGTATGAAGAGGAAGATCCCACTTAGAAGAGGAAGTTTCTAATGGTGGAATATGTTATTTATCACTACTACTAACCTCCCTATATATAATAGGGAGATACACTGTTAGTAGTTATAAGAGAATAGTGATATATTAACTAGAAGCAAACTGGAAGTAAGGTACACATGCATTTGTGTAGCAATGGTTGCTTTACTGTGCTGACAACTTTTGTTCATGTAAGTTGCTTTCCCTGCTATCGATGAGTCCTTATCTTCTCAAAGGTTATAGATTATATGGTAAGTGGGATTTCATCATATGATCAAGGCAAGATCAATGATGATGTAATAAGGGAGTTCGATAAGTTTAATGCGTTATGTAAACCCTTGATCATGGTGTTGATTTATTATGTTGTTAGGTCTTGATTTTAATGATGGAGAATGCCGATGATGGTGATGGAAGATGATGATGAATGATAATAATGATGATGATGTCCTTATAAGGCTTAGCTTAGAGAAAAGGTAAGTAAACCGATTATAAGATAATGTTATAATGATTTCTATGCATTATGTGTTTATGTGTATTGATATGTTAGGGTTAATGTTTGGTTTGGTATAATTGTGTTATGTAAAAGTGAGTGGAGGCTAGTTGTTATGTTAGTCAAGGTTGGATTAGGAAAGGAATGTTGATGCTTAAATGTTAAGGTACGTGTTAAAAGTTTAATGTTATAATGGATTAAAGGTTATGATGCGTAATGTGTGAATGAATTGTGATGTTATGTTATATCCGCTTTACTTACTAAGCATTGGTTTACGGTTTAAAGTTGAATGTTTTGTAGGCTCTTGTGTTAATGTTATGGCTTGGATTAAGGGTTAAGGTTGGTGATGCAAAGTTAGAAGGTTTTGGGTAAGTAAGTAGGAGCTAGGTAGAATACCGAGCTCGTGATCAATGTTGATGCCCCTGATAACGCTCTAATTATACATATTTCTCGAGAATTATATTATATGTTTTATGATCATTTAGTGTGAACTTTTGGTACTTAATAGCATAAAACGAATACAGGTTCACTCTCGGATGCTCTGAAGCAAGAAACATCACAAAGCCCTACTATTTCACCACTTGAAGTAAATAAATAAGAAGTCTACTATGTTAGTCTTTTATGCAAGCAAGTGCGCCATTTTTCCAACTCTGTGCGCCGCACTTGTCCTCTCGGTCAAAGGAAGTCAATAAGTAATATTTAATAAAAGTGCGCCGGTCTTACAATCGATGTGCGCTGTACTTCCTCTGCATTTATGAAACTTTGGCGCCAAGAAAATAGCTATGTGCGCCGCACTTACAATCAATGTGCATCGTACTTTGCCTATCAATAAGCATATAAATAGAGCTCATTTGCAAGCATTTGAACTCTTCACTCAACAACCAATTTTCACTAAGTAAAGATAAGAAGTGCTACGTGATCCTGAGCCATCGGCAGACGTGAGCGAATTGGAACAGGGGGCGTTATATACTTGTTGGTGTCGAACTTTTGGTTACTTGTGATACTAGTATGTCTCTTGTTTACTATTTAATCATTTCTGTTGTTATGAACTCATTAGCCATGAGAGGCTAAACCTCTTGTAAATGCTTGGATATGTGAATACAATAAAGTGACTTATGATTATGCTTTGATCTTTATCAATTTCAAGTTTATGTTGTGAACTACTTTATCTCTAGTCTTACAACGTTTGACTATTGAAACTAGTTGAATATAATGTGTTGGGATAGGTCGAATGAACCAACTTGTTAAAAGCAATTCTAGTAACTTGTCTTTGTTTCTAGCCTTTGAAAGGAGAAATCCACTTAGGAGAATTAATAATAATCAAGACTTGATATGGAATGCTATCTCGAGAGAAATCACTTGATGGATAAATATGAATCTTGAATTGAACCTACAAATTATAAAATTGCTCTTTTGACGAAAATAGCTAAGTTATAAGCTGTGCACTACTACATTATCAAAATGAGATCAAACATAAACATTGTCACTACATTATTTAAGCTATCCAAGCAATCATTCATTTTATCATTTGAATTCTTCATATTATCATAATCGTTACTTGTCTTGTTTACTATTCATTTTTACTTAATACGAACGAACTAAGTCCCTGTAGATACGACCTGGTCTTACCTAAATCTTATACTACCAACGAGGGTTATACTTTACCTATGTGTTTGGTTTATTAAACTTGGTGAAACTAGTATTATAAATTTAAAGCTTTCCTTACACATCAAAGTTTTTGGCGCCGCTGCCGAGGAACTAAATATGTTCCTTAATTATTTTCGAAGTGAAATTAGCAAACAAAACCATATTTTCTTCAAAAACCAGAGTACTATGTTTCTTCTGTTTCAGAAAGCGCGTCGCACAAACAAATTTGTGCGCCGCACTTTTACACAAAACACACGCATACCGCCGTACTTGTCACCAAGTACGACACACTCATTTCAATCGTGACATTTTTCTTAAAAATTTATAAATCTTTTCATAAAAAAAACAAAAAGAATCATCTTTTTCACTATCTTTTGAAGTTAATCTTCTCGGTAAAAATAACACCGCCGTACTTACACTCGAGTACGCCGAACCTAGCACTTTCAGACAAGTACGCCGCACACTTTTATATGTACGCCGCACTCATTTACTCAGAAAACAAAATTTGTCTCACTGATTTAAATTTCGCTCTCTATATTGGATGCACACTCGTTCAACTGAAACTGATCCCATTTCACCTTTATCAGAACCTAAAAGAACCTTAAACAAAAGAAAACGTAACAACAAAAGAGTTCCTTTTTCTCAAAAAGACGAAAGACCCGAACAAATTCGTGTTCACCACACATCTATTGACAATATCTCAAATTTCAGATTTTTCATCAAACTAATCCAATTGTACGATCCAATGGATGATGCTGACAAAAAACCTATGTGGGCCAACGATCGTATCGTTGCAACTACTCCTAGACCAGCTATTACCATTCCTGAAACCACAAACGAATTTGCAATCAAAGGAAATCACTTGACTCTTGTCAATGGCAATCAATTTGATGGTCGAATTAAAATTGATCCTCACAAACACATTCATGAATTTCAGAGCATTTGCGATATGTTCAAATACGGAGCTACCGAAACTGAAGCGGTAAGACTCATGATGTTCCCTTTATCTTTAACGGGAGAAGCTAAAACCTGGCGTGACGAACTCGACGAAGGAACCATTGAATCATGGGACGAACTTCGTACTGCTTTTATTTGTAGATTTTTTCCACCAGCTTTATTCGATAAAATTCTCGGAGAAATCCAAGGATTCTCACAACACGAACGTGAAAGTCTCACCGAAACCTGGCTTCGAATGAAAGAACTGCTAAGAAACTGTCATGGACACGATTTGACGAAAGGCAATATAATCAAAATCTTTTACCACGGTCTTGATAAAATAACTCAAAAAGCTTTAAACGCTGCAGCCGGTGGTATATTTCTCTATAAAACGCCAAATCAAGCATATCAATTTCTTGAAGACAACGTCTTGCTTAAACTCGATTGGGCTAAGGAGCAAAAACCAAAAACTTCTCTTCGTAAAACTGTTGCTTTCACGGATGAAGGCAGTAGTAATTCTGATACTAAAAAAATAATGGCAAGAATGGATGCCATGGCGACTAAAATGGATGCTCAGTATAAAGAAATAAAAGAACAACGTGAAAGTTGTAATCATTGTGGCAGAAACCATGCAACCGCAAATTGCAGTGATGATGACACACCTATGTCACGTGGAGAAGAAGCTAAATTTACAAATACATTTAGACGTACCCGTTAATACGAGAACTATCATGATCGTGATCGATGGAGACCTAGTACAAAAAACGAATACAATCGAGAAATTTTCAAACGAACAAACATTGATGAAAGACCAGATGTTCAAACACAATTGGATGACTTTATTAAAACACAAAAATCAACAAACCTTTTTGTAAAAGACATATTCATGGACCTAAAAGACAAACTTGAGTCCTCAACCAAAAATCATCAAGCCTCAATTCAAAATTTGGAAGCTAAATTCGACAGATTTGCTGAAAAGCAATCGGGTTGAGCTTCTAGATCTCTTCCTAGTAACACTCAACCAAATCCTAAGAATAACTAAAACAAACCTTATCAACCACCACAAGCTCGACATGAGTATGTGAATGCTATTACCAGAAGAAATGGTACCTCATATGAACCACCACATGATCCTAGTCAAACTCAACATGTTGTTGAAGTTTTCACTAAAGACGAAGAAGAGGATGAACCTGTTCCTCGAAAGGAAACAACAACTCCTGAAACACCAGTCCTCAAACCTTACAAACCTAGAATTCCATACCCTCAATGCTTAAGAAAGGAAAAGATGGAAGCCCAATACGGAAAATTTCTTGACATAATTCGAGCTGTTCGAATTAATGTTTCTCTTGTTGACGTTTTAGCTGGAATGCCCAACTATGGGAAGTTTCTTAAAGAACTTGTTAGAAACAAAAGTAAGCTAGAACAAATTTCTGCAACTTTCCTTAATGAAGAATGTTCAGCAATCGTTCAAAACAAAATTCCACCAAAACTCGGAGACCCCAGAAGTTTCCTAATTCCTTGTACTTTCAGTAAAACATTCTCACGCAATGCTTTAGCCGATCTTGGTGCTAGCATTAACTTGATGCCATATTCTCTCTATGCGAAATTATCCATTGAAACTCTTAAACCTACTAAGATGAGTGTAAGGTTAGCTGACCGATCTTTCCAATATCCTGTCGGGATCGCTGAAAATATGTTAGTCGAAGTTAGAAAATTTACCTTCCCCGTAGACTTCGTTATCCTAGAAATGGAAGAAGATAGCAAAGTACCTTTAACCTTAGGAAGACCTTTTCTACATACAGCCGATGCAATGATCCGAGTAAAACAAAAACAACTCAATTTAGGAGTTGGTAAAGAAAGAATGATTTTCTCTATTGATCAGGCTATGAAACACTCTTACTCTAATGATGATACATGCTTTAGAATTGATGTTATCGATGAAATTCTTGAGGAAGATTTCGATGAACTGCTAAATGAATTTAATCAATTACTCTACTCAGTCGATGGAACAATCCTTGAAGACGAAGTCATTGCTGAATATGATCAATTTATGGCTATGACTATCGAAGATAAAAATGAAAGTTCCGACGACGATGATAATGAAGAACCATCATTCGAGAAAATAATTTTTGACACTGAACACAAAGTTAGAAACTCCATTGAAGAACCACCTAGTGATCTCGTTCTCAAACCATTACCAGACAATTTGGAATATGCTTTCTCGGAAGGCGAATCATTACTACCAGTCATAATCTCATCTAAACTCTCTGAGAGAAAGAAATTAAAATTAATTTCGGTTCTCAAAAATCCCAAAAGAGCATTTGCTTGGAAAACAAGTAACATACCTGGAATTTGTCCATCTTTCTGTAAACACAAAATTCAGTTGATGGATGATAAGAAACCAGTTGTTCAAAAGCAAAGAAGACTCAATCCAAATATGAAAGAAGTTGTTAAAAAGGAAGTTGTCAAACTCCTTGACTCAAGAATTGTCTACCCTATAGCAGATAGCCCATGGGTAAGTCCTATTTATTGTGTACCTAAGAAAGGTGGTATCACAATAGTATCTGATGAGTGGGAATCGCACCAGGCTTTACCTCTCAAGGGATCCTGAGAAGCTTACAACCCCCACCAGGCAGTGTACCTGATCGTTGTAGTATAGTATAGTGACAAGTACCGGGGGATTGATCGTTCAGCTTAGGAATAGTGTCGCTAGGATTAGAAAGCCTAAATACTAGTTCTAAAGGTGAGGGATGATTCTTTTTGTATTTTATATTTTATAGAAAAGCAATTAAAAATCTCGGGTTTGAAGGATTTGGGCGGAATTAGTTGCTAATCAACTAACCCAATACTAAAGATGCAATCAAAATAAAATACTAGAAATGAAAATAAACTAAATTTTACTAAAGTTGTGAGCAATAAGTGGAGAAAATGTGTTTACTTAGATTTCAATACTCCCTAGACATCTTTTACACGTTAATTACTTGTTATAATTGCATGGATGACGGATCGTATTCCTTAATACCATTCATGGGGTGGCACACTTAACTCCCCAATTCTATGAGCTCTTATCTCCTCCTATACCATGCCCAGCACAACTATAGGGATTGTAAACAGTGGCTCATGCATTAAATACAACCAATAAAGACCTAGTGCGCGTCGGTTCATATTTCTTAAGACGTTCAAGCATGTTACCAATTGGAGATCTGCCAGTTTTCTTAAGCCTAACATATAAATCATTCATCCAAGACAAGAATAAACAAGTAATCAACACATAATTAACATCTAGGTTTCATTAGATCCAAGCAAACACAAGATAGATCTAGCCTAGCATGATGGAATTAAGACAAGAACAAGATATAGACAACCAACACATAGACATATTGATTGAATTAAAAGAACACTTATCTCAATTACACATTAAAGGTATCAAGGGCTTGGAACCCTTGAAAAACCTGTAAAATTCGCACCAAGTTCGTACTTAGGGTTTCTCTAAAACTTCTCTCTTTTTAATGTGAAAATTAGAAAAATATATATCGGAAAAGGGGTCTGACGGCGTCAAGACCATGCTTGTGACGCCGTCACCTCGCCGCCAAAACTATTCTCGGACTGCCTTGATCTACATTTGATGCCGTCAAGTGATAATCTTTTCCAGGCCGTCATGACTTTTACTCTTGACGCCCTACTTCGTGACGCCTTCAAATCTTTACTGGATCGTCATGGAATTTTGCTCTTGACGCCGTCAGGGAGTTACTCTTGACGCCGTCACTTACTGTTCCCAGCATGGAAAATTAAGACTTTGGCGTTTTCTTCACTTTTATGCTCCAAAAACGTCCGAATTGCTTCCTTTTCCAGATTTCTCTCCCAAAGTACCTAAAATCACAAAAGGAACGATTTAGGGCAATATTTGATCAAATAAATTCAATTCCGGGCTTAAATGACCCCCTAAAAACGGATCATTTTTCGCCTCATCATATACCCTTACACTTGAGATTTGCTTGTCCTCAAGCAAATGCGCTTTTATTCTAGTCAAAATACAAGTTAGGGGTCATTTAACACTAATATAAAAGTAATTACAACAAATAATCGTTCCACTAAAGACCAATAGACAAGCACGGAGGTCATATACTAGCACCTCACAAATAGTGTTTAGATACTCACATCTCTCGGGTGTAATAAAGTGTAAATTACAATATGGAAACGGAAGATATCTCTCACTACCTGTCATAGCAAAATAGATTACCATAGGCTTGGGAAAGGATCAAACCTCCACCACATGGCGTAAGCACCTAGGATAAACTATCAAAGAGGTCTTTTAAAGGGTTGTAACGTTAGGTGTAGGGATATGAAATACATGGTTTTGTTGGATAAAGGAAGTTTTACTGGTGGCGAGTTAACAATCTTGGTTAATTACATGTACAATATGGCGTTGCTAAGCCAAGACTAGACTCGACTTAAGCTAATAAATGAAAAATAACAAAAACATAAAATGAACATAGAATGAAAAGGGATGGTAGTCCGTATGTTTTTTTCTCTTTTTCTTTTTCTCTCTCCCTCTCTCTCTCTCTCTCTCTCTCTCTCTATATATATATATATATATATATATATATATATATATATATATATATATATATATATATATATATATATATATTGCATACACTCTTACCCTACCATCCAAAATAATACATCATAGGGAATGAACATTCCCCTTACACTTGAATCTTTACATACTTTACAATAAACTAATCTAATGATTCGAATTAAGAAAATCAAAACACTTGGAGCACTTTTAAGATTAACGTACATATGGGGGTAATAAATGATGTTCTTCCCCATTAATCCATAAATAAGTACTTTACCCATGAGTCCCAATCGTCCCAAAACAATATGTACAAGGATATGACTCGACTTAGCAACCATGTAATCAATTAGATAGTTAACTTAGGGTTTAACAAATAACAATAATGCACTAAAAATGAGCGCATACACGGAAGGCTAAGGCGATTTGGTTGTACATTTAAGTGGGGTGTAACAAATTCTTCCTTTAAGTAAAATGCTTAAAGTTAGAAACGAAAAGATAGGCTCGGAGGGGTGTACTAGGGATTTCGTGTACTAAAAATGAGTACAACGCTAAGGGTATGGGAAAAATTAGTTGACTTAACTAGCCAAATAATATGACTTAAATGGTCAAGTAATTATAATACGGGTTTAACACAAGGGTAATCCTAATGCCTCTTATCATGTAGAAAATCCTACCACATGAATGTAGTCTCACTAGCGGTCTCGGGATGCATCACTAACGCAAGTTCTAGAATCTAAATGCTATCGGTACACTCATAAGCACTAATAGTAAATGCTTTTCTTATCAAATCTAAAGGCGAACCTCACATATTTGGGTGGAAAATTTTTCTAAATATACGGTTATGTGCTAGTCATACAATCTCCTATCCATGAGACGCTTGCTATGGCTAAAGTTTCACTCCTAAATGTTGTAAAAAATTTTAAATTTGGCGCTAAAATTGCACTAACAAGTATTTCTCATAGTTTTATTACACATCTACCATTAAACAAAACAAACTCAAGCGAAAGTGCATATGTAAGGTATCATCTTTTTTACCCTCCCCTTACACTTAAGATGAACATTGTCCCCAATGTTCAAGTAAAGAATGTAAAAGTGAAAAAGTAAAGAGAATGAAATCAAATACTCCCCTGATTCGCTCAGTATGGATAATAAGGTGGCCAGGTTAAATCTTCCTCCAAGAAAATGAGCAATCAAAGCTTCCCTTCTAGAATATAAATCATCTTCTTGTCATACATAACCTGTAAAACCTGATAAAATAGACAAGACAACCTCGCATAAAGTCGGCGGCATCCTATATAAGTTACTAAATCCTAGAAAACAAGATAAGATATAATGCTTGTGGAATGAAGTTTGCAGATCTCATGGAGATTATAAAACTTAATAATTCACAAAAACCATAAGACTCCGTTAGAAAAAACAAAACTGGTAAAATTTCCAGATTTTAAACTTGACGCCGTCAAGAGTAAACTCTTGACGCCGTCAGAAGTGACCTGCAGAAATTCTTGTGTTAAGTTTCCGGAAAATTTCTGGAAAAACTTGGTCCTACTTCCTGGAAAATCCTGCAAAACTTCATTATGACTCAATACAAGCATTTGACTCTAACAAATACGAATATACATTTTCATTTAATATTGTGGAGAATCATGATCGGTTTGTTTCTTGAAAACATATTTGGGGTTTCCCCTTACACTTATCTTTTGCAAAAATACCTTTAGGTGGAGTTAAGACTAGGCCAAAACAACAAAGTAAAGTATTTCCACTATTTAGTTTAGAAACATGATCTACCAACAATAAAAATTAAGCATGCATACGGAAGCAAATAACAAACAAACAAAATAAAATCACACAAAACATGGGTTGCCTCCCAAGAAGCGCTTTTCTTTATTTACGAGTCTTGTAGCTAGACTCAAGGTCATGGGTTACTACGTGACCTCATCATTGGTTCCACTCTCTGATTGTAGATATTCCTTGTAGAAACCAATCACCTTTTTCTCAACCGCCCCCATAATCATTTGGGCAAATTCTTTATCGACTTCATACCTTGGTCCAAAGGCCAAGCAATCTTTGTAATAAAGACTCCTTTTTTCCCATACATAATCCATGCCCTTTTTCTTATCCTCCTCATTAGTATCCTCAAAAGCACCAACGTTGTCCTTATCAAAACGGGATATAAAGCGAAATTCTTTCATCCTATTAGGCATCCTATAAGTGATACTATCGGTGTTACTTGCAAATCGGATCGTTCCTTCTATCTCATCATATTCCAACTTAGACTCCTCAACAAATGGTTTGCCAAACACAACATTGGATAATCGACAATCAATAACATTAGCAAGATCCTCCACAATCATAAAGTCGGTGACAAAAGTGAAATTACCAACAAAGACATGTAAACCTTTAACTCTCCTGACAAAGTTACAAACTCCACCGGGGTATTTGGGATCTCTTCTAGGTTCAAGTCTTGTTTTTACTATATCATTATAAACAGTTGAGGACATAATGTTGATTGGAGATTTAAAGTCAATGAAAGCATTGCTAATGTGCCTATACCCAATCATACATGGTATCTTAGCATTCTTAGGATCGCCTCTTTTGATCTTAGGTTCAATTATGGTGAAAGGAGATCGCGGGTTATCAATAAGATTATTATAATATGCAATCTCCTCCTCAGTGGGGTATAGATTAAAATAGTCATTAAGCTTCGGATCTATTTCCCCCTCTTCAAGTCCCTCAATAACATTCACAAAGTCATTAGGCCCTAGGTCCTCATTTGAATACAAGGCGGTCGCTAGGTCACTAAATGCATGTTCGAGCTCAACCTTGATCAAACTATTAAGCTCCCTAAGTTCCCTAATCTCACTCTCAATTTGTTCACGTAACAAAGCCACTTCTCTAGGGGAAAGGGGTGGATTCGCGTTTTCCATAATGGTCAACGGAATAGTCAATGGATTTGATTTACTAACAAAGGCACAAAGAAAAAGATAGACTAAAGAGAACCTAAAAATAAAAATAAAATCTTACTAGAAATGAATCTAGCAAGTAGACCTAATAAAAAGAAATTCTAACCTAGACAATAACTATTCCCCGGGCTGCGGCGCCAAAAACTTGATACGTGGGAATCGCACCAGGCTTTACCTCTCAAGGGATCCTGAGAAGCTTACAACCCCCACCAGGCAGTGTACCTGATCGTTGTAGTATAGTATAGTGACAAGTACCGGGGGATTGATCGTTCAGCTTAGGAATAGTGTCGCTAGGATTAGAAAGCCTAAATAATAGTTCTAAAGGTGAGGGATGATTCTTTTTGTATTTTATATTTTATAGAAAAGCAATCAAAAATCTCGGGTTTGAAGGATTTGGGCGGAATTAGTTGCTAATCAACTAACCCAATACTAAAGATGCAATCAAAATAAAATACTAGAAATGAAAATAAACTAAATTTTACTAAAGTTGTGAGCAATAAGTGGAGAAAATGTGTTTACTTAGATTTCACTACTCCCTAGACATCTTTTACACGTTAATTACTTGTTATAATTGCATGGATGACGGATCGTATTCCTTAATACCATTCATGGGGTGGCACACTTAACTCCCCAATTCTATGAGCTCTTATCTCCTCCTATACCATGCCCAGCACAACTATAGGGATTGTAAACAGTGGCTCATGCATTAAATACAACCAATAAAGACCTAGTGCGCGTCGGTTCATGTTTCTTAAGACGTTCAAGCATGTTACCAATTGGAGATCTGCCAGTTTTCTTAAGCCTAACATATAAATCATTCATCCAAGACAAGAATAAACAAGTAATCAACACATAATTAACATCTAGGTTTCATTAGATCCAAGCAAACACAAGATAGATCTAGCCTAGCATGATGGAATTAAGACAAGAACAAGATATAGACAACCAACACATAGACATATTGATTGAATTAAAAGAACACTTATCTCAATTACACATGAAAGATATCAAGGGCTTGGAACCCTTGAAAAACCTGTAAAATTCGCACCAAGTTCGTACTTAGGGTTTCTCCAAAACTTCTCTCTTTTTAATGTGAAAATTGGAAAAATATATATAGGAAAAGGGGTCTGACGGCGTCAAGACCATGCTTGTGACGCCGTCACCTCGCGGCCAAAACTATTCTCGGACTGCCTTGATCTACATTTGACGCCGTCAAGTGATAATCTTTTCCAGGCCGTCATGACTTTTACTCTTGACGTCCTACTTCGTGACGCCTTCAAATCTTTACTGGATCGTCATGGAATTTTGCTCTTGACGCCGTCAGGGGGTTACTCTTGACGCCGTCACCTACTGTTCCCAGCATGGAAAATTAAGACTTTGGCGTTTTCTTCACTTTTATGCTCCAAAAACGTCCGAATTGCTTCCTTTTCCAGATTTCTCTCCCAAAGTACCTAAAATCACAAAAGGAACGATTTAGGGCAATATTTGATCAAATAAATTCAATTCCGGGCTTAAATGACCCCCTAAAAATGAATCATTTTTCGCCTCATCAGTATCAAATGAAAATGACGAACTTGTCACAACTAGTACTGTCACTGGTTGGCGCTTATTTATTGACAATAGAAAACTGAATGAAGCAACCACAAAAGATCAGTTTCCTCTCCCATTCATGGACCAAATATTAGAAAGACTAGCGGGAAATGAATATTTCTGTTTTCTAGACGGATTTTCCGGTTATTTCCAAATACCAATCGATCAAATGGATCAAGGAAAAACAAAGTTTACATGTCCTTTCGGAACTTAAGCTAATCGACGTATGCCCTTCAGTTTATGTAATGATGAGAGAATGCCAAATCTCCTTGGCAGTTGGTGAGTGTGTAAATACTCATCATTTTTAGTTAATCTGAACTGCAAAAACGTTTAAAAACACTCAGAAATGCATTAAAATACTGAAAATATCCCAGGAAGTGTGTTTTATATGTTTTAGATGCAAAATGTTTAAAAATAGATGAAAAACGAACAATGTTTGCATAATTGGCAGTTTCAGTCCCTCAACTTTCAAAATTTGACAAAATTAGTCCCTGAGCATTTATTTTTGAAAGAAAAGTCAACCCAAGGCCTTTAAAAATAAAAAATTATCAAAAATAGTCCTTTGGTGAAAAGTTTCAAAACTTTACAAGTTTGGCCCCTCGACTTTCAAAATTGGAAATTTTGGTCCCCGTATGTTCAAATTTGGCAAATAAACATTTCATACCCTTGGGAAATTATAAGATGACAAATTTGGTCCTTATGAATAATTTGGAAGATTGGCAGAACTTACCCCTAAACTTTCAGCAATCTACATCTTTGGTCCTTGTGATTTGTAACTAGTAAACCAATTGGACCCTTGTGTTTTATCATAACCCATTAGCACCCCACTTCACTAATAACACAAATCCACCTTATATCTCCAACCCACAACATACCAAGCCCAATCCACCCTCAAGCCCAAACCCTTAATAATAAATCCCACACCCCATTTTTGTTATACCAAGGTCAACCAAAACTCTGACCGTCTCCCTCCACCTCACACACGTGACCTTCAAAACCTGCCAAACCTTCATCATCACACCTCCACCACTCCACCTCTGCCATCACCCACCTTACGCTCACTTTCCACCACTAAGTCCAAAACTTGTCTCCCTGCTACAAGTTATCTCATAGACAAATTGCTTATATATGTTTTCCTACCAAAACCAATTTGACAGCCAGGATCAATAATTACTCATCCAAAGGCCAAAAAGAGAGATGGGAAAGAAGACAGGAAGCACAAATGCAAGGAACCATAGTTTTAATTTTTTTTGTATAAATAGAACTATTGTAAGCCTTGAGAAGGCAGTAGGTCGTATGGGAAGTAGAGTTTTTAGTTTAATTTTCATCATTCATTTAGTTTTATTTTAAGTCTTTTGTATTTTATTTTTCAAGTCAATGAAAGTTTAAGTTTTTCAAATTGCTTATTTCCACTTTTACTACTGCTTATTTATATTACTTATTCGCTTATTAAATGTTTTGAGATTAAGGTGCAAATTACTGTTTCATTACCCATGGCTCAAAGTCACCCATTACATCAGCAACCTGCAGTTCTTACTGCCTTTCTTTTGTCTCCAAATTCAGTAGGTTTAGGTTAGGATTAGGCTTGGATTTTGGTTCTTATTATCAGTTTGTAGTCTAGGACTTATTATTGTTGGCTTGTTTCAGTTTAGTAAGCTATTGTTTGGCTTATTTCTAAGGCTAAATAAGCCCATTTGTTGCAATAACCAAACCAGCTGTAACAACACCCTTTTTAATCTCACTTTTAGGTTAGCTTATATGGATTTTAGTGTTTAATTTTGGTTTTACTAGATGTTTGTAGTGTGAGATTTAATTATCTTGGCTTGTTGTAGATTTTGAAGCTCAATTGTTGGCTTATTCTTAGTCTACAAAATCACCCCTAGGCCTGCACATTCAGTACCCTGCTATCCCAAACATACCCATTGCAGCTTCTTTTATAAGCCCCATAGAAGTTCTAAAATTTGCTTGAATTTGTTCCCTATGATTCTTTGCCTGCTTGTTTCCATTTTGTATAGCTTTTTCATGACTTATCTTATCTACTAGTAGCTTGTTCATTGCCTTAAAATACACCCTTGGGACTATTTGGGTTTGATGGAGCAGTTGCACCTCATCATGCCTTTGGAACTTAATTGTTAATGTTGATAGCTTAAGCTTTGATTATATTAGTATGTAGGATAGATTTAAGATCTCTTGTGCCTGCTAATAAGCCTATTGGCCTGTGATGAGCCCTGCACCAGCTTAGGATTTGTGCCAACAGTAATTTTCTCAAGATTGGTTTGTAAGCTCAAACAAGCTCCATATTGACTGAGAATTGGTTTACAAGTTCTTTGGTATGTTAGTTTCATGAGTTTCCAGTTTCCAGCTTTTATTTGTTAGCCTATTTCACTGCCCAAAGTAAGACCCCTAGGCTGTATCCACCATAGCAGCCTCATTTTAATCCAAATATTAGTTGTGCTTAAGGTAGATTTAGTTTTAGGAATTGATTGCACAAGTGTTTGATAGTCTAGTTTTAATCATTCTAAGTTTGTTGTAGCTTTTTTGTAATCATGAGGATAGTCATTCTGAGGCTGCAAGTTAAGGCCTGCAATCTCATGCCTGTTCAAGTGCCCCCATATCAGCTGGTCTAACAAGTTCAAGTGAGCCCATATTAGTTGTAAATTTGCATTTATGTTCTTTGGCATGTTGTTTTTTCTTTGTTCAGTTTTTTAGATTGCGTTAGCTTATCTCTTCTAGCTTATTCTTACCCTGCATAGTCACCACTTAGAACCTGTAGTCCCCTGTGCCAGGGATAGCTCTCATCAGCCCTCTCATCAAGCTTGTTGGTTCCAGGGTCCTTTTGGTCATACAAGCTTATTCAATAAGCTGTTCAAGGCCTGGAAATAGCCTGTAGGTCTGCTGTGTGGTCTGTGGATTTTGGGATTGCTTATCTTAGCTTATACAGCTTATCAGTGTGTTCCCTTGCTTGTTTTGGTTCATTTCCAGTACACATAAGTTTCTTATAGCTTATTTCCACCTTAGTGTTCAGATTATAGCTTGTTTTACATCTTTTCAAAGTCTAAAAATCCTTTTCGAGCTTATTTTGTACATTGTCCAACAAATAAGCTCCCACTGAGCTTATTTGTGACCTTGGGATAAGTATTCTTCACAAAAGCTGCTCATCAACAGTTGTAGATCAGTTTGGTAAAAGAAAAAATTAGGAAAAAAAAAAACCAAATTTAAGGTTAGCGATAGCTTCTATTTAATAGAATTTAATTTTTTAATTTTCTTTCATCTTATTATTGAGAACTTTTTCATTTTTATATTTTTCTTGGACTTATTTTATATTAAAGTATTTTTAGGAATTTTTCTAGATTTTCTCTTTTCATTTGCTATTTTTAATAATTAATATTAGTTTTATTAATAATTAATTAATATTAGATAATTAAATAGTATAAATAGTTTTTATTAAGTACTCCTAAGTTTTTATATTTTTCCTAGGCTTTAAATGTCATAAAATATTTTTAGAAAAAGTTTTAGAATTTTTACTAGTCATTTGCTATTTTTCTTTAATTTAATTAGTTAAATTAGTATTTAAATCTTAATTAATTAATAATTAATAGAGAAAAGTAGGAAAAATATATTTTTAGTTTTAAAATTACTTTTATATTATTTTAGAATTTTTGGAATTAAATTTTTATTTTTCTAGCTTAAATTCATAATTAGTGTATTTTAAAAATTATTAATTAGTTATTAAATAGTAATTAATTAAATAGTGTAAAAATTAATTTTCTTTTTCTAAAAATTTTCTTTTATCATTAGGATTATAAAAATGTAATTTTCATATTCGTACGTATTTTATTTCTATAAAACTTGCGTTTTATTTCGTAAGTTAACGTAACTTTAAATCAAACGTACGCGTTATTAGACTTAGCTCACGTTTTTAGTGTATCTGATTATCAGTAATTGCTCATATAGTGTTTCTAAGTTATTTTCATTCCTCATATTTTAGTGTAATCATACAAACCAAATTCCTTATCTTTCTGTCCAAATTCACCCGATCACAAACCCGTTTTTATACCATCACACCTCGTCGGGACATAACGACCCGGGGAAACCCTTATACTTCTACGGAGATTGACTCTAAGCTGTTTTACTATATTGACCACATCCGTGGTTGTCTTTAGTTGACTGTTTGGAGCCAATCAAATTTTGGCGCCGCTGCTGGGGAGGTTGTGGGCGTTATTCTAAACGGTTTGCAGATTAGTGAATCTGGATATACGCTCATTGTATATTTATCCATCCTTGTTCATATTTTCTTATTATTATCATAGAAAAACAAAACGGTTCATGAAAACATTTTAAAATCAGTTTTCAACGAACACAAAAACCCAAAAAGATTTTCCTTCTTACAAAATGTTTTCCAAAAACTCCAAAAATATTCACCTTTACCCACTCACATCTTTGATTCTTCATCCCTACCCCTCTATGAACCTTTGATTCTTTCCCATGTCGTATCCACACCATTTTGGTTGCCAATGGTGTGGTGGTCCTCATAATGGTGGGAATTATCCCGGCTGTAGCATCTTTTAGATCCGAGTGTAGCTTTTCTACCAACAACTTTGTTTCGGGGTCTTCCACCATGAAAACAAAGTTGCCATTTTGGATGATTTCCCACAAATCAAGATATTTGGACCTAACATATGTCTCAAATCGGGTTTTCCAAAAGCAAAACCCATCGGTCTCTAGCAAAGGTAGTCTTTGCATAGAACACCCCTCAACATAGTTCTCTTGAGCCATGGATCTATACTTTACTTTTCCCAAAAATCTTTGTTAGGATTTTAGATTTTAGGAAAAAAAGTTTTTGACTTAAAATGATTTCTCGGGAAGGTTTTAACGCTCAAAACTTGAGTATTCCGCTCTGATACCAATTGTAGAACCGTAGAGGGGGGGGGGGGGTGAATAGGTTTCTTAGGATTTTTGAATGTTTAAAAAACTTTGAGCCGTAAGTGTAACCAAGTGGTTGTACAATAATCCAACAACCACAAATACCGCCAAAGTATATAGAGCAAGTAAAGAGACACAACAATATATACTGGTTCGGGATGGGGGGTTTATACCATCCGTACGTCCAGTTGCGAATCCACAACACGATACTATTTCATTAGTATAATCCTATCGGTGGACTACAAACCATTACAATTCACTCCACCGATATTCGCCAATATCGATGCTCATAAAGAAGGAGTTACTCCCCAATGGTATTCCGCCCTCGGAAACCACCCAAAAGAATCTCGCGATTCGACTTCACCTAAGGGTCACCAAGACCTCTACCAAGACTTCTCACCGGATGTATCAAACCCCAACTAGATCCCCAATGATCTAGGCTTGGTCACCAAGACACAAGACTTCCCTTACAAATAATTGAATGAATGAATATAGTTTCTTTGAACCAAGCCCTAACCTAACCTAGTGACTCAATTCTAGTAGAAAGGGTATAGATAAGAAGACCCTCGACACAATCACAAGAGTGGATTAAGTTCTTGAGATTCTTCCCTTGCAAGGAGATGTGTTCTTTCAAAGATGTTAGTGTATTTTACTAAGAACACAAGAGATAGAATTAGAGGATTAGAGAGAAAGAATGTAGAGAGAAAGAATAATGGCAAGGGGTGAGGAATACAAGAGCCAATGGGGTTTTATAGGACAAGACCCAAACTTGGGAATTATTTACCGAGGCCGGCGCGTCGCCCACGCGTCAACGCGGGGGTGGCGCGCCAGGCCTAGTGAAAAATTCCCAAATGTTGGGTGTTAGTCTTGTAAATACCTACCCTTGCTAAACCCCCAATTGTACTTCACACACTAAACCTTATCATTAATCAATCTAAGGTTTACCAACTCAAATAGCCAATTTTGAAAATATTTTGTGAAGTGTTTATTAGAAAACCAATTATCAAAGATAGAAAGAAAGAAGAGATAATTGGGTAGGGGTAGAATGGGTATTCCTCACATGGCATAGAAAAAAGAGAAAAATATGCCATGGGATATTCCTTTAAAGGGAAGAGTGTGAGAGGTTAGGTTAAGAAGTAACCATGGTTAGGTTTAGAAAGATGTGTAAAGAGAATGAACCATGGTTTGGTTAGAAGGTGAACCATGGTTAAGTTAAAGGGTGTATCCTAGGGAATGTTCCATCCTTGGTGTGGTTTAGAGTTAACCATAGTTGGGTGAAAATGAGGTATGTTGGGAACTAACCATAGTTTTTTGGTTAGATGTGAACCATGGTTGGGTTAAGAGAGAATATCCAAGGGAATATTCCTTCCTTGGAGAAGAGGGTGAGTGTAAGGTTGGGATGTGAAAGGGTGTAAGACAACACACTTCGTACCATAAAGATAGTGTCTCCACAACTTAAGTGCAAAAACCACAAATCCTAGCTCCAAATCATGAGTGGTATACTTCTCCTCATGAGTCTGAAGCTGGCGGGAAGCATATGCCATGACCTTCCCTCGTTGCATCAAAACTGCTCCTAACCCTTGATATGGGGCATCACAATAAACAACAAAATCTTCCATGCCATCTGACAATGTCAAGATCGGTGCACTACAAAGCATCTGCTTCAAAGTCTGAAACACTTTCTTTTCTTCCTCTCCCCATTCGTACTTCTTATCCTATTGAGTCAACGCGGTCAACGGTTTAGATATCTTAGAAAATCCGTCGATGAATCTCCGATAATACCCAGCAAATCCCAGAAATTGATGAATTTCTGTGGCGTTAACAGGCATTGCCCATTTCTTAATAGCCTCAATCTTAGTGAGATCCACATGTAGTCTTCACTATCAATGACATGACCCAGAAATTGTACCTTACGAATCCAAAATTCACACATAGAGAACTTTGCGTACAATCGCTCATCCCTGAGCAACTTAAGAATCATCGCTAAATGTTGCTTTAGCTCCTCCTCACTCTTGGAGTAGATCAAAATGTCGTCGATGAAGACTATCACGAACTTGTCTAATATGGTTTACATACTCGGTTCATGAGATCCATGAATATAGCGTTTGTCAAACCAAAAGGCACCACTTGAAACTCATAATGACCATAACGGGTCCTGAATGCTGTCTTGGAAATATCCTCTTCCCGAACTCTGAGTTGGTGATAACCAGACCTCAAGTCTATCTTGGAGTAGTAACTAGATCCTTGTAACTGATCAAATAGATCATCAATCCTTGGTAACGGGTAACGGTTCTTCACTGTCAACTTATTCAATACTCGATAATCAATACACATCCTGAACGATCCATCTTTCTTCTTCACAAATAACACTGGAGCTCCCCAGGGTGAAGAACTAGGTCGAATGAATCCTTTATCCAACAATTCTTGCAATTTCTTGGACAAATCTTCCATTTCTGACGGTGCTAGTCGATATGGTGCACGCGCAACAGGTGTAGCTTCTAGAACTAAGTTATGCGAAACTCTACTTGCCAAACCGGCAGTAGTCCTGGCAAATCTTCGGGAAACACTTTAGGAAAATCACGCACTACAGGAACATCCTCGAGTCACTTTTCTCCCGACTCCTTCTTAGCCACATGTGCTAGGAATGCATGATATCCTTTCTCGATGTACTTTATGGTCCTTGTACATGATATGATATTCAGGTGAGTTCTAATCCTATCGCCTCGAACAATCAAAATCTCACCATTGAGAGGGATATGAACAACTTGTTCTCCACAAACAATGCTCGCTTGATTCTTGGATAACCAATCCATCCCAACTACTACGTCGAAGATTCCGAGTTCAATCAGCATAAGATCGATACTAAATAGGTGGTCTAAAAGGTTCAGGATACAGCCACGGATCACAGTACGGGTGTCAACTAGATCACCATTAGCTAGCTCAATGCTATAGCTGACGTCTAAAGGGGTTGGGGTAAGCTGGAGTAATGGTGAAATATTAAAAGATACAAAACTCATATCGGCACCCGAATCAAATAAAACTCTAACAAGAAACTTGTTGAGAAGAAACATACCAGTGACAACGTTCGGATCTTGGTGTGGCTCTCCATTCCCCACGACATATACTCTATCACGAGCACCTCCATTTCCTTGTCCAGCATTCTTCGGCCATTGATGCCTATAGTGTCCACGCACTCCACATCCATAACAAGTTACCACGGGCTGTGCATTTGCTCCTATTGCCACAAAACTGCTCCTACAGTTCCTAGAAACATGACCAATCTTTTGTCATTTCAAACACTTCACTGTACACAGCCCAATATGATGCTGCTGACACTTGTCACAACGTGGTTGCTGCCCAGCGTTCGCTCCCACTTTAGCTGGTACGGCCACAAAAGCTTTAACAGTATCTTGCCTCCTATTCTGTTGGTGGTGGTGATTGTTATTACAATACTGGTTGTTGTTGTTGTTGCGGTTGTTGAAGTTGTTGTTTCTCTTGTTTCATAAATCTGGATAATTTTTCATAATTTCATAACTTCAGATATAGAGGTAATAGTGAAAGTAGTAAACACACGAAAACAAAAATATACAATATTTACTTTCACTCCATTGCATTGCGCAATTTCATGACCTAACCAAAGATAATAAATTAAGTACACAAGCGCAGGAAACACACTTTTGCCTAAAGCAACTAACCACGGACTTAAATCTACATGGTATGTTAGCATTAGAATTGTTGATCATTTATGTAATCAAAGAGAGATCTCAATGATCATCCCTTAGGGGGAGATTGTTAGGATGAAAAGTGACAATCATTACTGAGTCAAATAGTTAGTTAAATATGTTCATGTAATAGTTAATAAATGCTAGTCCATTATGTTTATGTAAAAGCCTAAATGGCTTGGCCCAAAAGAAGGCCCAAGAGAAAGCCCATGGTGGCAAATATAAACACTATAAATACCCTCCTAAGCTTGTTAGGAGTGGTGGGAGTTCATGGTAATACAAGGTTTATTTGTGCTCTCCACCTCTCTCTCTCTCTACTTTCTCTCTCTAGTTCTTCTATCTCTCTCTAACATCATAATCTTAGGTGATAAATATAGATCTATGGTCCTACAAGTGGTATCAACTTATGTTTTGAGTACTTTGAAAAACATCTTGTAACTGAAATGAGAGAAGATTTAAAGTACGTTCACTCTCTTGAAGATGAATTTGATGAAAAATGATTAATTCTGGACATTCAAAAAGAATTTTTCACAAATCAAATAGAGTCCTTCAAGTCAGCCATGAGTATAAGAATGTGCATTTTGAACAAACATCTTCTTTGAAATATGAAAAACTTGAAGCGCAAAGTATCTCTTTCCAACTAAAACTGCAAGAGAAGAATGAGAAAATGTTTTCAACAAACTCTTTGACGTCGGTGCTTAAAGAAAAAGAAAAGATTTTAGAAGAAACTTGTGATGATGCCAATATCAAGTTTGATTTTGACGAACTTGATACAAAAAATCTTGAATTGGAACATGTTGTGGCTTCATTACAAAAAGAAAATGAGCATTCGAAACAGACTTACAAAAACTTGTTTGATTCTGTAACACCCCCAAATTTAAGTTTGTAGCAGCGGAAAAGTAATTTGGGTGTTACGGGGAGGATCGAAGTTATAATCTCATAAAACGGCTTAAAAGAAGCGTTTTGAAAGTTATTTGTCATTCAAATAATATTTTTGATAAAAGATGAACCATTTGATTTATAATCTTATTAAAAGATACAAAGGCTTGAAATAATGACATATTTGATTTTTACACCATTTTAATTTATCAGAGTAATAAATGCCCGCTCCGTGTCTTGTCCTGCTCCGTTAAATTACATGAGATACACATGCTTAAAAGTGTCAACACAAAGGTTGGTGAGTTCATAGAGTTTTATGAAAACTATTTATTTCAATAGATTTCAAGAATCTTTAGTAATAATTGTAATAAATACAAACAGTGATAGAACAAGTATTGAGTGATGTTGATTTTAATAACAGATAATTCATATAGATATTCAATCAAATTCAAACAAGGGATCAATAATCCTAACACGAGATGGAAACTCATGATGCTAATTTAATGAGATATACAATTCAAGTCTGGTAAAATACCTATACAGCTGTATCTAAATATATGTTGAAAACATACATTTCCTTATAGATATTGCTCCAAGCCTCATGACACGCAAAACGTTAACAAAAGAGGTGATTTATCAAGTCAATGATAAATTTTGCCCTCTTATAATAGGTGATTTTCCAATTCATATTTTTATTCAAATATAGTGTATCACGACTAATACGACTAACCATATGCATAATGGCATTCCGTCAAGTATTAGTGGGATCGGAGGTCAATGCTTAACAGGTTTCGAAGCTGTTCACTATATTCGCGCTCACATACAAGTGATTAATGGCTCATGATTGAGGGACTTTATGGCGATGAAGGTAACTTAGGCAATATCAAGGTAATAATGTAACTAGAGTATTTATGCTTTTCCTAGCAATTATTTCTGTTGAACATAGAAATATCATATAGAGATAATGGAATCATTCAGGATGTTATAGTATAGTCAAGTATCATGCCACAATAATCACTTTGGAAACATTATCATCTGAGTATCAGTATTTCAGTTAAGTAATTTGCCAGTAACATATATTTATCACATCTTAAGTCATAAACTTCATCAGGTAACTATTAATAAGGAAATTGATTTGAATTATGTAATTTATTCATATACTTATAAGTTATAAAATTATCAAAGTATATGTAAGCATGTATCTCCCCCAAGGAGTTAAAAACAAGTATTGGAAATGGGGTTATGACTCACCTTGATTGATGTTGGAATGATGAAAAGTAAAGTCGGATGAGATTATGAGAATGATTATGGAAACGTATTTGATACGGAACCTGATAAATAAATTTATCTGAGAATTTAACCAAATACTATTTGGTAAATGAATAACGATTAATCGTTAAGATGAAAAGATGATATGCGAATGAAATTATTATGTTTATAATAGTATGACGAGACATGCTATTATTTCTAAAGTTTTCCTTATTTAACAATGATGATAATAATACGTAAAGACAATTTGTTAAAATATCGTTATATATATTATTAACGTAAAACTAACTAATATATAAATAAAATGTAATGAAATGCATATGACGTGATGGGGTGACGTAAAATAGAAAATAAAATAAGAATATCAAATATAATATGTTGGTCCTTGTCCTTTTTCCAGTTTTTACACTTTTTATACTAACGGGGTTAGCGTTACACCGATAGTCCTTTATATATAAAATTTACATCTATAGTCCTCTAAATTGTCCAATAACCAATTCTGAGCTTGGTAAATGATAAGTTGTCATTTTATAACCTACAGTTTCTGTTTTTACTATTCCATTCCTTAGTTTTAATAGTTTGGCAGTTTTAGTCCCTGAAGGTGTCGTCGCGTTACATTTTTAGTCCAAATGTACAAAAATTAAGAGAAAATTTATATAAAAATTTCCTAAGTTTATTTAATTAATAAAAAGCTTATTTTAATAGCTTATTAGGCCAAGAGCTTATTTTTCAGCTTATGGGCTTTTAACGAACCAAAACTAAGGCCCAATAATGTTTTAAGATCCGGACTTCGTGAGACGAGTTGGGCTCATCAAAATAATCATTTTTCTTGTTCTATTTTCATATCAAAAAGTTTCAATAAGCCAGCTTATTTAAAAGAGCTTAAAACTGCTTATTGGGCTTAATAGCCCAAACCGTTAATATTATTAGTTTACAAACTAGATTTATAGCGATTCACTTTGGTGAATTTTGGGTGACGAGACTAGCTTATTTGTACAAGTTTTATATACGAAAGTGGTAGTTTTCTAGGTGGTCTAATAGGTCGTGCAATAATATTGGGTACTCGTTAAGTTAGATTACGATATAAACGTGGGTTTCTTAGGCTGCTGGAGCGTTTAATATATAAGTTAAATGACTTAGAAATCATTCTAAGTATTTTGGCAGATTTCATATGCGAATTAAATGTGATTATTAGATGCATGTAACGTATAAATGAATGTGAAATGAGTGTGGAACGAGACCTCTATGCCTTCCAAGATGGAGGCTAGTCACGCTCGTGTATTTATGTGATTATACGTACGTAAATATTAACATGAAATACAATATACGTTCAATAAAACAAAAATGATGCATGGGATGTTTAAATGAGACCAAGAGACGTAAAAATGACTTACAACACCTCTAGGGTGGTAGAGAATCGAGAGTGAGGAATAAAAACACAAGAAAGATCCCACGTTAGCTTTATAACCCAAGTACGATTTATGAAACAAACCCGATTCAACACAAATGCTACCAACTTGTGAATGATATACTACTGGTCAATCAGTGATAGTTTGGAGAGTATAAAGGAGCTATTGTGGGTGTATTCGAATGAGGGAAAACAACGGAGGGTGTATTGAGTATTTAAGGCATGAATTTCAATACGAAAGGTGCAAGTTTTATCAAGGGGACAAGTAATACTATGCATGGTCAGTAAATGAACGAAGGTAAATTGTTTCTTATCCATTTTAGGACTTTAGAATACATGTGTGAGTTTAAAATAATGATATAAGTACTTGTGTTTGATATGTATGTCGACAACCATTATATTCATACACGATTTGAGAAATCGTGTATCACTTGATTATATCTGATCATACTTGACATTTAAACATGAAATCATGTTAGAAATTATTACTAGGAACTACTAAACAATCGGGAATCAAAACGGTTAAGAAATGGATTTATAATATATGTCGAGCTAGTTGTTTTGGTAGAACACTTTGCCCTTCAAAAACATATCAAAACTCGACATGTGATTCTGAGATTGGACAAGTTAATAGTTTACCAGGTGAGGAACGAGATTGTTATTTAGAATTTTGAATGAAGATTGTTATTTAGAATTTTGAAAATATATCTGTTCCCTTCATAACATAATTCTTCCTAAATTAGACATAGTTGATCAGGCTATGTATAATTGAGGACCAAATGATGTGATGTTTGGCTCAATCATATGTTTCTCTAAATTGTTTTAGATGGTGTTCAACGTGTCGTTTCCATACTATAACACGTAATTTCTTTGAAGAATAAAGTAGAAAATTTTAGGGTTCATACTATGAATCAGAAATTGCTAGAGTAATAACAGCATATTGTTATGTGGTATATGGGACAGAAATTGAAATTAACGTAGATTATGATTATTATGAAAATATTACAAGGTAGATTTTTCGATACGGTAGAAAGATAGTTGTTATAATTAGGTTACATCCATCGTAACTTAAAGTAAAATACAGGAAAGAGATACAACTTAGGAAATTCTTGAACTAGAGTTTATTTATCTACAACAGGAATTTATTCATCTGCTTAAATCTAGTTGTCATTCCTTTGATACTATCAAAGTCTTTAAAGATTCTTCATTCTCTTGCAAAAGTCTTGGCTTTCCAATTGACATTGTAGTTTGGACATCGGCTCTTGTAGTGCCCTTTTGCACCACATTCGTGGCACACTATAGTTGTTGGTTGTCCTTTCCTGTCCGGAGTCTTACAGCTAAATTGCCTTGTGACCTGTTTTCTGACATTTCATGCACTTAACAATGCAGATTCCTGTGTGATGCTTCTTGCATTTTTGACACAGGGGTTGACTTCCACGATAACCACTTGCAGCAACAGGTGTGGCGAGGCAGTTTCTATTAGCTTTTTGGTTGTATTCCAGCTGACGTTGATAGTTGATACGATCTTCAAGATGTTTACGACAGCGGTCTTGAGCATTGATGATGTTGCAGTAGATGGGGTTGATGGTTCCTATTTCAGGGAGTTTTCGCTTTTGGTTATTTCCATTAGATATAACCCCGTGCCTAATTCCTTGATTATGGTTGATGGTAGGGTTAATCATTCCTTCTTGAATTTTTAAGTGAGGTGGCCTATACTTCATGAAACTTGTAGGGTTGTGCTTACCAAGTATACCCGTCTCTCTTCTCGGATAAACTATGGTAGTCCCTTTTAGTACTACTGACACTATGTCATTTACTAATTTCTTGATAGCTCCAGGAGTCATGGTGATTTCTGATGATGATGGAGAATATGCAGTGTTCATGTTGTCCATTTTCTGAAATCATTAATGAAACTCACTATTAGAATCCATATAATATCAGAATAATTCAAATAATGAAGTTAATTATTTCATTGATGATAGACTGAATTGAATTCCTACTGTAATCTAATTTCAAGATATGTCTGTGCTGTATCATATATTAATGATCAACTCTTGATATGGGATTACTAAGGAACAAACCGACTGGTCTACTAAGGCTGAAATTCAATAATCTTTTCTCCATTCTTTAAATTCCCTTTAAAAAAAATTGATTTTTAGACAATTCTTAAGATTTTGGGTTAATTATGGTATGTTTAAGAAATTCTAACGATTGAAAGAAATCTTACGGTAGATTTGAATAACATTACAGATGTAAACAGAATATTAATAACTTGACTGATTGTTTTTGCAAGATAAACGATACAAGATCTTTTATTAATACTCCATTGATCTGCGTAGAGTCATTTGTTTATCAAAGAAAATAAAAAATGATGAGATTTTTACATGAAGATATGAGGATTCATTACATGCATGATTGATATGAAAGGAAAGATCGATTCATGAACATAGAGATATAACAGAAATGAGGTTATTATACATTATGATTTGATTACAAGTTATGAAGTTTCACATTTATTGAACATTACATGAAATACTAACCAAAATTATTTGGTTTAGTAGGTACAACAAGGATACTTGTAAACTTAAGATTAGTTACGCTCTCTGACGTAACTATCTAATTTCTTTCTCAAGTTCAAGTTGTGTAGCTTCCATGTTTGAGAAACGTTCCTGACACATGTTCATTTGATTTGCCAACATAGTCTCTAATGCGGAAATCTTTTGACCCTGGTTTCTGGCTATGTCTCTGGCCATCCATAGGGTTTGATGAGTGCTCAAACACTCATCATTTTTGGTCTAATCTGAATTGCAAAACATACAAAAACACTCAAAAATGCATCAAAATACTAAAAATATTTCAAAATTGTGTTTTATATGTTTTAGATGCAAAATGAGCAAAAACAAATGAAAAACGCACAAAGTTTGCAAAATTGGCAGTTACAGTCCCTCAACTTTCATAAAATTACAAAACTAGTCCCTGGATATTCAAAATATAGAAAATTATCACCAAAGGTCCTTTTACAATCATAAGTTGTCATATTTTGTCCTCTGGTGAAAAATCTCAAAAGTTTTGGAAATTACAAGTTTAGTCCCTGTACTTTCAGATTCTGACAGTTTTGGCCCCTGGGAGTTAAATTTTGAATAAAAATCATTTTTGGACCTTGAGAAATCAAAAGTTATCAAAATTGGTCCTTGGGTAAAAGTTTTGAAAAGTTTACATGTTTGGTCCCCGTAATTGGAATTTTGCATAAATGGTCCTCGGGGTTTAAAATTTGGAAAATTGTAACTTTAGCCCTTCTATTTTCACATATGGCATAAATAATCCTTTTGACAAACTTGTGAAAATTACATTTTCAGACCCCTAAAATTACAGGTTTACAACATTGGTCCTTGTGATTACATACTTAACCAAATTGGACCCTTATGTTATTAATAAACCAAACCAAATCCAAATACCACCCCACACCTTTGGCCTGATCCAATACCAAACTACCCAAGCCCACCACAAAGCCCAAACCAAAAACTAATAAACTTGGGGGTCAAACAGTCAACGAGCAGAGTCAACACAGTCAAACAACTCACCCCCTCGTCCACTGTTCACCATCCCTACCATCTTCCTGGTTTCCAGCTTCATGTTCCCCCCTCCACCTCTCACTTTATGACCTAAACAAGCAACCCTCATCAATACAATCACCTACACCCAACCAAACCCCCTCCTCATTAAAAGCTTCACCAACTCCACTACAACTGCAATCTCAGTTTTCCCGCCAAAAATCTTTAAACGGCCATGATCAAAACTAAGCCATCCAATGGCTGTGAGAAGATGTGGGAAAGAGAAAGGAGTCTTCCAAGGCCTATAAAAGAAAAGAAGAAAAGCAGAAGTAGTGTGTTAGAGTAGTTAATTTTTAGTTTTAGTTTAATTTAGGTTTGATTTAGTTCAACTTAATGTAAACTTTTAATTTCAGCTTTGTAATCTCTTGTTCAAGGGCAAATGTAACCTTTTAATCAAAGTAATTTAAGTTTTTATTGCAGTACTCATAATCTAATTTTATTAGTTAAACTCAAATTCAGTTGTGTTCTAAATTACTTTCTTAAGCATTAAATCTTGGTCACTAAGCTTAGTCAAGCTGCACACAGCTTGTTGTGAGCATAGTTTGGTTCAAAACACCATTTTATCATTAAAAATCTCCAGGTCCACAAAAGTCAACTGGGATTAGGATTAATGGAAAGGTGATGCAGAAGGTTGTTTGTTGATGTTTTGGGTGGAGTAGCTTGTTGATTAAGCTCAAATAAGCATTGCAACTCTGATTGGACAATGGTTATTGTGAGTTTCCCTTGTTTATTAATTTCAGTTTTACACACTGCTCATTGTTGTTACTTGCTTAATCTGTTTTCTTTAGTGTTAGTTGTTCATTTTCTGTTTTCCTCAGCTTATTAGAATTGTTGTATGCTCTAGTGATAATGTGAGGCTCACTAACCTGTTTGTTTGCTTTACAACACAAAACCAAAGATCTAAACATGGAATAAGTAATTATATCTTAGTCAGTTGTTCAATTTCAGTCTTAAGTTGCTTAGGAACCTTTATCATACCTGTTTTAACTGCTTGAATCTAAATTATAGCTCAATTCAGTAAAAATCATTTGAAACACAAATTCAGTTAATAGAGATAGGGTGTTTGGATCATGCTGTTTGGCTGAGCTCTAGTTGCTTGTTAGTGTATTTTTTGGTTTAGATTAACTACTTAGGTTCATACTAAGTCAGATTGATCATAAATTCAGCACCAATTCTAGCAAAAGTCAAAATCACCACCTATCTCACCCAACAGTTAACTGTTGGGTCAGTTGGGTCCAAAACCAACCCATTTTAAGTTAGTTTAGTAAGATAGAAATCCACCAAAGTCAAAGTACCAAGTTTTTATCAAAAAGTCAAAGTGCACAAATTCAGATTTTTGCAAAACTTCAAGGATTTGTTTTGATTTTTGTGTGTTGATTCAGAGTATGAAACTTGTTTAATTTGGTTGTCTACCACCTCAACTCTTAAGTCCTAGCTTGTTTATATTTTTGTGAAATTTGTGTGGGCCCCCACCATTGCCCAAAGTGGGCTGCATAGTGGCTGTTTCCCCTGCTGCACCAGCAGACACCACCACCACCACCACTTGGTGGTGGTTTTCTGATCAACCCAGTGGGTCTCATGCCCCAATCTTTGCACCTTTCAACCCCCCCTGGTGGGCTTCCTATGTTGACCATTAGTTTGACCTCTAGACCTGTGGACCCCACCTGCATTAGCCCTTAAACTTTGTCCCAAAATCTGTGTGGGAGTTGATTTTTGGAAGTGCTTATTTGATATAAGTGCTTATTCAGTGGTCCAATTGTGCTTAATCTGGCTTATACTTGTTCGCATAACTCATTTAAGCCTGAATCATCCATTGTGGGCCCACCTAGTTGTCAGCATCACCATTTTCTCTTGACAGTTGACCAAAGTCAACTGTCACAACAATAAGCTTATATTGTGCTTAATTTTAAGTTGTAGAAAACTTGTTTTCACAAAAGTTTGTTGTTTTTAGTTATAAAATAGTTTTCTAAAATAAAAATCCAGAAAAAACAATTTAATATTAAGTGATAGTTTCTTTTTAATTTTATTTAAATTTTATTTTTCATTTTTAAATTTTTATTAAGTATTTAGTTATTTTATATTTTTATTAAATTCCTCTTATATTAAAGTATTTATAATAATTTTCTCAGATTTTTATTTTCTCATTTGGTATTTACTAGAATTAATTTTTGTTTTATTAATTATTAATTAATAATTAGTTTTAAATAGCATAATTAGTTTTTATTAAGTGAAACCTAGTTTTTATATTTTTTATAGCTTTTATATGTTATAAAACATTTTTAGAAATTTTATTAGAATTTTTACTGTTCATTTGCTATTTTTATTAATTTAAAATAGTTTAATTGGGTAATTAATAATTAATTAGTAATTAATTAATAGAAAAAGCACAAAAAGACAAAAATACATATTTTTAATTTTAAAACTTATTTTTAGTTATTTTATAATTTTAGGAATTTTATTTTCATTTTCCTAGTATTTAATTAGTATTAAATTATATTTAAGTGTTTTAAATATTAATAATTAGTATTTAATTAATAATAAATAATTAATTAGTGTTAAAATTTATTTTCTTTTTCAATAAATGTTCTTTTACTTTTAAGTTTGTAAAAAAGTCATTTTCACCCCCTGGGGGTTTTCAGATTTCTGTTTTCACTTTTAATTTCGTACGTCTACGTTTTATTTAAACGTAAACGTACGCGTTTTAAGTTTTAAACGTTTCTGGTTTTTCCCACTTCCCTGTCTTATTCACATAGTTTATTTAAGCTATTTCATTGTAGATTCCTTAGTTTAGATCAATCACAAACCCCTTTCTGTCCAAATTCACCCGATCACGAAACCGTTTTGATTACAATCCACACCTCGTCGGGACATAACGACCCGGGGAAACCCTTTATTACCCGGAAGCATTGGTCTAGGCTCTTTGACCTTGGTTGACCATCACCTGGTCAATTTAGGTTGACCGTTTGGACCTCAATTAAATTTTGGCGCCGCTGCCGGGGAGGTTGTGTGCGTTTTCTAAACGGTTTTTCTGATTAGTGACCTTGGAATTCGTTCCATTGTACATTTATCCATCCTTTGTTCATATTTTCTTATTATCAAAACAAAACTGTTCCCGAAAACTTTTTAAACTCAGTTTTCAACGAGCACAAAAACACAAAAACATTTTCTTTGTCATTTGTACAAAATGTTTATCCAAAAATCCAAAAATATTCACCTTCACCCTCCTACCCTTTTGATTCTCATTTCCTCACCCTCTATACACATTTGATTCTTTCTATGTCTCATCCACACTTTCTGATTTGCCATTGGTGTGGTAGTTCTTATAATGGTGGCAATTACCCCGGTTGTGGCATGGTAGAGTCAGGAAACGGGTCTGTCTTTAACCAAGATCCCTATTCTTACCATGACACGACTGATTCATTCCATCAGTTACCACACCATCAGTCTCAGCAGTTTTACTGTTGCGAGTACTGTGGTGGTTCATACTACAGTTATGGTTGTCAATCGGGAAACACGCTTGTCTATGAGCAGTCTCCTGATAGCAATTGTAATTCTAGCACATACAACCCACAACCACATCAGTATTACTGTTGTGATTACTGTGGAGGTCCACACTCTAGCTCGGATTGTCAAACAAGGAATCCATTTCCTTGTAACAATTACGACTATTCGTTCTGAGACCCACCTCCACAGTACGATATGATTCACACAACTCCTCAAGAAACTGAGCAAGACCTTTTACTAAAAGCTCTTGATATTTTAAAAGAACTTAAGGAGGAGTTGGTTACTATACCGTTTCGAGACTCTCGTGAGAAATCTATGGCAGAATTACTTGCTGAAGAACGAGAGGCTAAAAACGAATTGAGCATGGAAGAATTACTTGTCTTAGAGCAAGCAGCTATAACACGTGCCAAATTTCGTCAAGCTGCTCTTCTAGACTGTGATAATGATAGTGATAATGAGGACACCCTTGATATCCTTCAATTTTATAAAGGTTCCTCAGATTCATCAGTTGTGATTCTTCCCATTGGAAATCAGGGAGAAAATAATGAGACGAAGAAATTACTAGCCGTTGAACAAATGGAACTTGAAAATTCCATGAATGCCAGCTCCTCTCATCTCCCTCAGTCTGTTGTTATCACACCCAAAGTTCACACTCACTCTCTAAACATGGGGGGTGAGCATCTTAGCACTGTTCCTAATAAGGAATCGGACGAATTAATAAAGTCTAGTGTTGAGATCCTTGTCCTAATCCCGAGAGAGTCACAGGGGACTTTTGACCAAGTGTGTGATATTCCTTCATCCCCTAATAATCCAAATGATCAAATTGAGATTGTCTCCGATTCCAGTGACGATTATTTATCTTATGGAGACATTGAGTATGTTGATGCATCTATTCCCCACTCTAATATTGACTTTCTTCTCGAGGAGTTCACCGATGAACTCATTCACACCAATCCACTTCCATCGGGAAGTGATGATGATCTCTTTGATTTCAAAGATGATATGGAGGAAGTCGAAGCATTCCTTGCTCTAGATAGTTCAACTTCGTATGAAGTTGATGATAACTATCTTGATTCTGAGGGGGATATTCTGTTCCTTGAAAGTCTATTGAATGATGATGATCCATCACTCAATTCCTATCTCAACACCGGGCTTAGTGATTCAAACACAGATGAAAATTCTTTATCTTATGGAGACATCAGTGATGTTGATGAAATACCTTCTGAGCCCATCATTGATCATCTTATCATGACTCCTTCGGAGTATGATAACCCGGGGGAAGATACGCTCAATCTTGAGAATTCGCAAATTCCCACCCACCCTCCCGGGTTGTTTACGAGCTTACCCTTTGAAATCCAAACTCAGGCTACGGAGCCTGCTCTCGAGGAAGAAGATCAAATCATGCTTTTTATCATGATTTTCTTCCTTTTCTTCACCTATAAGGTGCCTTCTTCTCTTCTTCACTCCTTCGGGAATGAAGATACCATCTTTGATCCCGGCATTTTCATGCATCATTATCTTGAGCCGGATACTTATCTCATCGGTGTGGAACTTTCACGTGCTACAAATGTTTGTCCAAACATCTTGAATGAAAGTCCGATTGAGATTGTTTCTTCCACATCATGCTTCCCCAAGGACAATTGAATTCGGGGTCGAGTCAAGCTAGCGACTCGGTAAACAAAAATAGTAGCATGCTTATAGGGTTTTCTCCCTAAATGTGGGGGAGTCCCCCATGCTATGGTTACAAATAGAGTGAAAAAACAAAATGGTGTTTTCCACGCTTAGCTTGTAATGTTGCCCTTTTACGTTCAAAATGTCTGCATAATAGCCGCGATTTTGAATATTGAGGACAATATTCATCCTAAGTGTAGGGGGTATTCGCTATTCTAGCGAATTTTATCACCATTTACTATATAATACCCCCGTTTTTAGCCAAAATTCAAAAAAATTTAAAATTTTTCACTGGTGCTTCAAAAGTTTTATGGTTATCAGTCCGCCTTGTCTAACCGACAAAAGGGATTGGCTAGTCCAGGAGCAAACGGCTCTTGGTAAAGACATCTCAAATCCGTTTATGGCTTGCAATTTGCCCAAAATTGTATGGTTCCTCAACTCCCCATATCCCATAAAGCGAATGAGTTGGCTAGCCCACAAGATTATGGCTTGTGGTAAAGGCCGTGGAAAATCCATAATTGGTAATCAGCTCACCAAGATGTTGACTAGGTCCATCAAGATGCTGGCTAGTCCAGGAGCAAACGGCTCTTGGTAAAGACTAAACAAATCCGTTGAAAGCTGGTGGTTTGCACAAAATCACACGGCTATCAGGTGTGCCACAGTTCTTACACCTGGCTACTCCAGAAGTGATGGCTTTTGGTAAAGAGTTTTTCAAATCCATCAAGTTTTCAAAACAGTTATTGCTAGGGACTAGCAATAGTTTAGTGTGGGGGATTGATGAGTGCTCAAACACTCATCATTTTTTGTCTAATCTGAACTGCAAAACATAAAAAAACACTCAGAAATGCACCAAAATACTAAAAATATTTCAAAATTATGTTTTATATGTTTTAGATGCAAAATGAGCAAAAACAAATGAAAAACGCACAAAGTTTGCAAAATTGGCAGTTTCAGTCCCTCAACTTTCATAAAATTACAAAACTAGTCCCTGGATATTCAAAATATAGAAAATTATCACCAAAGGTCCTTTTACAATCATAAGTTGTCATATTTTGTCCTTTGGTGAAAAATCTCAAAAGTTTTGGAAATTACAAGTTTAGTCCATGTACTTTCAGATTCTGACAGTTTTGGCCCCTGGGAGTTAAATTTTGAATAAAAATCATTTTTGGACCTTTGGAAATCAAAAGTTATCAAAATTGGTCCTTGGGTAAAAGTTTTGAAAAGTTTACATGTTTGGTCCCCGTAATTGGAATTTTGCATAAATGGTCCTCGGGGTTAAAATTTGGAAAATTGTAACTTTAGCCCTTCTATTTTCACATATGGCATAAATAATCCTTTTGACAACTTTGTGAAAATTACATTTTCAGTCCCCTAAAATTACAGGTTTACAACATTGGTCCTTGTGATTACATACTTAACCAAACTGGACCCTTATGTTATTAATAAACCAAACCAAATCCAAATACCACCCCACACCTTTGGCCTGATCCAATACCAAACTACCCAAGCCCACCACAAAGCCCAAACCTAAAACTAATAAACTTGGGGTTCAAACAGTCAATGAGCAGAGTCAACACAGTCAAACAACTCACCCCCTCGTCCACTGTTCACTATCCCCACCATCTTCCTAGTTTCCAGCTTTATGTTCCCCCCTCCACCTCTCACTTTATCACCTAAACAAGCAACCCTCATCAATACAATCACCTACACCCAACCAAACCCCCTCCTCATTAAAAGCTTCACCAACTCCACTACAACTGCAATCTCAGTTTTCCCGCCAAAAATCTTTAAACGGCCATGATCAAAGCTAAGCCATCCAATGGCTGTGAGAAGATGTGGGAAAGAGAAAGGAGTCTTCCAAGGCCTATAAAAGAAAAGAAGAAAAGCAGAAGTAGTGTGTTAGAGTAGTTAATTTTTAGTTTTAGTTTAATTTAGGTTTGATTTAGTTCAACTTAATGTAAACTTTTAATTTCAGCTTTGTAATCTCTTGTTCAAGGGCAAATGTAACCTTTCAATCAAAGTAATTTAAGTTTTTATTGCAGTACTCATAATCTAATTTTATTAGTTAAACTCAAATTCAATTGTGTTCTAAATTAGTTTCTTAAGCATTAAATCTTGGTCACTAAGCTTAGTCAAGCTGCACACAGCTTGTTGTGAGCATAGTTTGGTTCAAAACACCATTTTATCATTAAAAATCTCCAGGTCCACAAAAGTCAACTGGGATTAGGATTAATGGAAAGGTGATGCAGAAGGTTGTTTGTTGATGTTTTGGGTGGAGTAGCTTGTTGATTAAGCTCAAATAAGCATTGCAACTCTGATTGGACAATGGTTATTGTGAGTTTCCCTTGTTTATTAATTTCAGTTTTACACACTGCTCATTGTTGTTACTTGCTTAATCTGTTTTCTTTAGTGTTAGTTGTTCATTTTCTGTTTTCCTCAGCTTATTAGAATTGTTGTATGCTCTAGTGATAATGTGAGGCTCACTAACCTGTTTGTTTGCTTTACAACACAAAACCAAAGATCTAAACATGGAATAAGTAATTATATCTTAGTCAGTTGTTCAATTTCAGTCTTAAGTTGCTTAGGAACCTTTATCATACCTGTTTTAACTGCTTGAATCTAAATTATAGCTCAATTCAGTAAAAATCATTTGAAACACAAATTCAGTTAATAGAGATAGGGTGTTTGGATCATGCTGTTTGGCTGAGCTCTAGTTTCTTGTTAGTGTATTTTTTGGTTTAGATTAACTACTTAGGTTCATACTAAGTCAGATTGATCATAAATTCAGCACCAATTCTAGCAAAAGTCAAAATCACCACCTATCTCACCCAACAGTTAACTGTTGGGTCAGTTGGGTCCAAAACCAACCCATTTTACTTGGAACAGTTCCTAGCAACTTTGTTTAGTCCCCTTTTAGCTTCAAACATCATTTTAAGTTAGTTTAGTAAGATAGAAATCCACCAAAGTCAAAGTACCAAGTTTTTATCAAAAAGTCAAAGTGCACAAATTCAGATTTTTGCAAAACTTCAAGGATTTGTTTTGATTTTTGTGTGTTGATTCAGAGTATGAAACTTGTTTAATTTGGTTGTCTACCACCTTAACTCTTAAGTCCTAGCTTGTTTATATTTTTGTGAAATTTGTGTGGGCCCCCACCATTGCCCAAAGTGGGCTGCATAGTGGCTGTTTCCCCTGCTGCACCAGCAGACACCACCACCACCACCACTTGGTGGTGGTTTTCTGATCAACCCAGTGGGTCTCATGCCCCAATCTTTGCACCTTTCAACCCCCCCTGGTGGGCTTCCTATGTTGACCATTAGTTTGACCTCTAGACCTGTGGACCCCACCTGCATTAGCCCTTAAACTTTGTCCCAAAATCTGTGTGGGAGTTGATTTTTGGAAGTGCTTATTTGATATAAGTGCTTATTCAGTGGTCCAATTGTGCTTAATCTGGCTTATACTTGTTCGCATAACTCATTTAAGCCTGAATCATCCATTGTGGGCCCACCTAGTTGTCTGCGTCACCATTTTCTCTTGACAGTTGACCAAAGTCAACTGTCACAATAATAAGCTTATATTGTGCTTAATTATAAGTTGTAGAAAACTTGTTTTCACAAAAGTTTGTTGTTTTTAGTTATAAAATAGTTTTCTAAAATAAAAATCCAGAAAAAACAATTTAATATTAAGTGATAGTTTCTATTTAATTTTATTTAAATTTTATTTTTCATTTTTAAATTTTTATTAAGTATTTAGTTATTTTATATTTTTATTAAATTCCTCTTATATTAAAGTATTTATAATAATTTTCTCAGATTTTTATTTTCTCATTTGGTATTTATTAGAATTAATTTTTGTTTTATTAATTATTAATTAATAAGTAGTTTTAAATAGCATAATTAGTTTTTATTAAGTGAAACCTAGTTTTTATATTTTTTATAGCTTTTATATATTATAAAACATTTTTAGAAATTTTATTAGAATTTTTACTATTCATTTGCTATTTTTCTTAATTTAAAATAATTTAATTGGGTAATTAATAATTAATTAGTAATTAATTAATAGATAAACACAAAAAGACAAAAATACATATTTTTAATTTTAAAACTTATTTTTAGTTATTTTATAATTTTAGGAATTTTATTTTCATTTTCCTAGTATTTAATTAGTATTAAATTATATTTAAGTGTTTTAAATATTAATAATTAGTATTTAATTAATAATAGATAATTAATTAGTGTTAAAATTTATTTTCTTTTTCTATAAATTTTATTTTACTTTTAAGTTTGTAAAAAAGTCATTTTCACCCCCTGGGGGTTTTCAGATTTCTGTTTTCACTTTTAATTTCGTACGTCTACGTTTTATTTAAACGTAAACGTACGCGTTTTAAGTTTTAAACGTTTCTGGTTTTTCCCACTTCCCTGTCTTATTCACATAGCTTATTTAAGCTATTTCATTGTAGATTCCTTAGTTTAGATCAATCACAAACCCCTTTCTGTCCAAATTCACCCAATCACGAAACCGTTTTGATTACAATCCACACCTCGTCGGGACATAACGACCCGGGGAAACCCTTTATTACCCGGAAGCATTGGTCTAGGCTCTTTGACCTTTGTTGACCATCACCTGGTCAATTTAGGTTGACCGTTTGGACCTCAATTAGGGTTCTTTCAATATCCTCAACTCTACCATGTGTATGACCGTTTTCTCTTCTTGCATAACGGACCCTGGATTCCAAGCTTCTAAGCTCCTAGTTGGTGTTGTCCTTTATCTCATTAATCTTTATTCCTAATTCACACATTGTTCGTCTCTCAGCATCCGCCCTTTTGAACAATGCGTCAAGGTTACGGTCGTACCATTCAAATTGAGTTGGGGGATAACCCTTTTAGCTGTTCAGTGTGAGCATCTAATATACTGGCTTGTCGATAAATAAGATTCCATATTGTATCAGGAGTGCTTATATTGTAGTCGGGTGAGTTAGGTGAGGATAAATTATTTGGAAAATCTAGTATTGAGGAATCTGAAGTATAAGGTAACAGAGAATTTGGCTCAACATTCTTCCACGGCATCCCTTGGCTTGAACTTTGTCCAACTTCGAATGTTGCCTGGCCACCAATCAAATCTTCATATGATTCGGTAGCTCTCCTGAGTTTTTGACGTAAAGGTGAACGAATAGGTGACGATGGAGGTGATCTCTGAGTGAGTTCTATATCAGGCTGGGGTTGTGATATTTGTACGTAAGGATCTTCAGTATTCGGAGAATTTCGATTGATAGGTGAGGTATTAGTATTATGGAGAGTAGTTTTGACATTCACGGGAGTTTCTGAAGACATGTTACTGTAGTAACCGAGAATAATATTTTATGAGGATTTTGTATGTTAAAGATGTAACAGTACAGATGAAATAATTATTGTGTAAGAGTAATTTCTAAACTTGTAAGATAATCTCAACAGATAAGGTATTGAGAACGGCAGTCTGCAGACACGGAGGGCATAAAATAGTATGGTGTAAAATCATTTATTTTGAAAGTGTAGTTATAGTTTAATGTTTGAAAACATTTAATTCTCTATAACTCTAGCTCTGATGCCAATCTGTAACACCCCCAAATTTAAGTTTGTAGCGGCGGGATAGTAATTTGGGTGTTACGGGGAGGATCGAAGTTATAATCTCATAAAACGGCTTAAAAGAAGCGTTTTGAAAGTTATTTGTCATTCAAATAATATTTTTGATAAAAGATGAACCATTTGATTTAGAATCTTATTAAAAGATATAAAGGCTTGAAAGAATGACATATTTGATTTTTACACCATTTTAATTTATCAGAGTAATAAATGCCCGCTCCGTGTCTTGTCCTGCTCCATTAAATTTCCTGAGATACACATGCTTAAAAGTGTCAACACAAAGGTTGGTGAGTTCATAGAGTTTTATGGAAAACCATTTATTTCAATGGATATCAAGAATCTTTAGTAATAATTGTAATAAATACAAACAGTGATAGAACAAGTATTGAGTGATGTTGATTTTAATCACAGATAATTCATATAGATATTCAATCAAATTCAAATAAGGGATCAATAATCCTAACACGAGATGGAAACTCATGATGCTAATTTAATGAGATATACAATTCAAGTTTGGTCAAATACCTATACAGCTGTATCTAAATATATGTTGAAAACATACATTTCCTTATGGATATTGCTCCAAACCTCATGACACGCAAAACGTTAACAAAAGAGGTGATTTATCAAGTCAATGATAAATTTTGCCCTCTTATAATTGGTGATTTGCCAATTCCTATTTTTATTCAAATATAGTGTATCACGACTAATACGACTAACCATATGCATAATGGCATTCCATCAAGTATTAGTGGGATCGGAGGTCAATCCTTAACAGGTTTCGAAGCTGTTCACTATATTCGCGCTCACATACAAGTGATTAATGGCTCATGATTGAGGGACTTTATGGCGATGAAGGTAACTTATGCAATATCAAGGTAATAATGTAACTAGAGTATTTATGCTCTTCCTAGCAATTATTTCTGTTGAACATAGAAATATCATATAGAGATAATGGAATCATTCAGGATGTTATAGTATAGTCAAGTATCATGCCACAATAATCATTTTGGAAACATTATCATCTGAGTATCAGTATTTCAGTTAAGTAATTTGCCAGTAACATATATTTATCACATCTTAAGTCATAAACTTCATCAGGTAACTATTAATAAGGAAATTGATTTGAATTATGTAATTTATTCATATACTTATAAAATTATCAAAGTATATGTAAGCATGTATCTCCCCCAAGGAGTTAAAAACAAGTATTGGAAATGGGGCTATGACTCACCTTGATTGATGTTGGAATGATGAAAAGTAAAGTCGGATGAAATTATGAGAATGATTATGGAAACGTCTTTGATACGGAACCTGGTAAATAAATTTATCTGAGAATTTAACCAAATACTAATTGGTAAATGAATAACGATTAATCGTTAAGATGAAAAGATGATATGCAAATGAAATTATTATGTTTATAATAGTATGATGAGATATGCTATTATTTCTAAAGTTTTCCTTATTTAACAATGATGATAATAATACGTAAATACAATTTGTTAAAACATCGTTATATATATTATTAACGTAAAACTAACTAATATATAAATAAAATGTAATGAAATGCATATGACGTGATGAGGTGACGTAAAATAGAAAATAAAATAAGAATATCAAATATAATATGTTGGTCCTTGTCCTTTTTCCAGTTTTTACACTTTTCATACTAACGGCGTTAGCGTTACACCGATAGTCTTTTATATATAAAATTTACATCTATAGTCCTCTAAATTGTCCAATAACAAATTCTGAGCTTGGTAAATGATAAATTGTCCAATAACCAATCCTTGAAACGAGTCCATGCTTCATATAGAGTTTCACCTTGACGTTGTTGGAACATCAAGATATCATTTCTAAGCTTGGTAGTTCTCCCCGGTGGGAAAAATTGAGCAAGGAAACGAGTGGTGAGATCACCCATGAGGTGATAGATCCCGCGGATAAACGTTCAAGCCATTGACTAGCTTGATCACGTAGAGAGAATTGGAATATGCGTAATCGGGTCGACTCTCTAGTTGTAACATCAAGGTCTATAGAATCTACGATTTTAAGGAAGTCCTTTAGATGTTGATTTGGATATTTGGAACGAAGTCCATGGAATGCACATCCGCTTTGCACCAACCGGATGGTGTCGGATCGCAAGGGAGACACATTGGCTCCTTGGGTGAGCTCAATGGTGTTTCGATAGCCTTGGTGGCTAGGTCGGGAGTACTCTCCTAGGGTTCGGGGCCTAAGAGGTTGGTTAGCTAGTGGTGGGTTTTGTGGGTGGTCTTGTTGTGGTGGGTTGATGGGTTTAAAGATGTTACCACCTTCCATGATGTCGGATGGTAAAGAGTTACGAACAAAAACATGAAGAAATAAGATAGACTAAAGAAAACCTAAAAATAAAAATAAAATCATACTAGAAAGGAATCTAGCAAGTAGAACTAATAAAAAGAAAATCCTAACCTAGACAATAACTATTCCCCGGGCTGTGGCGCCAGAAACTTGATGCGTGGGAATTGCACCAGGCTTTACCTCTAGAGGGATCTCGAGAAGCTTACAACCCCCACCAGGCAGTGTACCTGATCGTTGTAGTATAGTATAGTGACAAGTACCGGGGGATTGATCGTTCAACTCAGGAATAGTGTCGCTAGGATTAGAAAGCCTAAAAACTAGGTCTAGAGGTGAGGGATGATTCTTTTTGTATTTTTATATTTTATAAAAGCAAATGAAAATCTCGGGTTTTGGAAGGAAGGGCGGAATTAGTTGCTAGTCAACTAACCCAATAACTAAGATGCAATCAAAATAAAATAACAAAAATGAAAATAAAACTAATTAAACTAGAGGTGTGAACAATATATGGGAGAATTGTGTTTACTTAGATATCACTACTCCTTAGATATCTTTTACAGGTTAATTACTTGTTATAGTTGCGTGGATGATGGGTTATATTCCTTAATACCAATCATGGGGTGGCGTACTTACTTCCTCAATTCTATAAGCTCCTACTTCACTCCTATGTCGAGCCTGCAAGAAGCTCCTAACATGGGATCACTAGAATTCGCTCATGCATTAAATATAACCATAAAAACCTAGTACACATCGGTTCATGTTTCTTAAGACGTTCAAGCAAGTTACACAATGGAGATCTGCCAGTTTTCTTAAGCCTAACATTGAAATCATTCATCCATTACAACTATAAACAAGCAATCAACCTATAATCAACATCTAGGTTTCATTACATCTAAGCAAACACATAAAAGATCTAGCCTAGGATGTTAAAATCAAGACAAGCATAAGATATATTCAAACAACACATAGACATATTGAATGAATTGAAAGAAAACTTATCTCAATTGAACATGAAGGGTTTCAAGGGGTGAAAACCCTTGAAAATACTATTACAAACGAGCTAGGGTTTATAAAGTTCGGCCCTAAAATTCACCACACAAGTTCCTCTTTAATGAATGAAAATTAGAAAAGTATATATAGAGTTTATGAGGTGACGGCGTCAAGAGGAAAATTCTGACGCCGTCATCTCGCTGCCAAAATTCTTCTCGGATTGCCTAGATCCAAATCTGACGCCGTCCTGTGTAATCTCGTTCTAGGCCGTCACCACATTTACTCTTGACGCCCTTGTTCTGACGCCGTCACGTTTTCTCTGGGCCGTCATCCATTTTGTTCCTGACGCCGTCATCAAATCCTTCTTGACGCCGTCAGGTACTGTTCCCAGCAAGGAAAATTAAGACTTTGCCATTTTCTTCACTTTTATGCTCCAAAAACGTCGAAAATGCTTCCTTTTCCAGAATTCACTCCCAAAGTACCTAAAATCACAAAAGGAACGATTTAAGGCAATATTTGATCAATTAAATTCCAATTCTGGCTTAAATGACCCCCTAAAAATGGATCATTTTTCGCCTCATCGTATACCCTTACACTTGAGATTTGCTTGTCCTCAAGCAAATGCGCTTTTATTCTAGTCAAAATACAAGTTAGGGGTCATTTAACACTAATATTAAAGTAATTACAACAAATAATCGTTCCACTAAAGACCAAAGACAAGCATGGAGGTCATACACTAGCACCTCGCAAATAGTGTTTAGACACTCACATCTCTCGGGTGTAATAAAGTATATATCACAATATGGAAATGGAAAACATCTCTCACTACCTGTCATAGCAAAATAGATTACCATAGGCTTGGGAAAGGATCAAACCTCCACCACATGGCGTAAGCACCTAAGATAAACTATCAAAGAGGTCTTTTAAAGGGTTGTAATGTTAGGTGTAGGGATATGGAATACACGGTTTTGTTGGATATAGGCAACATTTACTGGTGGCGAGTTAATAATCTTGGTTAATTACATGTATAAAATGGCGTTGCTAAGCCAAGATTAGACTCGACTTAAGCTAATAAATGAAAAATAACAAAAAACATAAAATGAACATAGAATGAAACGGGATGGTAGTTCTTATGTTTTTTTCTCTTTTTTTTTTTTTTTTTTTTTTTTTTGTGCATACACTTTTACCCTACCATCCAAAATAATACATCATAGGGAATGAACATTCCCCTTACACTTGAATTTTTACATACTTTATAATAAACTAATCTAATGACTCGAATTAAGATAATCAAAACACTTGGAGTACTTTTAAGATTAACGTATATATGGGGGTAATAAAATGATTTTCTTCCCCATTACTCCATAATATAAGTACTTTACCCATGAGTCCCAATCGTCCCAAAACAATATGTACAAGGATATGACTCGACTTAGCAACCATGTAATCAATTAGATAATTAACTAAGGGTTTAAACAAATAACAATAATGCAGTAAAGATGAGTGCATACACGGAAGGCTAAGGCGATTTGGGTGTACATTTAAGTGGGTTGTAACAAATTCTTCCTTTAAGTAAGATGCTTAAAGGTAGAAACGAAAAGATAGGCTTGGAGGGGTGTACTAGGGGTTTCGTGTACTAAAAATGAGTACAACGCTAAGGGTGTGGGAAAATTAATGACTTTACTAGCCAAGTAATATGACTTAAATGGTCAAGTAATTTATGATACGGGTTTAACGCAAGGGTGATCCTAATGCCTCTTATCATGTAGTAAATCCTACTACACGAATGTAGTCTCACTAGCTGTCTCGGGATGCATCACTAACGCAAGTTCTAGAATCTAAATGCTACCGGTACACTCATAAGCACTAATAGTAAATGTTTTTCCTATCAAATCTAAAGGCGAACCTCACATATTTGGGTGGAAAATTTTTCTGAGTGGTACGGTTTTGTGCTAGTCATACAATCTCCTATCCATGAGACGCTTGCTATGGCTAAAGTTTCACTCCTAAGTGTTGTAAAAAATTTTAAATTTGGCGCTAAAATTACGCTAATAAGTATTTCTCATAGTTTTATTACACACCTACCATCAAACAAAAAAACTCAAGCGAAAGTGTATCCTATGAGGTATCATCATTTTACCCTCCCCTTACACTTAGGATGAACATTGTCCCCAATGTTCAAGTAAAGATTGTAAAAGTAAAATAGGTAAAAGAATGAAATCAAATACTCCCCTGATTCGCTCGGTATGGATATTATGGTAACCAGGTTAGATCTTTCTCCAAGAAAATGAACAATCAAAGCTTCCCTTCCAGAATATAAATCATCTTCTTGTCAAACATAACCTGTTAAACCTGAGAAAACAAACAGGGCAACCTCGCGTAAAATCGGCGGCAATCTATATATGATAATAAATCCTAAAAAGCAAAGTAAGATATAATGCTTGTGGAATGAATGTTTGCAGATTTCTTGGAGATTATAAAACTAAAGATTCGACAAAAACTTTAAGACTCCGTTAGAAAAACAAAACTGGTAAAATTTCTAGATTTTTACACGTGACGCCGTCAGGAGTTTCTTCCTGACGCCGTCATAAGTGACCTGCAGAAATCCTTATGTTAAGTTTCTGGAAAATTTCTGGAAAAACTTTGTCCTACTTCCTGGAAAATCCAGCAAAACATCATTATGACTCGATACAAGCATTTGACTCTAACAAATATGAATATACATGTTCATTTAATATTGTGGAGAATCATGATCGAGTTTGTTTCTTAAAAACATATTTGGGGTTTCCCCTTACACTTATCTTTTGCGAAATACCTTTGGATTAAGTTAAGACTAAGCCAAACAATAAAATAAAGTATTTTCACCATTTTAGTTTTTGAAACATGATCTACCAACAATAAAAATAAAGCATGCATACGGAAACAAATAACAATCAAACAAATTAAAATCACACAAAACATGGGTTGCCTCCCAAGAACCCTTTTCTTTATTTATGAGTCTTGTATCTAGACTCAAGGTCTTGGGTTACTACGTGACCTCATCGTTGGTTTCACTCTCTAGGTCATCTCCTATATTAGTTTTGTATTCCGGACCTAGTTGCAAGCATTCTTTGTAGAAACCAAGCAACCTATTCATCACATACTCTACTCCTCTACGTCTATCCTCATAATTCCTATAGTAAGCCGCTTGTTTGTGTTCCTTTTCAATGTTCGATAGGAGGCGGTATTGCTCAATCTTATAGGGCATTTGGTAGGCAATCTCATCATTCTCTTCCTTGAACCTAACTATCCCTAGAGTCGGATCATAACTCATCTTAGTGGCCTCAACGAATGGTTTTCTGAACACTACTTGACTTAGGCAGGCATCTATCACCGGACGAGTATCCTCCACTATCATAAAATCGGTCTTATAAGTGAAATTTCTGACAATCACATGCAATCCTTACACTCTACCTACAAAATTACTTAGCAAGTTCTTGTTGGGCATCATCCTATAACCAAGTTGTTTCTTCATCACCCAATTATAATAAGTCCTAGTCATGATGTTTATAGGAGACCTAGGATCGATATAAGCTTTCCATACATGCATATGCCCAATGTTGCATGGTATGTTGATGTTAGAGGGATCTCCCATTTTAATAATGGGTGAACCAAGGATATATGGTGTCTCGGAATCATCGAATAAATCCTTGTAATATTCCCATTCTTCCTTGGTGGGCAACTTATCAAAGTACTCTTCTACAGTCTCCACTTCCTCTAACTTTTTTTCCTTATTAACCTCAACTTCCTTAATTTCATCCCTAGTCTCGGTTTCTACTCAACTTCATCCTTGTCACTTTCTTCTATCTCTTTATCTATTGGCTTAATGGTGACAACATTGACAAAGTTGACGTGTTTGGATGACGAGGGGTCCTTAGTTTGGATTCTGCTATTGGCGTCCCTAGTGTCCTTCCTAGGTGTAGTTAACGCTTGGTTGTTGAGGGCTTTCAACAAGTTGTCAATCTTATTGGTCATCTCCGTTTGTTGGTTGAATTCTGTTTCAAACTTAGATATGCGAGCTTCTTGAGATGCCATAAACTTGGACATCAATCCTTCAAGATTGTTGGTACTACCATAGTTGTTAGAAGGATTGTTGTTGAAAGTACGGTTGGAGGGTGGACCATTTGGTTGGTAACGATTAGGCGGACTGGAAGAATTGTTTTGATTTTGCTTCCACCTAAGGTTTGGGTGATTTTTCCAAGAAGGGTTGTAGGAATCACCGTAAGGGTTTGGCTCAGGTTTGAAAGTGTACCACTTATCTCCCGCTTCGTCGGTACGTGAGGATGCGTAGTCCGCAAAAGCTGTTCTAGGGAGTTCCACGCAATCACGAGTGTCGTGGGGACCACTACATAATTCGCATGAAGAAGTGATTTTGTTCACTTGGCTTGAAGGCTTAGGAGCTTCGTAAGATTTCATGAGAAACTTGACTTGGTCCTCAAGTTCCATGATCCTAATGTCGGGAGTGCTAGAATTGTTCGAAGGCAAAGATATTGCCTTGACCGTTTTGTTCAAATCACGGGAATCATTCCAACTTTCGTTGTCATAGAGAGCAAGATCTTCTATGAGTTCCCATGATTCTTCCGCACTTAGGTCACGTAGCTTGCCACCGGCCGATTGGTCAATGGTTCGAGTTGTGGAGAGATCGATATGGTCATAGAAGATTTGGACTTGGAGCCAAAGATCTATGCCATGATGAGGGACTTTTTGGAGTAAGTCCTTGAAACGAGTCCATGCTTCATATAGAGTTTCTCCTTGACGTTGTTGGAACATCAAGATATCATTTCTAAGCTTGGTAGTTCTCCCCAGTGGGAAAAATTGAGCAAGGAAACGAGTGGTGAGATCATCCCATGAGGTGATAGATCCCGCGGATAAACGTTCAAGCCATTGACTAGCTTGATCACGTAGAGAGAATTGAAATAGGCGTAATCGGGTCAACTCTCTAGTTGTAACATCAAGGTCTATAGAATCTACGATTTTAAGGAAGTCCTTTAGATGTTGATTTGGATCTTCGGAATGAAGTCCATGGAATGCACATCCGCTTTGCACCAACCGGATGGTGTCGGATCGCAAGGGAGACACATTGGCTCCTTGGGTGAGCTCAATGGTGTTTCGATAGCCTTGGTGGCTAGGTCGGGAGTACTCTCCTAGGGTTTGGGGCCTAAGAGGTTGGTTAGCTAGTGGTGGGTTTTGTGGGTGGTCTTGTTGTGGTGGGTTGATGGGTTCAAAGATGTTACCACCTTCCAAGATGTTGGATGGTAAAGAGTTAAGAACAAAAACACGAAGAAATAAGATAGAGTAAAGAAAACCTAAAAATAAAAATAAAATCTTACTAGAAAGGAATCTAGCAAGTAGACCTAATAAAAAGAAAATCCTAACCTAGACAATAACTATTCCCCGGGTTGCGACGCCAAAAACTTGATGCGTGGGAATTGCACCAGGCTTTACCTCTCGAGGGATCTCGAGAAGCCTACAACCCCCACCAGGCAGTGTACCTAATCGTTTTAGTATAGTATAGTGACAAGTACCGGGGGATTGATCGTTCAACTCAGGAATAGTGTCGCTAGGATTAGAAAGCCTAAAAACTAGGTCTAGAGGTGAGGGATGATTCTTTTTGTATTTTTATATTTTATAAAAGCAAATGAAAATCTCGGATTTTGGAAGGAAGGGCGGAATTAGTTGCTAGTCAGCTAACCCAATAACTAAGATGCAATCAAAATAAAATAACAAAAATGAAAATAAAACTAATTAAACTAGAGGTGTAAACAATATATGGGAGAATTGTCTTTACTTAGATTTCACTACTCCCTAGATATCTTTTACAGGTTAATTACTTGTTATGGTTGCATGGATGACGGGTTATATTCCTTAATACCAATCATGGGGTGGCGTACTTACTTCCCCAATTCTATAAGCTCCTACTTCACTCCTATGTCGAGCCTGCAAGAAGCTCCTAACATGGGATCACTAGAATTCGCTCATACATTAAATACAACCATAAAAACCTAGTACACATCGGTTCATGTTTCTTAAGACATTCAAGCAAGTTGCACAATGGAGATCTGCCAGTTTTCTTAAGCCTAACATTGAAATCATTCATCCATTACAACTATAAACAAGCAATCAACCTATAATCAACATCTTGGTTTCATTACATCTAAGCAAACACATAAAAGATCTAGCCTAGCATGTTAAAATCAAGACAAGCATAAGATATATTCAAACAGCACATAGACATATTGAATGAATTGAAAGAAAACTTATCTCAATTGAACATGAAGGGTTTCAAGGGGTGAAAACCCTGGAAAATACTGTTACAAACGAGCTAGGGTTTATAAAGTTCAGCCGTAAAATTCTCCACACAAGTTCCTCTTTAATCAATGAAAATTATAAAAGTATATATAGATTTTATGAGGTGACGGCGTCAAGAGTAAAATTCTGACGCCGTCATCTCGCCGCCAAAAATTTTCTCGGATTGCCTAGATCCAGATCTGACGCCGTCATGTGTAATCTCGTTCTAGGCCGTCACCACATTTACTCTTGACGCCTTTGTTCTGAAGCCGTCACGTTTTCTCTGGGCCGTCTTCTATTTTGTTCCTGACGCCGTCATCAAATCCTTCTTGATGCCGTCAGGTACTGTTCCCAGCAAGAAAAATTAAGATTTTGCCGTTTTCTACACTTTTATGCTCCAAAAACGTCCAAAATGCATCCTTTTCCAGAATTCACTCCCAAAGTACCTAAAATCACAAAAGGAACGATTTAGGGCAATATTTGATCAATTAAATTCCAATTCCAGCTTAAATGACCCCCTAAAAGTGGATCATTTTTTGCCTCATCAGGCTCATCAAAATAATCATTTTTCTTGTTCTATTTTCATATCAAAAAGTTTCAATAAGCCAGCTTATTTAAAAGAGCTTAAAACTGCTTATTGGGCTTAATAGCCCAAACCGTTAATATTATTAGTTTACAAACTTGATTTATAGCGATTCACTTTGGTGAATTTTGGGTGTCGAGACTAGCTTATTTGTACAAGTTTTATATAGGAAAGTGGTAGTTTTCTAGGTGGTCTAATAGGTCATGCAATAATATTGGGTACTCGTTAAGTTAGATTACGATATAAACGTGGGTTTCTTAGGCTGCTGGAGCATTTAATATATAAGTTAAATGACTTAGAGATTATTCTAAGTATTTTGGCAGATTTGGTGAGTGCTTATTCACTCACTTTTATAAGACCAAAACCGGACTCAAAAGACCAAAAACTAATCGAATTATGCCAAATTTGTAGTGTTTTTGTGTTTTTGAATGTGCAGGTACGGATATTCTATAAATGGACGAAAATCATGAAAAATGACAACACGAGCACGGGATTTGGAAAGAGTATTTAAAGCCGAGCTGGGGAAGAGTTTGGATTATATTTGAGCTTAATTTGTCAAAGTCAAACCTTGGAGATGCATTATTATCATAATTTGCCCTTGGAAGTTATTTTTGATTAAAGGTAGAAAAGGTCCTCAAAGTTTTATAAAACACAAATTTGGTCCTTGAGTTATTATCACAAAAATCTGTTTGGTCCAAAATTATATCCAATCCACTTTCAAAAGCCCCAAAACCAAAATAAAACACCCCAAGCCCATCACTTAAATACCTTGACCCGAGCCCATCTCATCCCTCGGTCAAACAAATACCAAACCAAAGTCAAACCTCATAATTTATTATTACCCGTACCAAAGTTTACCCGCTCCCTTGTTTTCCCCCAAACCCCATTTACCCAGAAATAAGAACCCTAGAAAATTAGCCCGTCCCAATTAACCATAATTAAGGGTACAAAGGTCTAATCACTAGCTTCTAGAAGGGTGTCAGGTATGTCAGGACTTGTCAGAAGCCAAGAAACACACGAATGGTGTACGTGGCAGAATATGATTGGAGCAAACGCGTCATCACATTCAATCTAAGGGTGTATATTGAAAGGGCAATGATTGATTGTAATCCAAGGGCTCAGGATGGCTTGGAGAAAACACACCACACGGATTGCCAAGCTGGCAATCCGTGGATAATCCTTTCCAGAACCCTCTCTCATGTAATATAAATAGATGGTTAGGCTATTGTAATGAGGGTGGAGTTTTCGAATAGCGAAGCTCTGCCATTTTTCATTCTAAGTATTAGAGTAACTTCATTTCAATTGTACTCTTTAATCTTTGTAATGAATTCAGTTTATGTTTTATAAAAATTAGTTTGTTGTTTACTGCTTATCATTCAGCTTAAAGTTCTTTTACTATTAGCTTATTTCAGTTTATTAAACATTTCATTCATTTCTTACTTTCAATTCAATTTAATTTTTTAATCATAAGTTTTCATTTAAGTCAGAAAAAAAAATATAAAGATAAAAATAGTTTTGTTAAATTTAGTTTTGAAATAAGCTTGTTCTAGTTTCATTAAGCTCAAATCAGTTTTAAATAGAATATGTGAGAGTTGATTCAATCTTATTTGTTCAAAAGTTGGATGGTCAACAGTGGTCAACTGTTGTGTTAATTGGTGGAATATTGGTAGATTGGGATAGATAAGGAAGATCCTAGCCTATCTAAAGATGGGCTGTGTGGAATCCTCTCTATTTTGAGCTGAGAGGAATAGCATTTGTAAGTTCCATTTTCATCTTTGCTTAGCTAGTAACTGTTTGTACTTAGTAGTTATTAACTATTTGAATTGCTTCTAATAGTGTAGTGTAATATTTGTTTAACTAATTTTCAGTATTGACTAGTTTAGTTTGGTATTTCTGCTTCAGTTAGTGTTCATCTATCTCAACTTATAATATAGTTCGGATCTAGGTAGCTGCTAATTTAGTTTGAGCATACACTATTTGATTTAGGTAATTTTTGTGGATTTCAGATTTGATTGTTGCTAGTTGTATTTGATTGCTGTATTGGATCTGTTATAGCTTTTATAGTATTATAGATCAGTAGAATGTAAGTCAGTGTTTGATCTTAGTCAGTTGTAACGTTTAGTAGCAGATAAGGGAGTGTTTGGAACTGCTAATTACTGAGTGTTATTGTGGTTTGATTGTTGTATTGTTGTTTTAACTATGCTTCATTAGAGTTAAATTAGAGTTTTAAAATTTTAAAATCAGTAGGTTATACACCAATAAGCCAAAGTTAGATTACTAGACAGCTTCACTGTTAGTATAGGATTAGCTCAGTTAGTGTTAACCTAGTGATTGTTACATTATAGTTTATAGTTGCTAAAATCAGTTTTAGATTAGATTATAATAACATTTAGGAGTAGATTAGCTTAATTGAATTTGGGAAAAGTCAAATAAGTAGAGTAGAATTTAGTCAACTGTGCATCAGCTTAGTTGTTCATTGCTGTTATTTTAATGTGGTTTAATAGTTTCATTTGGTAGGATTAGATATAGATATTAGTTACTTTGCATCTCAGTAGTTTAGAGGTTGGATTGCACCCATATAATTGTAGTCCTCAGCTTATTAGATTCAGCTTATTGCATCTGCTAGTTGGTGGTTTGAGCTTGATTTCTGTGTTGATATTTTGGACTGCTATTGTTTATGTAAGCTTGTACTTGTGATAATTTGAAGCTTCTGAATTCCACTTAGTTTATAGATAGTGATTTAGTTGTTCTTAGTTGCTTGCTTATTCTGTTTCTCATTCTGCTATTACTTTAGCTTATTGATAGACTGCTTATTGCTTGCATTTTTTGTTTCTGTGTTTGATTTCATTACTTTTGAGCATTTTTTAGTCTTTTGTATCATATTTTATCTGTGATAAAAGTTTGGTCAAGTTTCTTTGGCAAGTGCTTAATAATAAGCACTTGCCACTAGCTGATTTTGCTTGAATAAGCACCTCTACTTAACTTTTTCATTCCAAAATTTTTCTGCAAGTTTATTATAATATTTTAGATTTTCTGTAAATTTTTCATAATTTTCTGAGTTGATTTGATATTTTTCTTAATTTTTCTTTATTTTTAATCATTTTTAAATCATTTTTAAATAAAAAAATCCATAAAAAATCAGAAAAAGCTTTGAAAAATACAAAAATATTTTTAGAAATTCTTTTATAATATTTTATAATTTTTAGAATTAAATTTTCATTTTTCCACTTTATTTTTCTTTACTTTTAATTCATTTTAAATTCCAAAAAACGAAATAAATTCTAGAAAATAAATAAAAACTCAAAAAAATATTTTTCTTTTTCTGAAAATTCTTTTTAGTAGATTAAGATTTTTAGAAAATAATTCCAAGTTCGTAGGTTCAATTTTCGATAAACGTTACGTTTTAAATTTTGCGGTTGCATTTCCGTTTTCGCGTTTTTAACTTTAATGCATTATTAGCTTGTACACTTTATATAATTCATCTTTGTTTGTTATTACTTGAATAATTTGATTGCTATTTTCACTTTCTCACTTTTCAATTCACGATTTCACGAATCGATATTCTCGAGTCCATTCGCCTTCGTCGGGAAACGACTCGGGTGATCCTTATTTTACGCGGATCACTTCGATACTATACTATATATATTATAATTGGTTTTCACGACGAATCAAGATTTCATATGCGAATTAAAAGTGATTATTAGATGCATGTAACGTATAAATGAATGTGAAATGAGTGTGGAACGAGACCTCTATGCCTTCCAAGATGGAGGCTAGTCACGCTCGTGTATTTATGTGATTATACCTACGTAAATATGAACATGAAATACTATATACATTCGATAAAACAAAAATGATGCATGGGATGTTTAAATGAGATCAAGAGATATAAAAATGACTTACAACACCTCTAGGGTGGTAGAGAATCGAGAGTGAGGAATAAAAACACAAGAAAGATCCCACGTTAGCTTTATAACCCAAGTATGATTTATGAAACAAACCCGATTCAACACAAATGCTACCAACTTGTGAATTATATACTACTGGTCGATCAGTGATAGTTTGGAGAGTATAAAGGAGCTATTGTGGGTGTATTCGAATGAGGGAAAACAAGGGAGGGTGTATTGAGTATTTAAGGCATGAATTTCAATACGAAAGGTGCAAGTTTTATCAAGGGGACAAGTAATACTACGCGGATCACTTCGATACTATACTATATATATATATATATTATAATTGGTTTTCACGACAAATCAATTTTTGGCGCCGCTGCCGGGGAAGGCCGAAGTGAATTTTTGAATATCGTTTTTAAAAATCGAGTTTTGTTAAGCCTTCCTCTACTTTGTATATATATCTCTATAAAAATTTAAAAAATTCAAAACACTTTTCCTAAAGTGTTTACAAAATACCAAAAAAATAATAAAAGTTACAGCCTCGACTCGACCGAAAGGAAGGGCGTTGTAAACCAAAAAAGTTTCACAATATAACGAAAACGTAATTTAGTTGTTTATCGGATTATTTCAATTACTACAACCGATTAAGCGGGAAATACGGAAGCTAAGACATTAAATTGCTAGCTGAAGAGAGATCCATTCTTCTCTCCCGTCTCGTCGCGCGTGGTTTTGAAAGAAACGGTTTTCGATTAACATTACGTTGTAAGAAAAGAAAAACAAAAGAAATAAAAAGTTTTTGTGAAAAAAAAAAAACAAAACAAAAAGATTTTCTTTTCTCTTTTCTTTTTCATTTTCTCTTTGATTTTGCTCGTGGTGTATGCACACCCGTTCTTCTTTTGAGAGTCTTACGTCTCCGTTCTCTAACCCTGAGCGGGTTTTACGACATACGAGTCGGGTTCATTTCCTTGAAGACGAGGAGATGAACCAAAACGAACACAACGGACCTCCGCCGATGGGTGGTCCGCAGCACAATGTTATCCCGCCAATGGGACAACAACCGGCATTTGATCCACGTCCGATGGAAGAACAACTCCAATCACCATTTAACGGTGTGAGGAGAGCTATTGTGATTCCGGACATCAATGCCAACTTTGAGATCAATCATGGATTACTCAATTTGATCACGGGTATATCCTTTCACGGGTTCGATCACGAAGACCCCTATGCTCACATCAGAAATTTCACCGACATCGCTGAGACCATAAGGATGAACCAAGTTCCTCACGATGTGGTGAAATTGAAGTTATTTCCTTTCTCCTTAAAAGGAGCAGCTCGGACTTGGCTGGAAAAGGAACCGCCTAATTCGATTCACACTTGGAATGATCTCGCTTCCAAGTTTGTGAATTACTTCTATCCTCCCTCTAAAACTTCTAACCTACGTTCTCAAATATTTCGGTTCCAACAAGCTTTTGATGAAACGTTTAGTGAAGCTTGGGACCGATTCAAAGATTTGAAGGAGAAATGTCCAAACCACGGGTTTACCGACCTTCAGCAGATTGATACGTTTTATAATGGGTTATGTCATGCTGATCAAGATTCGCTTAACTCTGCCGCGGGTGGTAACTTGTTGGCTAGGAACACGGATGATGCTTTCATGATAATTGAGAATAAAGCTCGTGTGAGAATGTCAAGGAATAAACCTCAAGTATCTAATAATGGTAAAAATAATGATGAATTGGTAAATATGATTGTGGCTTTAACAAAGAAAGTTGATGCAATGTCTATTGAAAAACCAAACCATCAAGTCAATGTGGTTAGTCAACTTGTGGTGGTCCACATTTGTATTATGAATGTCCGGCCACCGGTGCCTTTTCTCATGAGAACGCGTATGCTGCAAACGCGGGTAACAACAGTTACCCACAACCTCAAGGAGACCGTAATCTCCTCAGCTACCGTTCTCCTCATTTTCTTGGACCACCCATTCTCGAGCAACAAAACCAAGTCAATCAAGTCAACCAGAATCATAATGTGCAGAATCGTAATAATCAAGGAAATCAAAATCAGAGTCGAGCTAATAACGGTTTTCAAAATCATAATCAAGGGTTTAATCAAAACCGGGGTTTTCAAGGTAATTACAATCAAGGCCCGCCTCAAGGGAACAATTTTCAAAACCACCAAAATCATGGAAACCCTGGGAATTTTCAGAACGCTAATCATGGAAATCAAAATCATGGTAATTTCCAAAACCGTGGGCAGAATTTCAACAATAATCAAAATCAAGGTGTTATTCAAAATCCGTTGCCCACAGAAGATTTGATTAAGCAATTGATTCAAAACCAACAATCTTTTATGGCAAAATATGAAGAGTCAACACGGTTGTTTGCTAATCAAATCAGTGATATTAACAAACGTTTAAATGATCGACCCTCGGGTTCTGGAACTTTGCCAAGCAACACGATCGCAAACCCGAGGGGCAAAGTTAAGGCGATCATAACTCGCAGTGGTGCTATATATGATGAACCCACAACTCCTACTACCTCTTCTTCCTCGTCTCCGCCTAAGGTAGTGGACTGTGAGATCGAGGCGACAAAGGACCCGGTTCCTCCTATTAATAATGGAGGAGCTGAAAACGTCCAACCTCTGGTTGTCCAAAAGTCAAAAGATAAAGAAAAAGTCATTTTTGAGAATAATGTGAAATACAAGTCTAAATTGCCATATCCGTCATGATTTAATGATGAAGAGCTCCGTGCAAAGTCTAAAAAACAAATGGAAAAATTTCTGGATATTTTTCAAAAATTGCCCTTTGATATAAGTTTTATGGATGCTCTCGTGTATATGCCGAAATTTGCTTCCACGTTCAAAAACCTCATAAGTAATAAAGAGAAATTGCTTGAATTAGCCGAAACGCCGATAAATGCTCAATGTTCCGCGATTCTTCTCAAGAAGCTTCCCGAAAAGCTTGGTGACTCGGAAAAGTTTCTCATTCCGTGTTCATTGAAAGATCAAGAAGTTTGTAACGCCCTGGCCGATTCGGGTGCGAGTATCAACCTCATGCCATTATCGATCTATGAACAACTTGGAATGGGGGCTCTTAAACCGACGAGAATGACTTTGGAGCTTGCTAATCGATCGATCACTCATCCAGTTGGAATTGCTGAGGACGTTTTTGTTCGTGTGAATTCATGTACTTTTCCGGCAGATTTTGTTGTTGTCAATTTTGAAGCTGATTCGAGAGTTCCTCTAATACTAGGGCGACCGTTTTTACGAACCGCTAAAGCCCTAGTAGACCATTTTGAGGACACTCTAACTTTACGACATGATGACGATATTATGATTTTTAAAGCCGATGCTTCGAAATTGAAGAAGTACTCCGTCAAAAGCATCGATGTTTGTGATTATACCTTTGATGATTTTGTTAAAACTTTCGTCTCCGACTCTTCCCCATCATTTCCTCCGACTAAGGAATATGATTCTCTTTGGGAAGAGGTCGATGAATTTCTTGCAATTGAAACGATTCCGATTTATGAGACTGACGACTCTTACTTTGATTCGGAGGGGGATATTATTTTTCTTGACAATTTGTTGAATGATGAACCATCAATCCCTCCGGATAAAGTTAAGATGAAGATTGAGCTTACAATTGACGATCCTCTTGAGCCCGAGCTCGAGGAATTTTTACCAGACTTTGAGAGTTTCTCCTTTGACACGACTGAGGAAATAAGTGGCAATCCCACTTATCGTTCTAATTTTTTTGATACGACTTATGAAGCTTTTCATTTCGATCACTCGGAAGAGACGAGTCGTGGCAGTACGACTTCTCATGCTTTTATCTCTCTTCCAGAGTTTGAGTCATCTCGTTTTGATGAATCTGAATGTAAAATGGAAAATTTTTCCAAATCTGAATATGAAAGTTTCAGTTTTGATCTTGAAGTTGATCATGATCCGGGTGGAGTTCTTAAGAATGAGAGTTTTAAAGAAAAGTTTCTCCCAACCCTCCCACCCGGAAAGGATTTTAAAAGGAGCTTAAATGATAAAATTCATAATTTCACAATTATGAAATTTTCTTTTGATGATGATGAGTTTTTCAAGATTGTTATCATGACTTTCTTGCCGTTTGTAACATTTGGTGTGGTTTCTCTTATCCTTCACTCTGTGGGGAGTGAGGATGTTGTTTTTGACCCTGGTATCGTTTGTAAAAGTTTTCACAATTAAAATACCAATGGTTATCTCTTCGGGATGGAACTTTCACGTAAATCATATCTTTTTCAAAATATTTTGAATGAAAGCCCGAATGCGATTATTTTTCCACAGTTTTTCCCCAAGGACAAATTAATTTGGGGATCGAGTCAAGCTCATGTGACTCGGTGAACAAAAACAAAGCGCTTCGTGGGTGGCAACCCATGCTTATCCAATTTCATCTTCTTATTTTTCTATTTTCTAACAAATAACGTGAGGAGGGGGTGCCTATTCTACTATTGTGTTCCGTGGTTGTTTGTGATGTTTGTTAGGATTGTCCGCGATTTATGATGACTCTCGTGCTCGTGATTTTCTCTTCGCTCGAGTTTCATTCATCAAGTGCTACTTGGAAATCCTATATCCGTGAATCTTATCGACTAACGTTTGCTTTGGCATAATTAATAAACGGCCTAGAATTTTGTTATGATTACCTTAACCCGTAAAAACATTGAGGACAATGTTTCATTCTAGTCTGGGGGAGGGTGAATCTTCGATTCGATTTTAACCTTGCATTTTTCACAATGTCGTCCACTCTTGTAACTCCGTTTTTCCACCAAAAATTAAAAAAATGAAAAAAAATTGAAAATTTCAAAAATTTTGATGAAAAAGTCATGAAAAAGCACCAAAAAAAATGAGAAAAGTTGAAAAAGTTGTACAAAAATATAATAAAGTTTGAATAAGTGTTTTGACACCTTGTTGACTTTCTTGCTGGCGAGAGTAGGAATAAATATTTTGACTTAACCGGGCGTGTTGAGCCCTAGCTTGTTCCCTTAACCATTGATAATCACATAAGCTTGTGCTAGTTTTGTACACAAGGAGCTATAAAATGCGAATTCTTTCTTAAGAATCTGCAAGTTCCCATACTTGACTTTATACATGCGCAGCGTAAAAGCTTTCGCTAGTCTTTTACATCAGGAGCTAGAAAACGCGAATTCTTCTTCTAGAATTTGCAAGTTTCCGTAACTGACTTTATATATGCGTGGCTGGTTATCGGCTAAGTATTCGCGGGTTTCATTATTTGGAATCTTAAATTGCGAAGAGCGAGAAATGATAGAGTTTATTTAGAAGTTAGATGCTAAATGTGGAGTAGTGGTTCTCTTAAGAGCTCATGAGAGGTACTTGTGGCTTTTTACTCCCATCAGAAACGTCACCAATATATAATAGATGTTCTAGGTTAATTAGTGGTATTTCAGTTTAAATAATATTTAGTTCTTTGTTTTCTTAAGAGAATTTTTGCTTTAAAAGTTAGGTACATATCAAGGAACATCAAAAAATAAGAGCAAAAAGTGAAAAAAAAAATCAAAAGTCAAAAGTTGATTATCTATGTGGTTTTGGAGCTACCCGATAAGCTTCCATTGATGTTATGAGAAAAAAGTGAAGAAAGAAAGAAAAAAAGTGAAAAATATGAGAAAGTATGAGAAAAGTGAAAAAAGTGAAAGTTGAAAGTTGTATCGAATAAGAGCTTTTATGTAAATAAGTTGTTGGCGCGTGAGGTGCATGTGTTTGATTAGTAATCAATTACATGAGGTGCACGTGTAGTACTCCGCAACTTATATTTCTGATATTGTATGTACCCAAAATTCCTTGATGTGGACCGAATTTCTATTGCAGTGGTTCTTAAGAGAAAATGAATAACTACTTATCATTTTAACTTAGGTATCACTATCGGACTAAAAAAGTATAAAACGAGAAAATATGAAGCAATTCATTTCTCAACAAAAATAAAATATTGAGATACAAAACCTAGGGAATGGGAGTAAGGAGTTTCCACAAGTAACTGTTATGAGTAGTGTTAGCATCTAACTTGTAGATAAGCTGTGATCTCATTTGTACGCTTAGTTTGGGGACTTGTGAAAAATCAAGGATGACGATTTTTATCCGAACGGTCACTTTTCTATGAAAAGTGTTTCTTCTCGTTAACCCTAATAGTTATTGCAAAATAATGAAAGTTCAACAAACTGTCACAAGTATGAATAATGAAAAGGACAAAAATAGAAAGTGTAAGTGGAATAAAGGAATAAAAGGAAAATTTCAGAAAACGGAGCATTTTCGGGAATAAATGATTTTATTACTTCTTTCGAACCTCCTTGCTACTTTTCAAAGTTAGTAAAAAGAGTTTTGAAATTATTTATCCCAAAAGCGTGATTTGATCACATTGCGCGAGGACACGACAATACCTTAGTCAGGGGGATTTTGGTGAGTGCTTATTCACTCACTTTTATAAGACCAAAACCGGACTCAAAAGACCAAAAACTAATCGAATTATGCCAAATTTGTAGTGTTTTTGTGTTTTTGAATGTGCAGGTACGGATATTCTAGAAATGGATGAAAATCATGAAAAATGACAACACGAGCACGGGATTTGGAAAGAGTATTTAAAGCCGAGCTGGGGAAGAGTTTGGATTATATTTGAGCTTAATTTGTCAAAGTCAAACCTTGGAGATACATTATTATCATAATTTGCCCTTAGAAGTTATTTTTGATTAAAGGCAGAAAAGGTCCTCAAAGTTTCATAAAACATAAATTTGGTCCTTGAGTTATTATCACAAAAATCTGTTTGGTCCAAAATTATATCCAATCCACTTTCAAAAGCCCCAAAACCAAAATAAAACACCCCAAGCCCATCACTTAAATACCTTGACCCGAGCCATCTCATCCATCGGTCAAACAAATACCAAACCAAAGTCAAACCTCATAATTTATTATTACCCGTACCAAAGTTTATCCGCTCCCTTGTTTTCCCCCAAACCCCATTTACCCAGAAATAAGAACCCTAGAAAATTAGCCCGTCCCAATTAACCATAATTAAGGGTACAAAGGTCTAATCACTAGCTTCTAGAAGGGTGTCAGGTATGTCAGGACTTGTCAGAAGCCAAGAAACACACGAATGGTGTACGTGGCAGAATATGATTGGAGCAAACGCGTCATCACATTCAATCTAAGGGTGTATATTGAAAGGGCAATGATTGATTGTAATCCAAGGGCTCAGGATGGCTTGGAGAAAACACACCACACGAATTGCCAAGCTGGCAATCCGTGGATAATCCTTTCCAGAACCCTCTCTCATGTAATATAAATAGATGGTTAGGCTATTGTAATGAGGGTGGAGTTTTCGAATAGCGAAGCTCTGCCATTTTTCATTCTAAGTATTAGAGTAACTTCATTTCAATTGTACTCTTTAATCTTTGTAATGAATTCAGTTTATGTTTTATAAAAATTAGTTTGTTGTTTACTGCTTATCATTCAGCTTAAAGTTCTTTTACTATTAGCTTATTTCAGTTTATTAAACATTTCATTCATTTCTTACTTTCAATTCAATTTAGTTTTTTAATCATAAGTTTTCATTTAAGTCAGAAAAGAAAATAAAAAAAAATATAAAGATAAAAATAGTTTTGTTAAATTTAGTTTTGAAATAAGCTTGTTCTAGTTTCATTAAGCTCAAATCAGTTTTAAATAGAATCTGTGAGAGTTGATTCAATCTTATTTGTTCAAAAGTTGGATGGTCAACAGTGGTCAACTGTTGTGTTAATTGGTGGAATATTGGTAGATTGGGATAGATAAGGAAGATCCTAGCCTATCTAAAGATAGGCTGTGTGGATCTAGGTAGCTGCTAATTTAGTTTGAGCATACATTGTTTGATTTAGGTAATTTTTGTGGATTTCAGATTTGATTGTTGCTAGTTGTATTTGATTGTTGTATTGGATCTGTTATAGCTTTTATAGTATTATAGATCAGTAGAATGTAAGTCAGTGGTTGATCTTAGTCAGTTGTAACGTTTAGTAGCAGATAAGGGAGTGTTTGGAACTGCTAATTACTGAGTGTTATTGTGGTTTGATTGCTGTATTGCTGTTTTAACTATGCTTCATTAGAGTTAAATCAGAGTTTTAAATTTTAAAATCAGTAGGTTATTCACCAATAAGTCAATGTTAGATTACTAAACAGCTTCACTGTTAGTATAGGATTAGCTCAGTTAGTGTTAACCTAGTGATTGTTGCATTATAGTTTATAGTTGCTAAAATCAGTTTTAGATTAGATTATAATAACATTTAGGAGTAGATTAGCTTAATTGAATTTGGGAAAAGTCAAATAAGTAGAGTAGAATTTAGTCAACTGTGCATCAGCTTAGTTGTTCACTGCTGTTATTTTAATGTGGTTTAATAGTTTCATTTGGTAGGATTAGATATAGATACTAGTTACTTTGCATCTCAGTAGTTTAGAGGTTGGATTGCACCCATATAATTGTAGTCCTCAGCTTATTTGATTCAGCTTATTGCATCTGCTAGTTGGTGGTTTGAGCTTGATTTCTGTGTTGATATTTTGGACTGCTATTGTTTATGTAAGCTTGTACTTGTGATAATTTGAAGCTTCTGAGTTCCACTTAGTTTATAGATAGTGATTTAGTTGTTCTTAGTTGCTTGCTTATTCTGTTTCTCATTCTGCTATTACTTTAGCTTATTGATAGACTGCTTATTGCTTGAATTTTCTGTTTCTGTGTTTGATTTCATTACTTCTGAGCATTTTTGAGTCTTTTGTATCATATTTCATCTGTGATAAAAGTTTGGTCAAGTTTCTTTGGCAAGTGCTTATTAATAAGCACTTGCCACTAGCTGATTTTGCTTGAATAAGAACTTCTACTTAACTTTTTCATTCCAAAATTTTTCTGCAAGTTTATTATAAAATTTTAGATTTTCTGTAAATTTTTCATAATTTTCTGAGTTGATTTGATATTTTTCTTTATTTTTAATCATTTTTAAATAACAAAAATCCATAAAAAATCAGAAAAAGCTTTGAAAAATACAAAAATATTTTTAGAAATTCTTTTATAATATTTTAGAATTTTTAGAATTAAATTTTCATTTTTCCACTTTATTTTTCTATTTTTCTTTATTTTTAATTCATTTTTAATTCCAAAAATAGAAAATAAATTCTAGAAAATAAATAAAAACTCAAAAAAATATTTTTCTTTTTTTGAAAATTCTTTTTAGTAGATTAAGATTTTTAGAAAATAATTCCAAGTTCGTAGGTTCAATTTTCGATAAACGTTACGTTTTAAATTTTGCGGTTGCATTTCCGTTTTCGCGTTTTTAACTTTGATGCATTATTAGCTTGTACTCTTTGCATAATTCATCTTTGTTTGTTATTACTTGAATAATTTGATTGCTATTTTCACTTTCTCACTTTTCAATTCACGATTTAACGAATCGATATTCTCGATTCCATTCGCCTTAGTTGGGAAACGACTCGGGTGATCCGTATTTTACGCAGATCACTTCGATACTATACTATATATATTATAATTGGTTTTCACGACGAATCAAGATTTCATATGCGAATTAAATGTGATTATTAGACGCATGTACCGTATAAATGAATGTGAAATGAGTGTGGAATGAGACCTCTATGCCTTCCAAGATGGAGGCTAGTCACGCTCGTGTATTTATGTGATTATACCTACGTAAATATGAACATGAAATACTATATACATTCGATAAAACAAAAATGATGCATGGGATGTTTAAATGAGATCAAGAGATATAAAAATGACTTACAACACCTCTAGGGTGGTAGAGAATCGACAGTGAGGAATAAAAACACAAGAAAGATCCCACGTTAGCTTTATAACCCAAGTACGATTTATGAAACAAACCCGATTCAACACAAATGCTACCAACTTGTGAATGATATACTACTGGTCGATCAGTGATAGTTTGGAGAGTATAAAGGAGCTATTGTGGGTGTATTCGAATGAGGGAAAACAAGGGAGGGTGTATTGAGTATTTAAGGCTTGAATTTCAATACGAAAGGTGCAAGTTTTATCAAGGGGACAAGAAATACTATGCATGGTCAGTAAATGAACGAAGTTAAATTGTTTCTTATTCATTTTAGGACTTTAGGATATATGTGTGAGTTTAAAATAATGATATAAGTACTTGTGTTTGATATGTATGTCGACAACCATTATATTCATATAAGATTTGAGAAATCATGTATCACTTGATTATATCTGATCATACTTGACATTTAAACATGAAATCATGTTAGAAATTGTTACTAGAACTATTAGAAACAATCGGGAATCAAAACGGTTAAGAAATGGATTTATAATATATGTCAAGCTAGTTGTTTTGGTAGAACACTTTGCCCTTCAAAAACATATCAAAACTCGACATGTGATTCTAAGATTGGACAAGTTAATAGTTTACCAGGTGAGGAATGACATGGTGCAAAAATATATAGGTGTCGTGTTTAAGATGAGAGAACGAGGAGCGTTTTGGAGGGTGGTTTCTAGTCGAATAAGCATAGAATCATAAAATGGATTTTGGGCTTTAAGCTTGGGCTGATGAATAGTACTTTTCGAATGAGGTTGGGCTTAGAAATATTAGGGGCCCGTTTGGTTGTAATTAGTGTTAAGTAGGTTTAGTGAATTTTAATATTTCGTTTAAACGTGTCGAGAACTTGTTTCGTCATTTGGTGAATTTTGCAATATTGTAATCATGACCATTTAATATAATAAGAAAATTTCTAATTTTCCTGTAAAAATGGTGATTACAATAATAACAGAGATTAATATAAAATTAAACGTTGTTTATTATATGGATTTTTGCGAGGTTTTACAGATTCAATCAAGCGGTCAAGAGTTCAGAATCAAACTTCAAGCAAATCTGACTCTCAGATCATACAAAATCATCTTTTTGAAAAAGAAAAATCTGTGCTTCAAAAGAAAATTGTTGAATTGCAAAAGACGATTGCACAACAAACCAAGGATTTTGATGATGCCAAAAATGATTTTTCAATCGAAACAGACAAATATGAATAATATTTTGCACATCTTGAAAATCAAAATGCTTCTTTGCAAGAAAAACTGGCATCATTAGATTATCTTTCTCTTCAAAAAGAATACAATGATTTGAAAACGTCATACAATGCCTTAAAAGCAATGTTTGATGTTCTTAACCGGTCAAAAGGAAAATCTCAAGCTTCAAACGAGTCTAAACCACAAGTAAGTGTTTCAGAAAAGGTTTACACGGGTGAATCCTCAAAACCATTTTCAAAAAGGGTTTCTCAGTTTACCACCTATTCGTTGCAAAAAGGAAGGAAGTTTTCAAATAGACCAAATTTTTCAGAAACATTTACTCCTCAAAAGGTTTCAAATGCAAGTGCTCATAAAGAAAAGAATCAAGGTTTTCAAACTCCATACTCTCGTTTTATTCCAGTAAAGCCAGTGTGGAAACCAAAGCAAAGCCGTTCAAAACATTTGAAATATTCATACTCTGAAATGCTTCCGCTACAACAAAGGAATGGCTATGCTTTGAAAAATCCTAATTCTGGAAGGTTTCCATTCATCTCAAAAACGAATTTTCGAAATGAAACACCGAGTTTCAACAATGGATGGAAAACTTCTTCTTCAAGTTTTAAAACTCCAAGAGAGAAACCGAGTTTCTCAAACAACTTTCAAAAGCAAAAAAGTTTTAAATCACCGTTGATTCCACGAGCTTTATTTCAAAATGAAACACCGGTTTTCAGTCCTCGTTGGAATTCAACTTCTTTGTCTCGGATTGACACAACTTTCAAATGGATTTCAAAATATGTTAAACCCATTAGCGCCGTGCTTAAATGGGTTCCAAAAGTTGTTGTCTAATCCAAAAACATAATGACTTCTTAGTATTTCAGCTAAGGACTCGTTCTTCAAAGAAAGGAAAGTGCTTAAGTTTAAACAAAGGTTTTAAATATTTTTCGAGCACTTGTCCTAAAAAAATTATGGCTTATGCACACATAATAACAGTGTATAACCCGTGATTTTCAAAGAAAGGACCCTGTTGTACATTTATGTGCGACAATCCTAAAAGATAAGAAGACTTCTCACCAAAATGCTTATCAAAGTCTTCTTAATTTTTTGAGCAAAATTTTAAAAAATGTTTCAAAAGGTTTTCAAAACTTTTTACGATGTTGCTCAAGATATTACTCCCTCAAATCCTTAAATCGCTTAATTTAATCAAAATGTTCTATTTTTGAGGGGAAGTAATTAAAAGAAGTTCCAAAAAGATCATGCTTAAAATAAACTAATTTGGAATTTACAAACATCCGTTTCTACCATATGCTATCAAAAAAGAAAAGGTTTCAATCAATTGGTATAAAAAATACCATGGATATGCTATTTTTGAGGGGGGGAAGACATGATTAAAATGTGATCAATGTGTTTAAGATTGTGGCTGAATCTCGTGCGAGATCGACTCAGAAATGACCCAAGAATTGACGAAACAACAAAAGTTAGTAATCAAAAAGACTTATCCTCAACGGGTAATAACATCAAGTTAGTTACTAGAGCTAGTTGTCACCTAAAAGCTGACAATGAAACTCTTTAACTAGCCACGTAAGTGTGTCTCGAAAAGGATTTATCTTAGTAGAAATGTACCGTTTTGAGAAACTTTCTGTGGACTTGACTAGGCCGGGTAATAACTTCAAGCTAGTCTAACTAGTGATGTAAGCGTGTCTCGAATCGGTCATGTTCACTGAAAGTGGATCAATTCAAAAAGTGCAAACTTCTCACGCATGTGCAAATTTCTTAAAAATCCATGAGCACATGTGAAGAGGGAGTCCTTCAAATGAAATGCAAAACTCTCGAAGTATTAACAAAGTATGTTTTATTATCATAAACACTTTGAGAGATTTTCACAAATGGTTTGATGGCAACAATAGGATAGTCATGAAGTTATAAGGTGACTAAGGTTAGGAAAAATCGTCCTATGATCCGCCAGAGCCGGAGGGATCTACCAAAGGACAATTCCAATAGATTAGAATTAGAAGTCCTTAGGTATGATTTGAAAGAAAGGAGAAAAGAATGATAGGAAAAATAAGGGGGTGAAGAATTAAAAAGAAAAAGTATGAAAAGGGTGAAAAGAAATAGTCCTCCAAATGTTCAACCTTGGGGCAGAAACCGGGTTTAACTCATATGCTACTGGTTGTTACTAAGGTGACGCCGGTATTGAAGACAAGACGTCATGGACCCAGTGACGCACTGCACTTAACCTTCTAAGCCACTCAAGTTCTCTTAAAAGAGCTTGTTTCATTCTCATGGGGAACCGGTGTAATCTATCAACTTATCTCTTAGAGATGGTTGATATTGAAACAGGAGACCTCTCCCTAATCTCCGCATAGGAAACTGATGCGTGGGAATTGCACCAGGCTTTACCTCTCGAGGGATCTCGAGAAGCTTACAACCCCCACCAGGCAGTGTACCTGATCGTTGTAGTATAGTAAAGTGATAAGTACCGGGGGATTGATCGTTCAACTTAGGAATAGTGTCGCTAGGATTAGAAAATCTAAAGACTAGGTCTAGAGATGTGGGATGATTCTTTTTGTATTTTTATATTTTTATAAAAGCAAGTAAAATCTCGGTTTTGAAGGAGTTGGGCGGAATTAGTTGCTAGTCAACTAACCCAATAACTAAGATGCAATCAAAATAAAATACTAAAAATGAAAATAAACTAAATTATACTAGTGGTGTGAGTAATATATGGGAGAATTGTGTTTACTTAGGTTTCACTACTCCCTAGATATCTTTTACAGGTTAATTACTTGTTACAGTTGCGTGGATGACAGATTGTATTCCTTAATACCATTCATGGGGTGGCGTACTTACTTCCCCAATCCTATAAGCTCCTACTTCACTCCTATGTCGAGCCGGCTAAGAAGCTCCTAACATGGGATCACTAGAATTCGCTCATGCATTAAATACAATCATAAAAACCTAGTACACATCGGTTCATGTTTCCTAAGACGTTCAAGCAAGTTACACAATGGAGATCTGCCAGTTTTCTTAAGCCTAACATTGAATTCATTCATCCATTACAACTATAAACAAGCAATCTACCTATAATTAACATCTAGGTTTCATTACATCTAAGCAAACACATGAAAGATCTAGCCTAACATGTTAAAATCAAGACAAGCATAAGATATATTCAAACAACACATAGACATATTGATTGAATTGAAAGAGGACTTATCTTAATTGAAGATGAAAGGTTTCAAGGGGTAAAAACCCTTGAAAATACTATTACAAACGACCTAGGGTTTATTAGGTTCGACCCTAGTATTCTCCACACAAGTTCCTCCCTTAATGAATGAAAAATAGAAAAGTATATATAATTTTGTGAGGTGACGGCGTCAAGAGTAAATGTCTGACGCCGTCATCTCGCCGCCAATAAACTCCTCGGACTGCCTAGATCTAGATTTGACGCTGTCACGTGTAGTCCATCTTCAGGCCGTCAACAATTTAACTCTTGACGCCCTTCTATTGACGCCTTCAGGTTTTCACTGGGTCGTCATGGATTTTACTCCTGATGATTGAGCCTGAACCGTCAGATTATTATTGACCAAGGTCAACAAGTCAAAGACAGCCTAGAATCAATACTCCGGTGATAGTGTAGTGTATTCCCGGGTCGTTAAAGTCCCGACGAGATTGAAATGGTGCTTTTGGAATCGTTTATGAGAAAGTGGCACTGAGGACAGTAGCCAGATGATGTGGAGTTGAATTTGCTACTGTTATTTTGGTATTTGTACACAGGTATAATATTTACAAAAATCAGATAACAAATATATACACGTATTCACAATTCAGATTTACGTAATCGGACTGAAAAAGTGGGATTTGGTATTTAACAAACTACAGGGGGTGCTTTTGACACTTTTTCAAACTTGAAAATTAAAAATGAAAATGAAATTATGAAAATGATTAAAATACTATTTAAATATTATTTAATTAATTAAACTATTTAAATTGTAAATTAAAATCTAATTTAATTAAACTAAAAATGACAAATGATTTAAATTAAACTAAAAATTAATAAAAATATTTTCTAAACCTAAATTAGAACTTGAAGAAAATAATATTTTTGTCTTTTTGTGGTTTAGTTATTAATTAAAAACTATTTAACTTAATTAAACTAAATAAACTACTTTTAATTTATATTAATACTAAATTAACTTAGAAAATTACAAGAAAATTTATAAAATTACTTAACCATTACAGGAATCCTAAAAAATTATAAAAACTCTAAAAATTATATTTTAAGATTAATCTACTAATTAATTACCTTTTAATTAACTTAAGTCTATTTTAAACAAATAAAATAAGAAAACTAGAAAATGAACAGTAGAATCTTAAAATTTATTTTCTAAAAACTTATTATGCTATATTAGAACTAGAAAAATTATAAAAACTAGATTTAAACTTATAAAAACTAATTAAGCTATTTATTACTTAATATTAATTAATAATAAAGAAAATTAAAATTAAATCTAATTAACACTAAGTGACAAAATAAAAATCTGAAAAATTTATTATAACTATTTTAACCTAATATGAAATTATTAAAAATATAAAAACACAACCTACTTAATAAAAATTTAAAAATGGAAATTAAAATTAAATTTAATTAAATAGAAACTATCACTTAATTTTATATTTGTTTTTCTTGATTTTCATTTTACAAACCTATATTATACATAAAAATAAATAACTTTTGTAAAAACAAACTTTTTGGAAACTTAAAAATAAGCTGAAATTAAAGCTAAAACCTAAACAGTTGACTATTGTTGACCAATAAGCAAAATAAGCTAAAATGGATTAAGGTGGGACCCACAATGATAAAAACAGATGAAAATAAGTTATTTACACTAAAATAAGCTAGAAGCAATAAGAGACTACCACAGATAAGCTAAAAAGATGGAATTAAGCACTATGCAAACTTGAATGTAAACACAGATAGGGGACAGACTTGAGTGATGATTTAAGGTGGGGTCCACAAGCCTTGAGGTCAAACCAAGAGTCAAACTAAATTCTCTACTAGGAGGGGGGTTGGGATTACCTAAAGCCTAGGTGTGGGACCCACTGGGGTGGTTAGAAAACACCACCAAAGTGGTGGTGTTGGGTGGATGGTCTGCTGCACAGGGCAGCTACATGCCCTGCACCCCTCTTTTGGGCAATGTGGGGCCCACAAGAAAAATAGCAAAAATAAAATGGAGCTGAGACCTTGAAGCTGAGGTGGTAGAGAATCTATGAAAACAAGTTTCAGGGTCCCAATCCAAATCCTAAATTCTAAATAAATCCTTGAAGATTGGGAAAAATCTGAGAGATTGAAATTTGACTTTTAATAAAACTAACCTAAGTTGACTAATTTGAATTTCTACTGACCCTAACTGATTAAATAAGTTAAACTAAGGTGTAATGAGGTTAAAATAAGCTGGATTACCAGGTTTGAAACCAAATGGGTGAAAAGGGTTCCAACAGACCCACTCAGTGAACTGTCATGGTCTTTGGGATGGTTTTTTGACTTTTCACCCTTATGAACTGAGATTAATGGTGTTTATAACCTAAAGAAACTTAATTAAACTTGCATGAACCAAAAGCAATCAAAATAACAGCCTAGAATACCTGGAACACAGTTGTTCCAAACACTCCCTTAGATAAACTAGAATGAGATTATTCAAACCATTAAGCTAATCCAAACCATAAAACAGAAGCATAAGCTCAAATTATCATAAAATGGAACAATTTAGGTATACAAGCATCACAAGTAACAACAAAAACCAAAAGATTCAACATTATACTAATTTAGGCAGTAGAAAAGAGATTTTGATAAAACTTGAATTCTAATCAACATTTAAACTTTAATAAGTAATTAATGGAATAACAAACACCAACTAAACATATAAAATCAAATGAAAATAGTAAATAAACTTTAGGAACAGTGGAATGCCAAAATGGAAATAGAACTTGCTTACAATGGGTATTGACTGAGGTGAGCAAACCAAGAACCAAGAACAAGTCACTAACCTAACACCTCACCTGAGGTACTACAAACCATATTCATCCATAAGTAGCATGCTCCATGCCTTCATCAGTACAAACACAGATTTTCTTATTTATTTTTCTACTTTCTTGATTTCTTTCTTGAATTTTGCTTTTAATACCTATAACTGTTTTGATGCTTTTAAAAGCTTATTTAAGCTTTGTCAAGGCTTTAGTTAGCTTATTAAACTCAGAAAAACAACTATGAACAACAATTGAGCTATTTGTGATTTTTGAAATGTAATGAAATTGCATAATCTGAGAACTGAAATGAAACTTGAAGTTAAGACTTAATAAAGTTCAAATTACATGAAATAAACAAGATACAAGCTTTTGAAAGTAAAATTACAACTAGAATTATGAACTAAATTACCTACGATTACACTAAATTACAACTACTCTAATACACTTTCACCATGGCTTCTTTCCTTCTTTATAGCCTCCAGTTGTGTTGAGTGGGACCCACAGGTCAAATCCCACCAGTCAATTGGATGTTTGGATTACTTTAGCTCCCTCTCTATTTTTGGCGGGAAAAAGCTTTTTGAGCCAATTGGGGCCTGTGGCTATCACTAGGGGGGGGGGGTGGCATTTATTGGTGTTGGGAAGTGGAAGGGATAAGGTGGGTGGTGGTAGCAGAGCAAGTTGGGTGGTTTTGCAGGTGAAAATACCACCTGGTATTGTGGGTGTGAGTGAGGTAGCAGGGGAAGAGGGAAAAGAGAGGGTGAGGGTGGTTTTGACCCGCGTTGACTGGGGTTTGACTTTGGGTGGGCTGGACTAGTTGGTGATGGGCTTAGGTTTAGTGGGTGGTTTGGATTGGGTTTATTTTGGGTTTTAGTTTAGATCCGGATTTGGTTTTTTGGATTTAAAAATCAAAAGGACCAAATGTGTAATAAGTGCAAACTTGAGGGACTGGATTTGTAAGTTCACCAAAGTTCTTATAGGGACCAATCTTAACAAGGATGCATAGTACATGGGTATTTTTAATGTTTTTCACTTTTTTTAAATACCCGGGGACCTTTTCTGTAAATTCACCAATTCCAGGGACCATTCTTGTAATTTTCTGAATTTGTGAAGGGTTAAACCTGTAAATATCAAATGTTAACACAAAGGACCAATTTTGTCATTTATAAATAGTATAAGGTTTATTTTGAATATTTTCTTATTTTTAAACCTTAGGGACTAATTTTGACACTTTCCCAAAGTTGAGGGACCAAAGTTGTAATTTTGTGAATTTTAACTTCAAAGGACTTTTCCTAACAACTTATGAATCCCAAGGACCTTTTATGATATTTTTACAAGTTTTGATTTACCAGGGACTAGTTTTGCAAATTTATGAAACTTGAGGGACTGAAACTGCCAATTATGCAAACTTTGTACGTTTTTCATTTGTTTTTGCATATTTTGTGTTTGAAACATATAAAACACACCTCTAAGATATTTTAAGTATTTTGATACATATTTGGGTGTTTTTGTATGTTTTGGCAGCTCAGATTGGTATAAAATGATGAGTATTTACACACTCATCAATCCCCCACACTAAACTATTGCTAGTCCCTAGCAATATTTTATGAAGTTTTAATGGATTTGAAAGAACTCTTTACCAAAAGCCATCACTTCTGGAGTAGCCAGATGTAAGAACTGTGGCACACCTGATAACCGTGTGATTTTGAGCAAACCACCAGCTGTCAACGGATTTGATTAGTCTTTACCAAAAGCCGTTTGCTTCTGGACTAGCCAGCATCTTGATGGACTAAGTCAACATCTTGGTGAGCTGATTACCAATTATGGTTTTTCACGGCCTTTACCACAAGCCATAATCTTGTGGGCTAGCCAGCTCATTTGCTTATGAGGATGCGGGGGAGCTGAGGAACCATGCAATTTTTGGCAAACTGCCAGCCATCAACGGGTTTGAGATGTCTTTACCAAGAGCCGTTTGCTCCTGGACTAGCCAATCCCTTTGTCATATAGACTTTGGCGGACTGATAACCACAAAAATTTTGGAATAAAGTGAAAAATTTTGAAAAAATTTTGGCCTAAAATGGGGGTATAAGATAGTAAAATATGATAAAATTCGCTAGAATAGCGAATACCCCCCCACACTAAGCATGAATATTGTCCTCAATATTCAATGTCCCGGCTATTATGCCGATTCTTGGAACATAAAAGGAGAACATACAAGCTAAATGTGGAAACACAATTTTGTTTTTCACTTTTGTAATCATAGCATGGGGGACTCCCCCACACTTAGGGTGAAAACCCTATAAGATGCTCTGTTTTTGTTTACCGAGTCGCTAGCGTGACTCGACCCCGAATTTATTAGTCCTTGGGGAAGCTCGATGTGGAAGAACTTTCATTCAAGATGTTTGGATAAACATTTGAAGCACGTGAAAGTTCCACACCGATGAGACATAGTCCCGGCTCAAGATAATGGTAAATGAAAATGCCGGGATCAAAGATGGTATCCTCATTCCCGAAGGAGTGAAGAAGAGAAGAAATCACCTGGTAGGTGAAGGAAAGAAGAGAGATCTGAATAGCAATTAAGATAAGAACTTCCTCCTCAAGAAATGTATATTCAAGTGGAGGAGGCAAGTCCTTGAGCTTGATCTCAGGAAATTTATCAGTTTCCTCAACTGATTTGATTTCCTCATTATGAAGTTGTTTGGGTGGGAGGGGGGGAAATGGATCTTCGTTTAACAAACTTTCTAGAAAAAGAATGTCCCCCTCAGGATCAAGATAATTATCATCAACTTCATATGAAATTGAACTATCTTCAGTAAGAAAAGCCTCGAATTCGTCCAGATCATTTTCACTTTCCGGAGGAAGTGGATTGATCTGAGTAGGATCAATCGAAGGATCATGAGTAAGTAAGAATTCTAACTCTCTCAAATCAGCATTAAAGTCAAAGACTTCATTTTCATCCCTTGGTGGGATGGGATCCATATGAGAGAGTTCATCAGCGAACTCTTCAAGAAGAAAGTCAACATTAGAGTGGAGAAGTGATGCATCAACAAATTCAATGTCTCCATAAGATAAACAATCATCACTGGAATCAGAGACAGTCTCAATTTGATCATTTGGATTATCAGGGGGTGAAGGAATATCACACACATGATCCAAAGTTCCCTGTGACTCTCTTGGGATTGGGATAAGGATCTCAACACTAGACTTTATGAATTCGTCCGATTCCTTTGAAGGAACAGTGTCAAGATGCTCATCCCCCATGTTCGGAGAGTGAGTGGAAACCTCGGGTGTGACAGCAGTTGTTTGAGATGAAATCTCAACTGCTGGGATATCAACTGATGAACTTGATGAATCTTTTTGAATAATAACAATGTTATCTTCATCATCACTGTCATCATAGTCATCAAATAGAGCAGTATTTCGAATGTTAGCACGAAATTTAGCTGCTCGTTGCTCAGCCAATAACTCTTCCATGCTTTTTCCAGATTCTCGTTCTTCAGCAAGTAATTCTGCCATAGTTTTCCCACGAGAATTTGGAATGAAAGGAAATTGTGGGGATGTGGATGTGTCAAAACCGTAAGGTTGACATTTAAAATCATCGTGAGGACCCCCACAATATGCACAAGAGCTTGGAGTATGGCGAAGTGAAATATTAGCTAACTCCTCCTTAAGTTCTTTACATTTCTCAAGAACCTCTAAAAAGTCTTGCTGGATTGGAAGAGTTGCTTGGATAGTTTGATACTGTGGAGGTTGGTCTTGGTACGAAGAGTCATAATTGTTACAAGGAAATGGATTCCTCGTTTGACAATCAGAGCTGAAGTGTGAACCTCCACAGTACTCACAACAGTTGAACTGATGTGGCTGTGGGTTGTATGTGCTAGAGTCATAATTGTTATCAGGAAACTGCTCATAGACAAGCGTGTTTCCTGATTGACAATCAGAACTGTAATGTGAACCACCACAGTACTCACAACAGTTAAACTGCTGAGACTGAGGGTGTGGTAGCTGGTGGAATGAATCAGTGGTGTCATGGTAGGAATAGGGATTCTGGTTATAGACAGACCCGTTTCCCGATTCTACCATGCCACAACTGGGGCAATTGCCACCATTATAAGAACTACCACACCACTGGCAAACCAGAAGGTATGGATGAGACATAGAAAGAATCAAAAGGTTTTGGAGGGTAAGAAATGGAGAATCAAAAATGTGAGAGGGTAAAGGTGATTATTTTTGGTATTTTCGGGAAACATGATTAGTGCACATGCACCAAAATCAATTTTTCAAAACAAATTTGAGGCAAAACCACAGTGAACTTAAACCAGCAATCACAAGTGAATGGCTTCTTTGAAAAAGGTACACCACTCACAGGGATATAAAGGCAAGTTTTAATCTTAAGTTTGGGAACTTATTATGGGTTTATTAATTAATTTGAAAAACTGTTTTAGGCTTATGGGTGTGTGTGCAGAAAACTTGGGAAATATTTTTGGAACTGATTCGTTAACCGAAATCGTCCCTTTAAGATTACTCGCAGGCTGGCGGGAGGAAGTAAATAGGTTTCCTCTTCAGTTCGCAATTTAATGTCAGAACTTACCTTAAACCAACTGTTTCAGGTTGTAATCTTAAAGAACACGAAGTAATTTAACTTCACAGTTTGTTTTTGATTGTTTTTAATTTTTTTGGTGTTTCTCAACACTTCAGGAAAAGTGTTAATGAACGTTTTTGATCTGATTATGTTTTTAAAAACTTTTTACAGGGAGGGTTTTGAAAACCACTAAACTTAAAACGATTTTAAAACACGCAACAACCTCCCCGGCAGCGGCGCCAAATTTTGATTGAGCCTGAACCGTCAGATTATTATTGACCAAGGTCAACAAGTCAAAGACAGCCTAGAATCAATACTCCGGTGATAGTGTAGTGTATTCCCGGGTCGTTAAAGTCCCGACGAGATTGAAATGGTGCTTTTGGAATCGTTTATGAGAAAGTGGCACTGAGGACAGTAGCCAGATGATGTGGAGTTGAATTTGCTACTGTTATTTTGGTATTTGTACACAGGTATAATATTTACAAAAATCAGATAACAGATATATACACGTATTCACAATTCAGATTTACGTAATCGGACTGAAAAAGTGGGATTTGGTATTTAACAAACTACAGGGGGTGCTTTTGACACTTTTTCAAACTTGAAAATTAAAAATGAAAATGAAATTATGAAAATGATTAAAATACTATTTAAATATTATTTAATTAATTAAACTATTTAAATTGTAAATTAAAATCTAATTTAATTAAACTAAAAATGACAAATGATTTAAATTAAACTAAAAATTAATAAAAATATTTTCTAAACCTAAATTAGAACTTGAAGAAAATAATATTTTTGTCTTTTTGTGGTTTAGTTATTAATTAAAAACTATTTAACTTAATTAAACTAAATAAACTACTTTTAATTTATATTAATACTAAATTAACTTAGAAAATTACAAGAAAATTTATAAAATTACTTAACCATTACAGGAATCCTAAAAAATTATAAAAACTCTAAAAATTATATTTTAAGATTAATCTACTAATTAATTACCTTTTAATTAACTTAAGTCTATTTTAAACAAATAAAATAAGAAAACTAGAAAATGAACAGTAGAATCTTAAAATTTATTTTCTAAAAACTTATTATGCTATATTAGAACTAGAAAAATTATAAAAACTAGATTTAAACTTATAAAAACTAATTAAGCTATTTATTACTTAATATTAATTAATAATAAAGAAAATTAAAATTAAATCTAATTAACACTAAGTGACAAAATAAAAATCTGAAAAATTTATTATAACTATTTTAACCTAATATGAAATTATTAAAAATATAAAAACACAACCTACTTAATAAAAATTTAAAAATGGAAATTAAAATTAAATTTAATTAAATAGAAACTATCACTTAATTTTATATTTGTTTTTCTTGATTTTTATTTTACAAACCTATATTATACATAAAAATAAATAACTTTTGTAAAAACAAACTTTTTGGAAACTTAAAAATAAGCTGAAATTAAAGCTAAAACCTAAACAGTTGACTATTGTTGACCAATAAGCAAAATAAGCTAAAATGGATTAAGGTGGGACCCACAATGATAAAAACAGATGAAAATAAGTTATTTACACTAAAATAAGCTAGAAGCAATAAGAGACTACCACAGATAAGCTAAAAAGATGGAATTAAGCACTATGCAAACTTGAATGTAAACACAGATAGGGGACAGACTTGAGTGATGATTTAAGGTGGGGTCCACAAGCCTTGAGGTCAAACCAAGAGTCAAACTAAATTCTCTACTAGGAGGGGGGTTGGGATTACCTAAAGCCTAGGTGTGGGACCCACTGGGGTGGTCAGAAAACACCACCAAAGTGGTGGTGTTGGGTGGATGGTCTGCTGCACAGGGCAGCTACATGCCCTGCACCCCTCTTTTGGGCAATGTGGGGCCCACAAGAAAAATAGCAAAAATAAAATGGAGCTGAGACCTTGAAGCTGAGGTGGTAGAGAATCTATGAAAACAAGTTTCAGGGTCCCAATCCAAATCCTAAATTCTAAATAAATCCTTGAAGATTGGGAAAAATCTGAGAGATTGAAATTTGACTTTTAATAAAACTAACCTAAGTTGACTAATTTGAATTTCTACTGACCCTAACTGATTAAATAAGTTAAACTAAGGTGTAATGAGGTTAAAATAAGCTGGATTACCAGGTTTGAAACCAAATGGGTGAAAAGGGTTCCAACAGACCCACTCAGTGAACTGTCATGGTCTTTGGGATGGTTTTTTGACTTTTCACCCTTATGAACTGAGATTAATGGTGTTTATAACCTAAAGAAACTTAATTAAACTTGCATGAACCAAAAGCAATCAAAATAACAGCCTAGAATACCTGGAACACAGTTGTTCCAAACACTCCCTTAGATAAACTAGAATGAGATTATTCAAACCATTAAGCTAATCCAAACCATAAAACAGAAGCATAAGCTCAAATTATCATAAAATGGAACAATTTAGGTATACAAGCATCACAAGTAACAACAAAAACCAAAAGATTCAACATTATACTAATTTAGGCAGTAGAAAAGAGATTTTGATAAAACTTGAATTCTAATCAACATTTAAACTTTAATAAGTAATTAATGGAATAACAAACACCAACTAAACATATAAAATCAAATGAAAATAGTAAATAAACTTTAGGAACAGTGGAATGCCAAAATGGAAATAGAACTTGCTTACAATGGGTATTGACTGAGGTGAGCAAACCAAGAACCAAGAACAAGTCACTAACCTAACACCTCACCTGAGGTACTACAAACCATATTCATCCATAAGTAGCATGCTCCATGCCTTCATCAGTACAAACACAGATTTTCTTATTTATTTTTCTACTTTCTTGATTTCTTTCTTGAATTTTGCTTTTAATACCTATAACTGTTTTGATGCTTTTAAAAGCTTATTTAAGCTTTGTCAAGGCTTTAGTTAGCTTATTAAACTCAGAAAAACAACTATGAACAACAATTGAGCTATTTGTGATTTTTGAAATGTAATGAAATTGCATAATCTGAGAACTGAAATGAAACTTGAAGTTAAGACTTAATAAAGTTCAAATTACATGAAATAAACAAGATACAAGCTTTTGAAAGTAAAATTACAACTAGAATTATGAACTAAATTACCTACGATTACACTAAATTACAACTACTCTAATACACTTTCACCATGGCTTCTTTCCTTCTTTATAGCCTCCAGTTGTGTTGAGTGGGACCCACAGGTCAAATCCCACCAGTCAATTGGATGTTTGGATTACTTTAGCTCCCTCTCTATTTTTGGCGGGAAAAAGCTTTTTGAGCCAATTGGGGCCTGTGGCTATCACTAGGGGGGGGGGGGTGGCATTTATTGGTGTTGGGAAGTGGAAGGGATAAGGTGGGTGGTGGTAGCAGAGCAAGTTGGGTGGTTTTGCAGGTGAAAATACCACCTGGTATTGTGGGTGTGAGTGAGGTAGCAGGGGAAGAGGGAAAAGAGAGGGTGAGGGTGGTTTTGACCCGCGTTGACTGGGGTTTGACTTTGGGTGGGCTGGACTAGTTGGTGATGGGCTTAGGTTTAGTGGGTGGTTTGGATTGGGTTTATTTTGGGTTTTAGTTTAGATCCGGATTTGGTTTTTTGGATTTAAAAATCAAAAGGACCAAATGTGTAATAAGTGCAAACTTGAGGGACTGGATTTGTAAGTTCACCAAAGTTCTTATAGGGACCAATCTTAACAAGGATGCATAGTACATGGGTATTTTTAATGTTTTTCACTTTTTTTAAATACCCGGGGACCTTTTCTGTAAATTCACCAATTCCAGGGACCATTCTTGTAATTTTCTGAATTTGTGAAGGGTTAAACCTGTAAATATCAAATGTTAACACAAAGGACCAATTTTGTCATTTATAAATAGTATAAGGTTTATTTTGAATATTTTCTTATTTTTAAACCTTAGGGACTAATTTTGACACTTTCCCAAAGTTGAGGGACCAAAGTTGTAATTTTGTGAATTTTAACTTCAAAGGACTTTTCCTAACAACTTATGAATCCCAAGGACCTTTTATGATATTTTTACAAGTTTTGATTTACCAGGGACTAGTTTTGCAAATTTATGAAACTTGAGGGACTGAAACTGCCAATTATGCAAACTTTGTACGTTTTTCATTTGTTTTTGCATATTTTGTGTTTGAAACATATAAAACACACCTCTAAGATATTTTAAGTATTTTGATACATATTTGGGTGTTTTTGTATGTTTTGGCAGCTCAGATTGGTATAAAATGATGAGTATTTACACACTCATCACCTGACGCCGTCACATTTTCCTTATTGACGCCGTCAGGTACTGTTCTCAGCATGGAAAATTAAGTCTTTTCCGTTTTCTTCACTTTTGTGCTCCAAAAACGTCCAAAATGCTTCCTTTTCCAGAATTCACTCCCAAAGTACCTAAAATCACAAAAGGAACGATTTAGGGCAATATTTGATCAAATTAATTCAATTCCGGGCTTAAATGACCCCCTAAAAATGGTTCATTTTTCGCCTTATCAGAAACCAAATGTGCACTTATCGAGTCTAGAGCCCCGAGATTCAACAAAAGATCTCTTAGGATACACTTCCAATTGCATACACTTGTGTTCGCCAAAAAGGACACAAGGTGTAAGAGTCTTTTATGAGATCTACGGAACTTGCCTTATCTATCATGATGGTTACTGTGTCCCAAAACGGTCTACAGTCGTGGGGTGATCTCCAGCGACTCACCCGAATCATTGATGTACTTAGGTAGATCTTGTAAGCCCTTTCGGGGGTATATGGTTCAGGAACGGCCTTGGCAAGGGTTAGAGAGAGTTTTCACACTATGCTGTTAACGATCTCTAATTCCAAACCTGTAAGTACCAGATGCTTTATTGCTAACTGTTTTATGCAGGTACTGATGAATGTTCCTTGGAGAAAGACCGTTACCATCACTCAAAGATCCACATGCTCATACCCTGCAAAGCTCTTCTTAAAGATCAAAGCAATGCAAAGTTCAGAACGTTTCTAAGTCAAAGTCAAAGAATCTACAAAGTACAAACTAGAGAAACAAAGATTAAAGTCAAAGAAAAGAGAACTTCACAAAGATTTAAATTCAAACAAAGTATGAGCATGTTGGAAATAACGTAAAGACACCTATATTTGAAAATGTTGATCAAAGGCAAGAAAGATCACAAAGCATGATTGGAACAAAGGAACTAGCAAAGCTATTACACAAAGACTCAAAGTTCAAGAGAACGAGCTTCAAAGATCAAAGATCAAGGTCACAAAAGAGAGATCTCAATGATCACCCTTAGGGGGAGATTGTTAGCATTAGAAGTGTTGATCATTTATGTAATCAAAGAGAGATCTCAATGATCGTCCCTTAGGGGGAGATTGTTAGGATTAAAAGTGACGATCATTATTGAGTCAAATAGTTAGTTAAATATATTCATGTAATAGTTAATAAATGCTAGTCCATTATGTTTATGTAAAAGCCTAAATGGCTTAGCCCAAAAGAAGGCCCAAGAGAAAGCCCATGGTGGCAAATGTAAACACTATAAATACCCTCCTAAGCTTGTTAGGAGTGGTGAGAGTTCATGCTAATTAAAGGTTTTATTTCACATAGTGCTCTCCACCTCTCTCTCTCTACTTACTTTCTCTCTCTAGATTTAGGCAAGATTCATAAGTGATTAAGGTTGTGCTATGGTCCTACAGGGTAGGATAAGATGTAAATTAGGTGTAACGAAATATTTATATAGGTGTAAGAAATGAAAGGAATGGCTCTAAGGGTTTTTCGGGGGTATCTTACTCTAAAAATGAGAGTAAACAAAGAGTTTATATATGATTTAATTAACCAGTGTAGTTAGTTAATAACACATAACATATTAAGGCTATTTGGGTGTAATCCTAAAAATTTACCAAGTTAGACAAGTCACTCCAATTATATTATGGTGGTCTCGAATAGTATACAATCCAAGTTTTAAAGTTTACAAGTCACAGGAAAACTCATATATTTGTGGAATTTGGGTAAATATTGGGAAACGGATACGCTCAATTCTCACAATTTTATATAATAGTTGTTATGTGTGCGGCTATGAACTTAGATTTAACGAAAATATACTAAACATTTCAAATTTAAGCATATTAAGCACATGTTAACGCATATTTTTGAAAAATAAGAACAAGTAAGCGTTTTAATTCTCCACCCCCTCCCACTTAAGTTAAACAACATCCTCGTTGTTTGAATTTGAAATTAAAATAGGAAATATAAAGAATTAGAACAGAAAACTCCCCTGAGAGTTGCTCGGAATGATCCTCCATTATGCATTTGTGAGCAACATTCTACTTTCTATGCATGGAAAGCGTTCAAACCTCCATGAATGCTGTCTCAACAGAAAGTACAAAAAAATATGTATACCACAAATTTTAAACACCTGTAGTAGGAAAATCCAAATGAAAAGTCTCAATTATATATCTAAAACAACTAGAGGTATTATCAACTAGATCACAAAGTAAACATAACACAAGAATCATGTCATGCTATAAACATAGTCAACATGATATAAGCAACTAACCACACAAATATAAATGCAATGCAAATATAAGTTGATAAATGCAAAGATAAAAAGTAAAGAGATAGGTTAAGAAAACGCAAACCCAGGCACGGCGATTTATAGTGGTTCGGTCACGAAGCTCGTATTCGCACTACTCCACTCCCCGAGTACCTAACTCGAGAATTACTTCACTAATCAACAAACTTCATTCTCGGCGGAGAAAACCATACAACTTCGCTTACATTATTTTCCGACACTAAGCTAAATGTCGAGTACTAATCTTAGCTAGTACCAATCTACCACGATCTACCCGATCCTCACAAATCACACAAGCTACAAGATCCAAATGATCTACACATGATCTACCAGATCCACTCACGATCTACCCGATCCTTTCACAATCTACCCGATCCTTACTAATCATACAATCAACACACCATACACAATCTACCCGATCTACCCTTGATCCACTTGTTCAACAAACAAGCTTACTAGCTACAAGAGATCTCCAAGATCTCAACAAGATCACAATGATCCACTCTCACAAGACTAAATAAAAGATAATGACTACTTGATGTATATCAAGATACAACAAGCTTATAACTAGTAATGCAAGTGCACTACTCAATGACTCTAACACTTTCTATCTTCTTGATACATTGTGTTCTTCTCTTGGACTAGAAAAGGAATGAAGGTGATCACTTGAATGGATGATTGGATCACCCTAAAACAAACTAAGACTCTCTAAATGATCAAAGAAAGTGATCTAACTAAGAAGGGATTAAACTAGAGAAAAGTGGCTGGAAAAACCAAGTTAAAAATGTAAAATGGTCCACTTTTATAGGCAAAGAGAAAATAACCGTTACAGGGGGACGACACCACTAATTGTCACACTTGGTGAAAGTTTATTTGGGGGAGTTTGGAGCTGGTTTGGGTAAAATATAGCTCTTGGGGAATTTTGAAATGAATTTCCCAAATAAAATATTTCTTTATAATTCAAAAATAATTTGTAAAATGTATTTTTGAAAAAATCTTTTGTCACATTAAGAATGTGAAATTTAGAAAAATATAATCCTTTGATCATTTGTCAAGTAGTAGATTTGTTTGTCCATACCTTGAGTGATTTACGTCGGGATGGAAATCTACGACTTTGTTGAGGCATGCTTGAGACGTCGGGAGGTGTTGATGTAAGTAAGCATTGATGATATATGTTTACAAGTAACTTGCGCATTTTACATCATGCATTACAGGTTACATATTTGTCATTATTAAAACCGAAGAAACCATTTAGTCTAAATATCGTAATATTTGCACTAACAGTTAGTAAAAATAAAACCTAAAAATTAAAATAAAAAACTGGAAATTTCATTAGGTTAGTTTATACGCCGCATCTATTGAATGAGATGCGCCGTATCGAGCCTGGAATTAATATAAGTCAGAAAATAAATGCGCCGTATCCTCAACCAGGGATACGCCGCATCAAAGAAACTAACAGAAAGTTAATAGTTCAAAAATAAAAATGCAGAAAAATAAAGGATAGATATGATCTGATTAGTTGATACGCCGCATCTATTAAATTAGATGCGCCACATCCACTGCAGATCTGACAGACTCGATAAACAAAAACAGGAAAAGGGATAATCCGGGTTGTCTCCCGGTGAGCACTTTTCTTTATTCCAGAGTCTTCAAGTTAGACTCACTTTCAGCTCCTATCTTTTTTTCATTAAATGAGTCGGAAGCATTGCGCTCCCTCATTCTCAATCTAGCCACTTCGAGAAATTGACTTTTCAATTCAGATTTGGCCTCCTTTTCGAACTTAGGCCTAACAACACCCGATCCATAGTCAGCACAGGTCTTAGTCATGTACTCCTCCATAGTTTGTTCCGTCATTATTTCTGTGACTTTCTTCTTCAGAATGAAATTCTTGATCAGTACACTGTATCTATAAAAACAGATGCGCTATATGGCGTTTAGGGTTTTTGAAAAATTTTCTGATTAAAAATAGAATACGCCACAACTAGGGGATAGATGCGCCATACTCGAATTATTAAATAATTACGCTGTATAAAATATTAAAACGCAATACGCCGTATCTGAAAAATCAGATGTGCCGCATCGTTTGTATCAGCAAAATACAGCAGACAGCAAACAATGCACATTAATAAGAAAAACAAAAATTACAAAAATACAAAAAATAACTAACTAAAAATCAAAAAATATGCAGAATGTTACGATGAATGCAATTAAACTAATATACAATAAAGTTCGCAGATAGAAATCTAAAAATACAAAACCTAATTAAAATACTAATAAATACCAGATATTAAACAATTCACTCCCTGGCATCGGCGCCAAAAAACTTGATGTAACGTGCGATGTCGATGTAAAATGTCCTTACTCAAGTTTTAAATTTATAATAGCCGACTTATCATATAGCACACACTAACGAGCATTGTACCCGATCAATGTAGCCTAGTTGGTAAGTAGAGTGTCGATCACTAAGAGTGAAATTTTAATAACTAGTATGTTTATTAGTATTTTAATATCTAAGTTAGCTTTACAATCTAATCTAAACATAGGGGTTTTTAGTCTGAGAGACTGCACGATTTAGTTTGATTAAACTAAGCTAAAACTATTGAGCAGAATACAACGAATGGCAAAAACGTACACAGATAGATAACATAAACAGATAGAAGGCCTGATTAATGATTAAGTAGCTTGTCACTTGTTTTATTGCTAGTTTTATATGATGAGTATCGTAAACTATTCTCTCTCGTTGCTTCTTGATTATAGGCGAGTAAACCCTTAATGGTCACTTATGTCTAAGAATTATTTAACCTTTTTGCAGGCTTACACTAACTTATAATGCTAGTGAAGTAATCGTAGGAGGGGTATGGCGGCCCAAAGCTTGCTACTGCTAGACACAGAGGTTATCAAAACACATATAACAAGAACCAAAAAAATATCATAAGTACATATTATTGTCATTAAGTATCGATTCTCATATATAATCTCTAACCGAATCCTGACCTGAGTCCCGACTTGTGTGGTTTTCTTTTTGTTTTGTCAGTTATCCCGAGTCTTGACTTCTTCGAAATCCCAACCCGAGTCCCAACCTGAGTATAGCTTGGTTTGAGTCGGTCGTGGTCGGTTTTGGTTGGTTTGTTTTGGTTTTCGGTCATCGGTCGGTTTTGCTCACCCCTATGAAAAACTGCTTGCTTCAACTAAAAGGATTTGTTGAGGGTTTTTCTTTTTTTTATTATTTTATTATTTTTTTAAATTTGCTTTTACTTACTTTCCATGATTTTAGTGTGAATTATCACTACCGTAGACACATGTAGAAAAGGATTCTGCTCTCAAAAGGGGAAAACATCCCGTGATAGGTTTTGGTTTGTTTTCTAACTCGATGCATCAACTGAGGTACTCCCTACTTTTTTCTTTTCTATCGTGCTTTTCAAGCTTTCGAACATGTATTTGTTTAATCAATTGTATAATATATCTAAGATGCTATTTGTTTGTGCCGTAAGATACCCACTTTATAGGTGCACGACCATTACAAGAAAATTATGCTTGCTATGCATCGGGACAAGAAATAACTACTTCAAAAGATGATAAGATGCAGCTTGTAGACGATAAGACATTGCTATAATTTATGTAATAATAAGATGAAGAAAAAGATTGTTAGCCAGTTATTTGATTTGTTTCAACAAATTTTGTGTCTATTCATACGAAGGGCGTAATAGATACAATTAATATATAATGTAAGTGTAATACCAGAAGTTGAGTTATGCCATTAAGAATAGCATCAGTGTTCGTCGATATTTGTTGAAAAATCAGTTTTCTTTGATTCATATCTTTAATGTCACACATTTCTTTCATTGTTGCTTTCAACTCATCATTATTTAATATAAAAAATAATTCAAAATGAATATCGAACTTAAATCGGTTTCGCCGCAACGCACGACAACCAAATTACTCGTTGTTATCAGGGAGACAACACTGTCTTTTATTTGATTATAACACATGTCAATGGGAGAATTGCCCACATGCTTTAAAAGCTCAATTTTGTAGGGGTGATCACGGGAAAACTCCTTTCATTTTATTGGAAGCGATCGTCTCTCAAGATTTATGGATTTGGCATGCGTTCTTTGGTGTTGCCGGTAATGAATAATGACGTAAATGTTTTACGTGCATCCCCTCTTTCCAATGATCTCAAAATGGGGAGAGCACCGGATGTGGAATCGTTGCTAACAGCGTGCCTTATAAACGAGGATATTATGTTGCTGATGGGATATATCCGGAATACCCTGTTATTGTGAAGTCTATTAGAAATCCAGGGACACATGATGAAAAGCGTCAATTATATAAGAGGATGCACGAAGCAACAAGAAAAGATGTGGAACGTGTTTTTGGTGGACTAAAGAGGAAGTTCCTAATGATTAAACAGCCGGCTAAGGGATTTAACAAAGAGCGTCTTGGACATATTATGTAAACATGCATCATATTACATAATATGATAATTCAAGACGAAGGGCGGGCGATATCTCCCGAATTCTTTCCAGCTGAGCAGCACCGTTCTTATGATCCCTTAAATACGCATGAGGAATCATTGCAAATTACTAGGGAGATATGCAACAAAACAACTTATCTTAGCCTCAAAGCCGATTTGGTGGAACACATTTGGCAGCATCATAATAATCCAAACTAGTTTAGTCGTTTTATCGTAATGTTTTTTTAAGGTTATTTGAATTCTATTGTAATGTTTTTATTTTATTTGAATTAATATGTGACGTTTTAATTATTAATGAAATTTTAGTTTGTGTTAAAAATGTTTAAAAAAAAAATTGAACTTGGTCGACCTTACTGTGGCATTGAATCGCCTGTAAGTCGCTGGAGAGAGAAAGCTGACGTGGCAGAGAAAATAAGAGGGATTGATCATTATTGCTGGTCCTTATTGCATGCAGCCTAATGATACTAAACACGATTTGATATTTAGTCAATTTTCAAATAAAACTTCCAATTCAGTTCCTATCAATATGGCGAAAACACATCCTATGACGCACCGTAACTTATGCTCTAATAATACTAAACACGGTTTGATATTTAGTCAATTTTCAAATGAAACTTCCCATTCAGTTCCTATCAATAATCACACAAAAAGAGGATGATAATCACATCATTTATGCGATAATGGAGGGAAGTTGCACTTGGTGTAACATAAGAAAACAAGAGGGAACAGGGTGATTGAAAGCCAAACCAAACATGACTTGGGCCAACAAGTGCTCATCAAGATATTAAATTGAATAAAACCACTCAGAAAATGGGTCTGGGTCAGGGACTACATAAACACAGCACATTAAAAAGATTGATAAAGAGATACCACTGTGCATGTTAAAATCATTATTATTTTTTGTTTTAAGAAGTAGTAATATATAAAGAAAAGAAGACAAAAGCAAGTGGTGAGAGATCTTCCCTATATCAATCATATCTCAACAAAACAAACCAAAAAGACACAACTAAAAAGTGAGGGTGTGTGAGAGTACATAATGGTAAATCAACAGTATGTCTACCCATTTTAAAAGATAATGTGCTATGAATGTCTTCAATGCAATAGTAATCCCCACTCTCCTAGGAAAAGAGAAATAAATTCCATGTTCATATATGGTAGCTTTCAGAGTGCACCTAATCTTCCTATATGTACTGTGATGCACATGAGGCCAACAAATGATTTTGAAATCTGATACAATTAGGTTAACTTGTTATGTGTTCGAGATTTCTTATCACCTTCATAAACGGTCGGGTTAACATTCTTGTAACTAAAATGTCACCCCAAGCGGAATATGTGCTCATTGCATGGGCTAGCTCCTTTGGAAATCGTCGGTAGTCACCCAAAAAAAGGGTGCAAGGATTTCTTAGTCGATCTAAACCTATTGTTGAGGGTTCTTGTGAGTCGATGCTACCTTTGTACATTATATGCTAAACATTCACGTTTAATTACTCACATAAACTTGAACATTAACTTAATTTTATTTGACACTTACTAGTTAATAATATGACAGAAAATATACATAGGTTAAGAGCTGAGCGTACCAAATGTAAACGGATACAAAAGCGAGACATCGCTGACTAGATAACAACAACGTCTAGTAAGCTAATCTTTTTTAACATCAAGTCATTCATTTCATCACAGATCCTGATATAGTATGTTTTCATGTATGAAATAAAGTTCTGGTTATTACAAATTATTGTTAAATAACTAGGTTAGTTTGCCCAAGCCCTTTGGACCATTAGATTTAGGGTTATAATTGCTTATTCATTAAGATATGTCTTTATTATAAATATATATGTAATCCTCATTATCTAATCACAAAATACAATTCAATAATAGATATCTTTGCTATTTTATATACTATCGGAGCTTTAGGTTCAACTAATCATAAATAATTGTCCTCCGGTTATCGGCTACTCGTTGATGATGCAAAGGGATCCCGGTTTTCCTATTTTTTTTCTTTTTTCGCTTTATATTTTCTTTTTGCTAGTCTTTTTATCTAATCCAAGTCATAAACCCTAGAACACAAAAAAATCTAACCGTTATAACACATCTCATATTATGTTGTTATAGCCATCTATCAACAAAACTTGTCTCTTTGACTTGTTTTACCACCGGAGATCATTAATGTCTTTCGAAAATAGCCGCTTCTACCTAAAGGCAAAGCAAGTCATTACATAGAGAAAACAAATGTCACGCAAAGAAGGAAGAAAGCAGTAAACAACTATGCCGCCAATTACAATGACAGAAGAAAAAGCATCCCTCAACATATATATGTTCCAGTTTGTCCGTTCGGAAGCCTCCTGTTCAAACTGCGAGAGAATGTTAGATGACTAGGTTAGTTGGCACAAGCCTTATTGTGGACTCTAAACCATTAGGTTTAGGGTTAGGATTGCTTATTCATTAAGTTATGTCTTTATTATAAATATACATGCGATCTTTAATCACAAAACACAATTCAATAATAGATTTATTTGCTATTTTACGATTATTAGTAGTACATGATTCATCTTAAGTACGGATATACTTCTGGGTTAACGTAGACCAAAAGCAGGGTCTTTTGAGGCTAGAAGTGTATGATTTTAATGTCATGTTCTTGCAGGCTACAATATTAAACTTTAATCAACTCCACGCATTATTATAGTACTTACTACTAAAGGACCTAGTGCTTAGCCATGGGCTGATGGCCATTTGGTTCCACTGTAAGTGCTTAGGAGATAACCTAATAGCGCAATACTACACGCTTGTGCTTAAGTTCTTGTTTCCCACTCAATTTAATAGTGAAAATATTAACGGAAAACGTGTAAACTATGTAATGTTGCAATCAAACACATGCACTTTTCAAACGAAAGCACTTCCATATCAAACATTAGTCATACTAGTAACAGTAACAATCTTTAGTGGTTGCTTTAGTGACAATGCATAATGGACATATTGGTGGATCCTTAACAAATAATGACACCATATATTTCATGATAATAGCAATGACATACTTAAAGATGCAAAGGGTGTCACCATATTATGTTATCAATGCCTTTTCAAAAAGCAACATTGTGAGGAAAAAAAAAGGTAAGTGGAATGGCGATTTTTTGGATCACATTAATCTTTTGTTAGAAAAAACAATTAAGATTAGTTAGTTAAAGGTGGACAATCATATAGCTAAAAAAGGGTTATTTGCACTAAAATGTATCATATTTTTACATTTTATATTGTGTGTACAATGTATTAAGATGATACTCGTAGATCATTAGACTGGAGGTAATGGTGGGTGATCCACCACCTCCCATTTTCACACGACGACCCTGTTACCTCCATCTCCGTTTCACACGCTGTCCCCAATTTTGGTATGTGGTTTGGTGGTGCAGAACACCAAACGGTTTGGCAATTTTTTATGTGACCCGATATAATCTTCTTCATTGCATATTAGTATTAATGTTTAGTTAGTTAGAAGTTAGAAGGACCAATTATGTTAAGTAGACACTTAATAACTAACTTATAGTTAATTCGGTTGGACTAAGGCCAAACCGAATGGTCACAATGGTTAGGGCTAGATCGAATGGTCACAACCATTCTATGAAAAGTCACAATGGTTCAACACAATGGTTGAAACCTTATATATATGTAATTACATGTAACTTTACAATGGTTAATGAAATTTTAGATTTACTTATTCATATTACTTTGCAATTCACAATCGATCCAGAAACATTGGGACAACAATTGGCATCAAGAGCAAGGATTCAATACACCGAAACAAAAACAGAAATTCTGCAAACATTATCACATATATTCAGAAACCGAAGCCAAGCAAAAACGCAGGAAAAGGAGAAGGACAACTCGACTTTCTTCTTGAGCGAGAGAGACAAATCTGTTTTCTTTCTATTCTTCCAAAGAAAACATAAGAAAATTGAATAAGAAACGCGTAGAAAAGATAGTGCACGATCTAGTTTACGTAAGGAATTGCAAACGCCAACATCAAGCGTATTGGTGTCGAGGAAGAAAAGAGGAGACTTTGTGTAGAACAAGAGACAACTAGTTGGAGATTAACACAAAGCAAAAACGTTGTTGTGAAAGAAAACGTATACGTAGGAATTGAAGATATTGGAGATAAGTGTGTGGAGATTTTTTGTTGTGTCGAGTTTAACACAACAACAACAACAACGTACGCAGCAACAAAACAGAAAAACCAGAAACTTTGTTTTGTTTTTTCGCTGCAAAGAAGAAAAAGGAACAAGCAAAAAGATTGATTTGTTTCAAGAGTTACCAAGGCGTGGTAACATAGAACGTGTAAAGTGGTGTTTGTTTTCGTTGATCTAATCGAACTTCTGGAAACTTTTTGGTTCGACAACACCAATTCGACACAAAGAAAAAGACAGAAACTTGGTTGTTATTTCTGGTCCGAAGCAGAAGACAAGAAGGAAAAGAAAAAAATTCAGTCCGAATTATTTTGGGTTGGAGATCAAAGTCGAATTGAACCAAAGACAACGAAGCAAAAAAAAACAAGGGAACACACAAGGAAATTCAAATCCGTGAATTATTACAACGAGGTCACAAAACAAAATTCAAACCTTTTGAATTTCGTTACATTTCATATTATAGATACTCGTATTATTACTAGGATTTCCGAAAACTATTATTGTTCCCGTAGTATTAAGTATACCACAAAAGGTTAGAAATTCTCATTGGATTAGAAAGTGAAGATCATTAACACTTTCAATATGGGCGATGACACAAACGCAACAACTACATTAAAACCCATAACACCTATTGCACAATACCAATGCCCTAAGTTGAAAAACACAAATTATACGGTATGGGCTATACAAATTAAAGTTATATTAGAAGCACATGGTTTATGGGATACAATAGAACCTAAGGCAGGCGTAGAAATAGATGATAAGAAGGATAAGTCAACTATTGCCCTTCTATATCAAGCGTTATCAGAAGATGTAATTTTACAAGTAGCAAGTTGTAAAAAGGCAAAAGAATTATGGGATTCACTAAAAAGGAGACACGTAGGAGAAGAGAAAGTGCAACAAGCAAAGTTGCAATCTTTAATGATAGGATTTAATGCCCTTCAGATGAAGGATGATGAAACCGTGGATGCATTTTCAGATAAGTTAAACGGTTATGTTAATAAGGCAAAAGAACTAGGCAAAACATTGGATGAATCACTCGTAGTTAGAAAACTATTAGACTCCACACCAGATAGATTCATTCAGATAGTAGCATCCATAGAACAGACTAGTGATCTAGATGATATTACCCTAGATGAGATCACTGGAAAACTCAAGGCATTTGAGGAAAGAATAAAACTCCGTAAGGGAAATCAAGTTGAAGGCCAGGATAATTTACTATTCACACAGGGTGAACACTCAGATAGAGGAAAGAAATTTATTAAACACGGAGGTAGACAAAATTATTCAAAGAAAAACTGGCGAAAAAACAGACATAGAAATAACTCACATGAAGGAAACTCAAACTATAAGGGAAACCCTAATAAGAATACAAATAGGAAGGATTTGAGTACCGTAAGATGTTACAAGTGCAATAAACTTGGACATTTCATGAACAAATGTAGATCAAACACAACAGCTCAGGAACATTCAAACCTTATCTTAGAAGATGAAGAACCATCACTATTAATGACCGTACATGAAACCAAATATGAAGAAGTACTGTTGAATGAAGGCCAAATTCAACCAGGAAAATATGCTTCAAAGGATGAAAGCGTATGGTATTTAGATAACGGTGCGAGTAACCATATGACAGGAACCAAAACTCATTTTAAGGATATAGATGAAAAGATAACAGGACGAGTACGTTTTGGAGATGGGTCATATGTAGAAATAAAGGGAAAAGGCTCTATATTATTAGGTTGTATAAACCAAGAACAAAAGGTAGTAACGGATGTGTATTATATACCGAACCTTAAGAGCAACATACTAAGTCTAGGACAACTTACAGAAATAGGTTGTAGAGTTATAATGGACGGGAATAAATTGACTTTGTATGACAAGAGCAGAAGGTTGCTGATGAAAGTAGAAAGATCTAAGAACAGACTTTACAGTATTAAACTACGAATAGACTCACCTATATGTCTATTAGCAAATATAGATAACCAAGCATGGTTATGGCATGCTAGATTAGGTCATCTAAACTTTGACGATATCAACAAGATGACTAGAAAGGGTCTAGTAGATGGATTACCTAGAATAAATCATGTAGGACAGATTTGCGATGCATGTTTATTGGGAAAGCATAGTAGAACACCATTTCCAAACCAAGCTAAATTCAGATCAGAGAACCCGTTGGATTTAATATATGGAGACCTTCGCGGTCCTATAAGTCCAGCAACACACTCAGGCAAGAAACTTATATTCTTGTTAGTAGACGATTGTACACGTTTTATGTGGGCTTACTTTCTTACTTCAAAAGACCAAGCCTTTAGTACATTCAAGGAATTTAAGCATAAGGTAGAAATGGAATTGAGATTGAAAATAAGGATGTTTAGAACAGATAGAGGTGGTGAATTTACATCAAATGAATTCACACAATACTGTAAGGATAATGGGATAGCTAGACAATTGACAGCACCATACTCACCACAACAGAATGGAGTAGTGGAGAGAAGAAATAGGACAGTGTTATCAACCACTAGAAGTATGATGAAAGCCATGAAGTTACCTTTAACTTTTTGGGCGGAAGCAGTGAAACACGCTATTTACATACTAAATAGGGTACCTACAAGAGCCCTAGTAGATAAAACTCCATATGAGGCACTCTACAGTAGGAAACCAAACCTAGAAAACCTAAGGATATTTGGATGCACAACTTATGCTAAGATAACAACACCTCATTTAAAGAAGCTGGATGATAGAAGCATACCAATGATCTATTTAGGAGTAGAGGAAGGATCAAAAGCATGTAGGTTATATGATCCAATAGCCAAGAAGAAATATGTTAGTAGAGACGTTAAATTTATGGAAACTAAACCGTGGAATTGGGTCAAGAATGGAGAGGATACAAGTACACAAGACACTTTTTGGACTAGTTTTGTAGTAGAGGAAGTTGACAATGCAAACCAAATACCCGTCAACATAGGAAATGATGATGTATTTCCAATACCGGATCCTTTACCAGATCCAACATCAGAAGCAGATTCATCATCAGAACCAAACTCCCCCTCTCAACCAGACTCACCATTCACACCACCAACATATAGTTACAAACCTAATTCAGAAAGTGAAATAGAAACTACTATTAGTTCACTTAGAAGCTCGTTAGGAAGCTCTGGAAGAATTGATCATACACCAGTTAGAGGATTAAAGGATTTGAAAGCAATCTACGAAAAAGCTAGTGTCGTTGAAGCACCTAGTTTACTCTTCATAGAAGAAGAACCTCGTAACTACAAGGAAGCATCAAAAGATCATAAATGGATTGAGGCCATGAAGATTGAATTGGATTCAATAAACAAGAACAACACATGGATTCTTACTACATTGCCAGAAAATCAAAAGGCAATTGGACTCAAATGGGTATTTAAAACCAAAAGAGATGCACATGGAAATATTATCAAATACAAAGCACGGTTAGTAGCAAAAGGATACGTACAAGAACAAGGAATAGACTTCGATGAAGTATTTGCCCCAGTTGCTAGGATAGAAACAGTTCGTTTAATATTAGCCTTAGCAGCATATCATGGTTGGCAAGTTCATCACTTAGACGTAAAATCAGCATTTCTACATGGAGATTTAAAAGAAGAAGTCTACGTTACACAACCAGAAGGATTCGTACAACCAGGAGAATCAGGAAAAGTGTACAAGCTTATTAAAGCTTTATATGGATTAAGACAAGCACCGAGAGCTTGGAATGTGAAGCTTGATCAAACCTTAAAGTCATTAGATTTCAAGAAGTGTAACCTCGAACAAGCAGTATATACAAGGAGAACCAAGAACTCAACAATTATCGTTGGAGTTTATGTAGATGATTTAATAATTACGGGCACTCCAAAGAAAGAAGTAGAATTATTTAAATCCCAGATGGAAGAAAAATTTGAAATGAGCGACTTAGGATTGTTAGCTTATTACCTTGGGATAGAAGTTAAACAGACAGGAGGAGAAATTACAATCAAGCAAACAGGTTATATTAACAAGATCTTGAAGGAAACAAACATGGAAGATAGTAATGATACGAAGATACCAATGGATCCCGGTACTAAGTTGGTCAAGGCGGAAGATGGAGAATCAGTTGACGCAACTTATTACAGAAGCTTAATTGGAAGTCTCAGGTACTTACTACATACAAGACCAGATCTTAGTTATTCAGTCGGACTACTCAGCAGATGGATGCAAGAACAAAAGACCATCACCTGAAAGCAGTAAAGCAAGTAATCCGATACATCAAAGGAACAAGAGAGCATGGCATAATTTACAAGAAAGAAGGCGGCTGCAAGATTACAGGATATAGTGATAGTAGCTATGGAATCAACACTGATCAAGGAAAAGGAACTACAGGCGTAGTATTTTATTTTGGAGAGTCACCCATTACATGGAGCACTCAGAAACAACCGACAGTGGCACTATCATCATGTGAATCAGAATTTATGGCGGCTACAGCAGCAGCATGTCAAGCACTATGGTTGAAAAGATTACTCAGTGAATTAACTGGAAATGAAGAACAAAAGATAACGTTGAAGATCGATAACGTTTCAGCAATAGCATTAGTGAAGAACCCAGTATTTCATGGAAGAAGTAAACACATCGACATTCGATACCATTTCATTCGAGAATGCGTAGAGAATGGACACATCAACATAGAACATGTCAGAGGAGAACTACAAAGAGCAGATATACTAACAAAGGCTCTACCAAGATTGAAGTTCATGACAATGCGACAGATGCTCGGAGTTCAAGATTTAACAAGAAGCAACGATGAAGATTAAGGAGGAGAATGTGACCCGATATAATCTTCTTCATTGCATATTAGTATTAATGTTTAGTTAGTTAGAAGTTAGAAGGACCAATTATGTTAAGTAGAAACTTAATAACTAACTTATAGTTAATTCGGTTGGACTAAGGCCAAACCGAATGGTCACAATGGTTAGGGCTAGATCGAATGGTCACAACCATTCTATGAAAAGTCACAATGGTTCAACACAATGGTTGAAACCTTATATATATGTAATTACATGTAACTTTACAATGGTTAATGAAATTTTAGATTTACTTATTCATATTACTTTGCAATTCACAATCGATCCAGAAACATTGGGACAACATTTTATTTATTTATTTATTTTGGTCGGGTATGTTTGTGTAAAGTGAAGTACATTTATGTGTTTAGTTTGGTTGTCATCAGTCCACTACACATGTTTGGTGGTGTGCATGGTGATGTGACGCTGATGTGTAAAACCGGATGTGATGAGTTTAGTGACCATTACTTTTAGCGTTATATATTAGAGAAAGTGGTTAAGTGGTTAACTGAACTTAAATGAACATACTGACTTTTTCATAAACAATTGTACGCAAAATAATTCACAAACATTGCAGAAGTGCTTTTCCCTTCGGTTACTATCACTTACTAATGTAATGATAGTACATACAATTTCATGAATATGTAAGTGTTACTACAGTGGTAAGAAAATATATTTCATTTGGTATACAATTAAAAGGACTCTTTACTAGGTCCACTGCAATGACAAACCAGAAAAAAATAAGAAATAAGAAAAGAGGCAGGAATTGCTTGAGTCATGTTGTATAGGGTCCAGTGATCACTAAGATCGCCATCAGTAATTTAAGAATCACACACTAGTAGTGGTCCATCTTTTATCATCATTCACAATGAGCATCAAATTACAGCAGAATTGACTCAGAACCACCAACAAGTATGCATAATGGCCAAACAAATGACAGTGGAGCACCTTTCTTGTCTATATTCTCACATGGGTATCATCCCTAATTAGGTATAATATCCCCCACAAACTTTAACAGTTTCAACTAAATAGTCATGAAAATCTCACTAGGAACCTTTGCCATGTCAAAAAGGCAAAAATATGGCCAATCCTTCCCACTAAGATTAAAAAAAAAAAAAAAAAAAAAGTAAGGATTCTTAAAGCTTGGAAAATGGAACATAAAATGATTTAGTGTCATCCCTAGACTTGTCAGAAAAGTCCCAATTACTTTGCAGATTTCACACACATTCACCACTCAAATGGTGGAATAAGATGGCTTAAAGTAGATCATGTGATATTGGTCTGTCGCTTGTGAGTGCAAAGGTTGATATACTTTTTAGAAGATAAAACACTAGTGTCATCATATATCCATGAAGTGCTCAAAGGGGTCAAGTTATCTGGTCCATGTCATTTCATTTTCTTAATTAATTTGCATCTAATTTCCATGATGTGAGGTTTGCATATACTGGACCCTGAATGAAGATGAGAGAAGATCATATACTATGGTCCATGCATTATATATACTAACGTGTCCTAGTTATATACAAAGAAAGTAAACGCAATTAAATTGTACGTACGTAATCGTTGATCGCACAACCAGTCCTGCATGTGTAGAAAGTTATGAGTTCGATCACCTTATAACCCTTGAATCGTGGGCTTTAAGTACCTCCCAAACATGCATGATTTTTAGTTGAATTTAGAAAGTTTGGGCTAGTCGAGCTTTGGGGTGTTTTAATAACTATCATGAATCCAAGCAGAGCATCTTATTATAACTCTTACGGAGTATTTTATTACGAAATCGCCTTGTGGTCATGTAATCATCTTAAAATTTATTGGTTATAAGGGGTGTTCAATAGGTATTGTCGCACACGACCTCTACTTAAAATGAACTACATATTTATTAGTTTTGCATATAAATACATGTAATATTAAACATATGTGAGTCATATAATTCAAGTTTATATGCAATTTCTTTTTAGTTTACAAGTGTAATAGTTGTTTTTTTTTTTTTTTTTTTTTTTTTTTTTTTTTTTTTTTTTTTGCCTAAGGCCACCAAAAATCACGAGACGGCCTTAATTATAAGCAACAAATTTAAGAGACTAAACTTTAAAGCACAAGGAAGTAAAACAGGAGGTGTAAAATATTGTAACGAAGGTTCAAGATCTCTTACAGGTGGGGCAAATCAGCAATTGTAATTAGATGATCGAATTAAGTTGTAGGGTTAAGGTGTTGTTCTATTGGAGGTCTAAGACTTTCTCTAGTTTATGACACCTATGGTGCATTTTCTTCTCAAGTCTTCTTGCAGAAACTAATCCAAGATAATGAGATATATGTTTTCCTTGACTTTATATACAAATAAGTTACTAATCTTTAAAAAAAAATGTGTTTAAATTAAGGTCAAAACACATATTAGTACCTTAAATTTGGCAAAATGGATCATCTAATGCCATGAACTTTTAAAAGTGCAGAATGATATCCTAAACTTGACAAAATGAAATTTCTACTACCATATACTAATTAACTCAATAATTAATTATTTTTTTCTTTTTAAAAATAAATTTAATAAAGTTTTTAAATAAATACTTTATAGTAGAACTTTGCTAGATAACTATTCTTTTTCTTTCTAAAACTTAATTATTTTATAATTTAATTTTAATTGATTATTTATAATATATGTAATATCTATTACTAAAATATTTCTAATACTTTACTCTTAATATATTTTCGTACTATATTATTAAATGTTTGTTACAAATAATTTTTAGATCAACTTATAACTAATTATATATGAAATTTTCTAATTTTCAAGTTAACTTATGCATGTAAAGAAATAAATAGTTAAATTGTTATGGTTTCAAAAATATATACGGATATTTATATATCAAAAGTAGTACAGTAGATTCACTTTCTATAAAGTATTATTTCAAATATATTCTTAATAACTAAATATAATATTATATTAATTATAAGAAAAATGAAATTAACTAAATTTTCATTAAAATATGACTAATTATTCTAAGTTTAACTACAAATCATTTATATTACATTAGGCTTTAGTAAATTTATTTTTTTTAGAAAAAATTAAAAAAAAAAAATAATAAGTTAAATACTCTAGTTATGGAGTTAATTTAGTATAGGGTAGTAGTAATTTCAGTTTGTCAAGTTCGGGGTATCACTCTGCACCTTTAAAAGTTCAAAGTACTAAATGATCTTGTTTGTCAAGTTCGCGGTATTAATATGTGTTTTGGCCTTAAATTAATGAGCTTTCATTTTATTCATTTGAGTTAATGAACTTACGAAACATAACATTTGGGTCACTCAACTTATAAAAATATACGTCTGCATCACTGAATTTATAAAACACATGTTATTATATGTGTTCAAATCACTTATATTAACACTGAATTATACATATAGTAATCTAAATGTCTATTCTTATAAATTTGGTAACACAAATGATCATAATGAATGTTCATTACCTTAATCACGTTTTTCTTGAAAAGTATAGTGACGTATTTGTATATTAACCGGTTAAAACTTAAGCCTTTGACTCCAATTTGGATGTTCCAGATAGGGTTACAACGCCCTTCGCTATTTACTGAAGGGCTTGTTACGTGCAAGAGTAGGAGCCAGTGTCTAGCAAAAACTGTATAGCTCTATCCTTGCTGTTCACAAAAAAAAAAAAAAAAAAAAAAAAAAAAAAAAAAAAAACTCTTGAGCAAGAGCTCTTTTGATTGCAAAATCTTAAGGGATAATTTCATCAGGTTCAACTTAACATATTACGGATAATCTTTGCTTGGAACAATATTACAATCTTAGAACTATCTCAATTAATCTTATAGAGCAGTTTGATAATATAAGTATATAACTGTTCACATTATTATTTATTCTGGCGGTACTCTTGGCACATGGCATATACTTGACATGAAGTGAGCTAGGACTAATTAATATGATCAATCAAACTCTCATAAATGATTTTGTAGTTGAAACTTGAATCGTAAGGATCACAAAGGTATAGTAGTGATCGTTCATAATGGTAATTCAGAATCACGTAACATGACCCACCACTTAATCTGACTCACCTAACATATGAAAATTAGCATTATGATATCTCACATAGGAGGGTGCGTGATCAGGTCCATATTTACATAGCAATGGACCACCCTAGCACTACTATAAAAAATGGCATAGAGCCCTGTTAGAAAAGCTCATAAAGCCCGGTTTTACATGAGGGCTCAAAGGGGAGGGGACTCTATGTGCAAAGCGAATAGAGCCCGGTTTTAAAAACGGGCTCTATGTGATTTTATATTAATAAAAAAATACAATAGAGCCCTGTTTTCTATTAAGAAACATGGCTCTATCCGGAAAAAAATTTTTTTTAAAAATGTTGCTATGCCATATTTCCAGCTATTATGTCGAAAATTGAGGAGAAAAGATGCCAAATCAACAATTTCTTCAGCTTTTGATCTCTCACCATTCCGAAGTGCATCTGCAACAATAAATGGCATACCAAAATTAATATCGATTTTAATAAACAGCCACAAGTACTTAAGTATATCGTTGGAGCCAAAGTAGTATACCCGTCATCTTGTTCTTGAGCTTTCGTTGTGGCTGGCCCATCAAATATTAGAGAAAAGGTCTTGCAGTAGTTTAGATCCTTCATATATTAGAGTTAATTAACAGGTTGAGTATCTGCCCTTATAACATGTGCACCTCTTCAAATAAACCAATAATCAGAGAAAGCTAAAAATCTTATTAACACCAGTGAACAACATAAATGACGCATAAAACTAGTATATATATATATATATATATATATATATATATATATATATATATATATGCAACTAAAGATGATATGCGTAAATCAATTTCATTATTACAAACTAATATGCATATTCTCATGAGATGGTTCCCTTACCACTTAATTGCTGATAGGATAGTTCACCATGTCAACATTAATGCCATTTTCTCAAGCCATGTGCACCACTACAAATACAGAAAACCAGATAATCAAGTTAGAAGAATAACCATACTAACATGTAGATAAATTACATAGTCTAACATTATGTGTTGCCACAGCAGTTATATTGCATTACTCCATCTAAATTATATGGCTTTCAAAACTCTCTGGAAAAATTTGTTGCAACTGAAGCAAATCTTCATTATAGAGAATGAGACCTTGAATATTATTTGAGTTGTCATGTTTTTCAAGTTGCCTAATAAAGACTTGGCAAACTAAATCAATTTTTCTCCCTAAAATAAAGTTATATTGTTGAGCTAACCTGGATTATGCAACTTGAAAAATATGATAGCTTTGTGCCTGTTAAGAGAGTTAACTGAAATGTTGAACGTCAAAAGAGACGGCTATTCCATCTGTGCCGGTATTTCAGGTTTTTGTCTGTTTGGCATTTCATCTACCTGGACCAGACGGAAAAAAAAAATGGTCACCAACCTTTTATACCAATCAAATAATAAAGCTACCCCTCAGCAAAGACTAATATATAACAAAGTAATAAGTTTCTTCGTAGTATCTTTGGAGCCCCTAAATGTTAAACCAACAGAACCAATAACAAAAGTCAAAAAATAAAATTTGGCTTTTAAGGTTGTTGACAATGACATTATGTTAGTGTGAGGTCTTATAAGAACCAATTATACAGATTGTTTTGAATGTCTACTAACCATGGATCCAGAAGTTTCAAAGCACTAATATAACACGAAAATGCAAACAATAAGGGCAGCCACCACACTTTGAACTCCATCTACTCACAGAAGTTCCACACCGAAAGCTGATGCACCTCCTCCTCCATTACACACACATGCTGCTCCGTAATCACAACTATAGTTAACCACAAATCTTCATTTGTACTCTTACTTTGTTTCATTCACATACGTACCCTGCAACATAGAGGATGTCCCAATAACACACAACCACCACGTACATTAAGCTTCGACTGCAAAGTTTAAGTAGATACTAAAAAGATCATTACAAAATGGTAAAAGACTGAAGCTTTGTTTATATGCAATTAGGGGAGGATGGGTTTTGAGTTTTGATACTGATAATCGTGACTTAAAATAGCAATACTCAGTTCCTAATTATCAATTTCTACTAAGTTCAAACAATTAGTCTTGGAAAAATGAGTTCATAACAAATGCAACATAACTAACCATTTAAATGTAAATCCAAATTACTTAATTACCAATTTTTAATACCATTAAACTTGAGAGACTTGTGTTCCCATTAAATCTCTAATTTTTTTAGCAGAATATGCCTGAACTCAAAAAATCTTTACTTACATTCATATCAAACCCCAATAAAAATGTCTATAAGTCATGAGATTAAAGAGAAAAAATTACCAAAATGTCTATAATCAAGAAGCACAGTCAAACAAATCTACTAATGGATAACTTCAATATTTGTTCATTTAAAAAAAAAATACTTTATTTAGCCAATTACACATATTGTGTTGTTGTTGATAATAAAGGATGACAATTACAGAGATGCCATGAACATACTTAAAATATTCATAACGTCCTCCTCTAATAGAAAAAACCTCAAATTTATTATGCAAAAAAACCATAACATGCCTACACCCAAAAGATCCATAACAAATAGAGGCATACATACACAAAACTGATGCAACATACAAAAACCCTAACTTTAATTTTAGAAAAATACTGTATAAACACAAACTGTTTAAAGATTAGACCTACACACAAACAAAAATAAAAGAGGGAGATGACTCACCATGAGTATAATCGATAGAAATAGAACGGCAACAGTGGAGACTTACAGCTATGGTGAGATGAGGTGAGGGAGAGCGGCGGTACAAGAGTGGGGGAGGAGTGGGTAGGTCAAGTGTATGTGGATGAAAATAATTTGAATAAGTTAAATGGGTGAAAAAAAAACCCCCCCAAAATTATGAAAATATTAGTTCCCGGTTGATAATATGATAACCGGGCTTTAACACATGGAGCCGGTTTTTTTTATGCAAAAGAGGGCTCTATAGTTTTTAAAGAGGCGGGATACATACATAGAGCCCTTTTCTTAATTAAATCGGGCTAAAATGGGGGGCTCTATTCAATTTTTTGTAGTAGTGTAGGGTAATAAATTGTAACCAGAAAATAGGGATATATACTGTATATATACCATCTGCTACTTTTGAGGTCCTATCTTTTAGAATGACCCCCCTACCGAAAGGTTACAGCGCAAGACTCAAATATTTGTGGCAGTGTGACCCACGGTAAGTAAAGATTTAGGTACATCCTCGATCTGTAGTCTTTACGCATACCGGTCCCAGCATACTTGCGTTAGGTGGTATGGAGATGGGAATCACAAGTGAGGTCTCACGTTAATTTAAGGTAGAGCTTCACGTGAATATTGTTATCTATAATAACTCGGGTTTACGGGTAAGGGGTTGCAGAAGCTTACGTAATTACTATCTTGAAAATTCTTGAAAAATTTTCATAGGCCGTCCTTGATTAACTCATAATAGGCCCTTGATCCTAGGTGCTAATAGCCCACTGGTCATGATCACTACCCTTAGTATGTTGGACTGCCAGTTTTGGCGAGACAAAATCTGTTTGAGACTGCCAAATTAATTTTGTGTTCAGTTTAGATATATCTCATACGCACTTTCCCTCATTCCAAGCAAAAGCAATTCTATGTTGTTAGACTAGCTAGTAGGAGCGTATCCTACAAGTTTTATTGATCAAGGAGATCATGGCAAGATTTCAGCATAAACCATCAACAACATCCAAATTATATTGAGGGAAAGAGATTCGATCATGTTCTTGATTCTTTTGAGTTCAGTTTTCTGTACGTTTTAACACCTATAAGTCACCTTAATTAATACACCGCCATAATTGTCCTAAGAACATAAACTAAAACTCAGTTATGTGTCACGGATTAACTGATCCCCTAAACATGAGCAAAACCAAAAGAATAGCTTTTGAAGGCTCCATCGGCTTTTTTTAAGTGGACATGTTATAGAAACATAAATTGTGTTCAGTTGAACATTAATATGCACAAGTGCAAGATATGGCCAAAGAATTTTTACGACAAATTAAGCACAAACACTTAGCAAACCCTAAAGGGTTCGAAGGAGCAGATGATCGATACCGCCGTTCTCTAGTATGACTTTCTTGTTTTATTTTCCTTATGTTTGTTTTTATGTTTAAATCTTAATTAGCCTTTAGGTTACTCCTATTGATGTATGCCTTACCTTCAGTTTAAGAGCAGTCATATTTTACAAGGCAGCACATAACTACATCGTTTCATAGGTTGCTTAGTTTATGCACCACCCTTTTTTCTTACTGCTGTTATAACAGTAATCATTTAGAAGTTGGTCTCCAATAGCAGTATTTTCAAGCGGTCAACACAAGTAGCTAGATATAGTGATTAACAACCAATGGCCACTGGTCTAGCAGTGCTAGCAAGGTCTCAAGTTCAAGTCTTATTTAGGGCGATAGGGTTTCCTCCCGCGTGCGTAAAAGGAAGAGTGTCATTGCCTTCTCGGCTGGACCCAATCTGGTTGTATGGGCTCGCTACGCCTTCTGGGCTAGGGGCCATATAGCCACAATTGCCGTAAAAAAAAAAAAAAAAAAAAAAAAAAAGTGATTAACATACATAAGATAAGATCATACGGGAGGTAATTAAAAAGTTGAAAAATGATGCCACTTAGATGATACGAGGTTTTCTTTATGATTGCTTGAAATGCATGATCAATTAAGGAAAGGGATATCTGCTGTTCTATCTGCCCAGAAGTTACTTTCTTTGGAAGTCAACATATGTAGTTCATACTTCATAACAATAAATACAAGTTGTCGATCTACTCGTAGATGTAAGCACAGTTTTCGTATTTTATTTTTTCTTGTCTTACCGGGCTAATTAGTGCAGCCATGCTGAAGGTTGTCAGTTTTCGTCGTTTAAGTAAATAGCGTAGAAAATGAACCGTGGCTGGTTAGAAGTCGTAACACATATCGTTTTAAAGCTCTTTGAGTCTACTTTCACTTAAAAATACTTCCAGGAGCATGAATCTTATTAGAATTTAAAAAGTATATATGAGAAGTAACGCATCATGATATGTTTTAACAAAATAATAATAATAATACGTAATAATAATAATAATAATAATAATAATAATAAATAAAAGAATCTAGTCTAACACGCGCGTTTCTAATCTAAAAACCCATTCACAAAATTTTGGTCAAAGAATTCATTGACATATTCGTAAATTATATTATTGCCCCTTGAAATCAACCCCTATTCATCTCCTCAAAAGCCACAAACCCTCAAAAGTTTAAGAACAAATCAATAACAAACAACAATAATTTACCAACATTGTTTAAAAACAAATTCATAATAACGAATGTTGACAAAACAAGATTTGCATATGATGTAAACCAAAAAAATCAATTTTTCTAAACCCTAGCTCATGGTTTTGGAAACAAAATTTGTTTCTGAAAAATCATGAATGAAAACCATAGAAAAAGATGATGATGTCAATATTCTTTATGAGATGTAATTACATTCATTAATGGAGACTCGTGTGTTAGAGAGCTAGGTGTTGTTTGGTGTCGTGGGATGGTGCCATAATAAAAGTGATGCCACTTCAGCCATTTTTACTCATGGCACCAAAACACCTCTCCCTGGTACAAAAGTGATGCTATGGAGTAAAATTAGTGTCATGGGTCCATACGCACACAAAATCATCGCATGAGCTGGTATGTGCCAAGCGAGGTCTAGTGTGGTTTTTGGCGTCATTATCTTGCGTCGTCGACGATGGCTCAAGCCATCGGCTAACACGTAATCCACCAAGTTTCAAATTTCAAATTTCAAATACAACAAAACCCCACAAAATTTAGTCAACCAAACAGCTCCTTAGTTGTTTCTATCTAAAGTATTAACCAATAAAATGCCATGTCATTTTATTAGAGCATATGGTAAATTGACACTCAGTTAAAACTTAACTCACTGCCACGTCAGCGTCACATCAGCTTTTACCTTTTAACCTTAACTCTTGACTTTCCACCCTTGTAATATAACTCACCTGATGAGGCGAAAAGTGTACCGCTTTTAAGGGGTCATTTAAGCCCGAATTCGAGATTATTTGATCAAATATTGCCCTAAATAATTCCTTTTGTCATTTTAGATACTTTTGAGGAGAAATCTGGAAAAGAAAGCATTTTGGACGTTTTTGGCGCATAAAAGTAAAGAAAATGGCAAAGTCCCAAAATTCCTTGCTGGAACAGTACCTGACGACGTCAAGCTTCTACACGTGACGGTGTCAAGAGTGACAAAAGAGGTGGATGTAGAACTTATAACGTGACGGCCCAGAAAGTTTTAAGCTTATTGGCATGACGGCGTCACCAAGGCTGTCAGGGTCCAAACACACGTGACGGCCCAGAGCTCAGTCCTATATGACGGCGTCAGAAGTGGATATAGGCAATACGAATTTCATCATGGCGACGAGTTGACGGCGTCACAAGCTAAAACGCGACGCCGTCCAGATGTAAAATCTATATATAGTCTTCTAATTTTCATTCATTAATGTGCAACTTTGAGGGAATAAAACCCTAGACGAATTTTACAGATTTTTCAAGAGTTTCAACCCCTTGATTCTTTCATGTTCAATTGAAGATAAGTACTTATTCAAATCATTCAATATGTCTATGTGTTGTATGATTATATCTTACGCTTGTCTTCTCTTTAACATGCTAGGCTAGATTTTTATTGTGTTTGCTTAGATGTAGTGAAACCTAGATGTTGATTATCGGTTGATTGTTTGTTTATAATTGTTACGGATGAATGTATTTGATGTTAGGATTAAGAAAACTGGCAGACTTCCATTGGTAACTTGCTTGAACGTCTTAAGAAACATGATCGGAGGTATACTACGATTTTTGGTTGTATTTAATGCGTAAGAGAATTTTAATGATCCCATGTTAGGAGCTTCTAACGGCTCGACATAGGAGTGAAGTAGGATCTTATAGAGTTAGGGAATATTGTACACGGCCCTACGACTAGTATTAAGGAATATAACTCATCATCCATGCAATTGTAACAAACTAATCAACCTGTAAAAGATATCTAGAGAGTAATAAAATCTAAGTAAACACAACTTTCCTCATTATTGTTTCCACCACATTAGTAAATTAGTTTAATTTTTATTTCTTTTATTTTATTTTAATTGCATTCTTAGTTAATTGGGTTAGTTGGCTAGCAACTAATTTCGCCCACTCCTTCAAAACCCGAGATTTTACATGCTTTCCATAAAATATAAAAATACAAAAAGAATCATCCCTCACCTCTACACCTAGTTTAATAGGCTTTCTAATCCTAGCGACACTATTCCTAAGTTGAACGATCAATCCCCCGGTACTTGTGATGAGTGTCGAAATACTCATCATTTTATACCAATCTGAACTGCCAAAACATCAAAAAACACTCAAACATGCATCAAAATACTGAAAATATCTTAGAAGTGTGTTTTATATGTTTCAAATGCAAAATAATCAAAAACAGATTAAAAACGTACAAAGTTTGCATAATTGGCAGTTTCAGTCCCTCAAGTTTCAAAAGTTGTCAAAACTAGTCCCTGGTTATTCTAAAAACATGAAAAAGTCATCAAAGGTCCTTTTTAATCATAAAGTTACATATTTAGTCCTTTGGTGCAAAGTTTCACAAAATTACAAGTTTAGTCCCTATACTTTGGAAATTGACATAAATGGTCCCTAGGATGTAAAAACTTTGAGAAAAATAAATTTTGGTCCTTGTACTAATAATCTTTTGCAGGAATGGTCCTTGGTATGAAGTTTGGTAAAATTACATGTTTGGTCCCTGGAATTTGTAGATTTGGCAGGAAAGGTCCTCGGATATAAAAAATGGAAATTATCAAAAGTGGCCCTTGTACTATTCATGAATGATAAATATGGTCCTTATGATAAACTTTGGAAAATTACACAACCTACCCTCAACTTTGCTCAAAATACAAAATTAGTCCTTGTGTAACAATAAAACCAAACGGACCCTTATTAATAAATCCTAAACCAAACCAATCTACAAAACACTACCCAGCCCACCCTCTTTTATTTGTGTGATCCAATCCCATGGCCCAAACCACCCTTATTATTAAAACCGGGTCAACCCCGGTCAAACCCCAATACCACTCCCTCCTTCTCCTTCCTCCACCACTGCAAAACCAAATACCACCTCCACACCCACTGTTTCACCTCCACCTCACACCCCCAGTCACTACCTTATCCTTCCACCTCTCCACACTTCCCAAGAAGCATTAAATGCTTCTGAAAACCCTCCACGCTACCCCTAGACCTTTTGGCGCGAAAAAGTTAATTTAAACGGTGTGGATTGTTTTGACCATATCAATGGCTAGGGATTGATGGGAAAGTCTCACAAAGCTGCAAGGAGCTCAAATATCTTCTATATAACCAAAGAGAAGCAGAAGATAAGAGATATTAGTGTAATTCTAGTATAACTTAATCGTAGGTAATGTAATTCACCATTTTCAGTTGTAATTTTAATCAAAACATGTTGTATTCAGTTTACTAGTGTAAGGAAAACTTGTTATCATCTTTAGTTTCAAATATTGTTAATTAAGTTCTTAATTAGCATATTTAATTGAAATTGACAATTTCAATTAAATCTTGTTAATTGTTGTTTCTACTGTTTCATTAAGTTTATCTAAGCTCAAATTTAAGTTTTCAAAAGTTTAAATATAATAAAAACCAGTTTAGTATTATGTTTTAGAAATTCTCAAAAATTCTAAGATAATAGAAAATAAAAAAAAAAAAAATAGTTATCAAGCTTGAAGAATGATGGTGCAGGGCAAAGATTGATTGCTGTGGTATTAGTTACCTCTTGGGAGGCCCTAGGTTATGTCTTGAGGTCCTTGGTACCCTAGTCTCAGTCAGGATCAATTGTAAGCACCTTCTTTGATTTTGGTCATTCCACTGTGGAATATTTTATAACTGCTTATCTTTGTATATTTAGGTTTAATTAGTGTATTTAGGTTATTATATTACTTATATAGCAGTGTTTGTTCATTAGATTTCATGATTGCTCAGTTTTACTTATTCACTCCCATTTAATCCTTTTCATGAATTTGTAGTTGATAATGTTGTAAGTGTTAATTTTATGTTCTTATCAGCTTAATATATCATTGTTATTGCTTAAGTTCAAAATTCATGGTCTGAATCAGTTACATGTAGTGAAAATCAAAAATCAGTCACCATAAGGTAGTGTTTGGCTCTGAGGTGTTACCTGAGTTCAAGATAGTTCAAGTTGTTGTTGTTGGTTCACATAAGTTTCAATAGGTTAAATTGGCGTAGTTAAAAAATAAAAACCACAGGTCCTTAGGTAAAAAGTCAAAACAAGCTTTAAGCTCCTCATTTTCATCCACTGTTACACAGTTAGGATCCATAACCCTTCAAAACCTTTCATAAGTTGTAAAAATAGTTTTATTTAGCCTTCTTATTACTTATTACATCATATTCAGTCAATAGGAGTAGATCAAAAATCAACAAAGTCAAAATAGCAAAGTTACTTGAAAAGTCAAATTGGTATGAACTCAGTTTTTCCAAAACTTCAAAGAATTGTTTTGATATTTGTATTTGCTTCCAGAGCTTGAAATTTGTTTATATTGATAGCTTACCACCTTAACTCCATTGTCCCGTCATCCTTTTATTTTTAGTAATTTTCTAGTGGGCCCCAGCAAGGTCCAAACTAACTTGTAGGGCAAGGTGTTCCCCTGCATCAGCAGGTCACCACCCATCACCACCACTTTGGTGGTGATTTCTGACCACCTCAATGGGCCCCACTTATCAAAAGTTGTTCCCTTCAACCCCCCTCCTACCAGACTCCCTTAGTTGACCACTTATTTGACCTAGTTCTCAGTGGACCCCACCTGTATAAGACCCTATTGTTTGTCCTAATTCTGTGTTCAAATTGGTTTTGGAAATAGCTCATTTTAGCTTATCAGCTTATTCAGGGAACAACTCTTGTTGTTTTTCCCTCAAACATGTCCTAGTAACTTATTGGAATCAGAATAATCCATTGTGGGTCCCACACAAGCTCATTTGAGCTTATTTGCTTAATTGGTCAACTATTGTCAACTGTTTAGGTTATTAGCTTATAATCAGCTTATTTTTAAGTTATAAAAATATTGTTTTCATAAAAGTTAGTTATTATTAGATATAAAATAGATTGGTAAAAGAAAAATCCAGAAAAACAAATATAATAATAAGTGATAGTTTCTATTTAATATAATTTAATTTTAATTTTCATTTTTAGATTTTTATTAAGTAAGTTGTGTTTTTATATTTTTATTAATTTCCTCTTATATTAAAGTATTTTTATTAATTTTATTAGATTTTTATATTAACATTTAATATTTATTAGATTTAATATTAGTTTAATTAATAATTAATTAATAATTAGTTTAAAACAACATAATTAGTTTTTATTAAGTAAAACCTAGTTTTTATATTTTTTCTAGCTTTTATATAATGTAAAATAATTTTAGAAATTTTTCTAGAATTTTTACTGTTCATTTAGTATTTTTCTTAATTTAAAATATTTTAATTAGGTAATTAATAATTAATTAATAGAAAAAGCACAAAAAGACAAAAATACTTATTTTTAATTTTAAAACTTATTTTTAGTTATTTTATAATTTTATAAATTTTATTTTCATTTTTCTAGTATTTATTTAGTACTAAATTATATTTAAGTGTTTTTAATATTAATAATTAGTATTAAATAGTAATTAGTTAATAATAAATAATTAATTAGTGTAAAAATTTATTTTCTTTCTCTAAAAATTTTCTTTTACCTTTAAGTTTGTAAAAAAGTCATTTTCACCCCCAGGGGGTTTTCAGATTTCCGTTTTCACGTTTTATTTTGTATGTTTACGTTTTATTTAAATGTGAACGTACGCGTTTTAAGTTTTAAACGTTTCTGGTTTTTCTGACTTTCCAGTCTTGTTAATATAGTGTGTTTAAGCTATTTTATTTTATATTCCAGTAGTGTAATCATCACAACTCACTTATACCCATTTCCGTCCAAATTCACCCGATCACAAACCGTTTTGATACCATCCACACCTCGTCGGGACATAACGACGCGGGGAAACACTATACTTCCACGGAGATTTGGTCTGAGACGTTTGACTTGGTTGACCATTTACCTGGTCAATTAGGTTGACCGTTTGGGAGCAATCAAATTTTGGCGCCGTTGCCGGGGAGGTTGTGCGCGTATTTTAAACGGTTTTACGTATTAGTGATTCTGGATACACGCTCATTGTATATTTATCCACCTTTGTTCATATTATCTTATTATCATAAACAAAACTGTTACCGAAAACATTTTAAAATTAGTTTTCAACAAACACAAAAACATAAAAAGATTTTCTTTCTTATAAAATGTTTATCAAAAATCCCAAAAATATCCATCTTAACCCTCTTACCTTTTTGATTCTACATTCCTTACCCTCCAAAACCCTTTTATTCTTTCTATGTCTTATCCTCACCATCTTGATTGTCAATGGTGTGGAGGTCCTTATAATGGTGGTAATTGTCCCAGTTGTAGCATGGTAGAGTCAGGAAATGGGTCTGTCTATAACCAGAATCCCTATTCCTACCATGACACAACTGATTCATTCCATCAGCTTCCACACCATGAGACTCAGCAGTTTTACTGTTGTGAGTGCTGTGATGGTTCACACTACAGTTCTGATTGTCAATCAGGAAACACGCTTGTCTATGAGTAATTTCCTAATAACAATTATGACTCACAGCCACATCAGTTCAACTGTTGTGAGTACTGTGGAGGTCCACACTTTAGCTCTGATTGTCAAACAAGGAATCCATTTCCTTGTAACAATTACGACTATTCGTTTCAAGACCACCTCCACAGTGCCAAAAGATTCAAGCAACTCCTCATATCCATCAAGACCCTTATATAGAGGTTCTTAAGAAACTCAAAGATCTTAAGGAGGAGTTGGCTAATATTTCGCTTCACCATGATCCAAGTTCTTCTTGTGTATATTGTGGGGGTCCTCATAATGATGATCAATGTCAACCTTCCGGTTTTGACACATCCACACCCCCACAGTTTCCACTCATTCAAAATTCTCGTGATAAATCTATCGCAAAATTACTTGCTGAAGAACGAGATTCTGGAAAAAGCATGGAAGAATTACTTGCTGAGCAAAGAGCAGCCAAAATACGTGCCAATCTTCGCTATGCTGCTCTTTGTGATGACGATGATGACAGTGATGATGATGATGATAACATTGTTATCATTCAAAAAGATTCATCGAGATCATCAGTTGTGATTCCTTCCATGGAAAATCAGGGAGATAAGAATACAGAGAAGTTACTAGCAAATGAACAAATGAAACTTGTAAAATCCATAACTGCTAGTCCTTCTCAACTCCCTCAGTCTGTTGTTATCACACCCGAAGTTCACACTCACTCTCTAAACATGGGGGATGAGCATCTTAGCATTGTTCCTAATAAGGAATCGGACGAACTAATAAAGTCTAGTGTTGCGATCCTTGTCCAAATCCCGAGAGAGTCACAGGAAATTTCTGATCAAGTGTGTGATATTCCTTTCACCCATGATAATCCAAATGATCAATTTGAGAATGTCTCTGATTCCAGTGATGATTATTTATCTTATGGAGACATTGAGTATGTTGAGGTTTCACTTCCTCATTCTGATGTTGACCTCCTTCTTGAGGAGTTCACTGATAAGCGTACTCACATTGATTCACTTCCATCAGGAAGTAATGATGATCTCTTCGATCTCAAAGCTGATCTGGACGAGGTCGAAGCTTTCCTTGCCCTAGATAGTTCAACTTCGTATGAAGTTGATGAAAACTATCTTGATCCTGAGGGGGACATTCTTTTTCTAGAAAGTTTGTTAAACGAAGATCCATCTCCCCCTCTTCCACCCAAACAACTTCATAATAAGGAAATCAAATCAGTTGAGGAAACTGATAAATTTCCTGAGATCAAGCTTAAGGGCTTGCCTCCTCCACTTGAATATGCATTTCTTGAGGAGGAAGTTCTTATCTTAATTGCTATTCAGATCTCTCTTCTTTCCTTCACCTACCAGGTGATTTCTCCTCTTCTTCACTCCCTCGGGAATGAAGACACTATCTTTGACCCCGGCATTCTCATTTATAAATTTTGAGCCGAGTGTCTGTGTATCTCATCGGTGTGGAACTTTCACGTGCTTCAAATGTTTATCCAAACATCTTGAATGAAAGTCCGATGGAGATTGTTTCTTCCACATCATGCTTCCCCATGGATAAATGAATTTGGGGTCGAGTCAAGCTAGCGACTCGGTAAAGAAAAAGAGTAGCATGCTTATAGGGTTTTCACCCTAAGTGTGGGGGAGTCCCCCATGCTATGGTTACTTATGAAGTGAAAATACAAAATGGTATTTTCCACGCTTAGCTTGCAATGTTGCCCTTTTACGTTCAAAGAGTCGGCATAATAGCCGGGACTTTGAATATTGAGGACAATATTCAATTCTAAGTGGGGGGGGGGGGGGGGGAATTCTAGCGAATTTTATCACATTATATATTCTAGTACCCCCGTTTTTGGCAAAAATTTAAAATTTTTTCACTTGAGCTTCAAAATTTTTGTGGTAATCAGTCCGCCAAAGTCTAAATGACAAATGGATTGGCTAGTCCAGGAGCAAACGGCTCTTGGTAAAGACATCTCAAACCCGTTGATGGCTTGCAATTTGCCAAAAATTGTATGGTTCCTCAACTCCCCATATCCTCAAAAGCAAATGAGTTGGCTAGCCCGCAAGATTATGGCTTGTGGTAAAGGCCGTGGAAAAACCATAATTGATAATCAGCTCACCAAAATGTTGACTATTCCATCAAGAGTTGGCTAGTCCAGAAGCAAACGGCTTTTGGTAAAGACAAATCAAATCCGTTGATAGTTGGTGGTTTGCTCAAAATCACACGGTTATCAGGTGTACCACAGTTCTCACACTTGGATACTCCAGAAGTGATGGCTTTTGGTAAAGAGATTTTCAAATCCATTAAGTTTTTCTCAAAAGATTGCTAGGGACTAGCAATGTTTTAGTGTGGGGGATTAATGAGTGTCTAAATACTCATCATTTTATACCAATCTGAACTGCCAAAACATCCAAAAATACTCAAATATGCATCAAAATACTGAAAATATCTTAGAAGTGTGTTTTAGATGTTTCAAATGCAAAATAATCAAACACAGATGAAAAACGTACAAAGTTTGCATAATTGGCAGTCTCAGTCCCTCAAGTTTCAAAAGTTGTCAAAACTAGTCCCTGGTTATTCTAAAAACATGAAAAAGTCATCAAAGGTCCTTTTTAATCATAAAGTTACATATTTAGTCCTTTGGTGCAAAGTTTCATAAAATTACAAGTTTAGTCCCTATACTTTGGAAATTGACATAAATGGTCCCTGGGATATAAAAACTTTGAGAAAAATAAATTTTGGTCCTTGTACTAATAATCTCTTGCAGGAATGGTCCTTGGTATGAAGTTTGGTAAAATTACATGTTTGGTCCCTAGAATTTGTAGATTTGGCAGGAAAGGTCCTCGGATATAAAAAATGGAAATTATCAAAAGTGGCCCATGTACTATTCATGAATGATAAATATGGTCCTTATGATAAACTTTGGAAAATTACACAACCTACCCTCAACTTTGCTCAAAATACAAAATTAGTCCTTGTGTAACAATAAAACCAAACGGACCCTTATTAATAAATCCTGAACCAAACCAATCCACAAAACACTACCCAGCCCACCCTCTTTTATTTGTGTGATCCAATCCCAAGGCCCAAACCTCAAAAGCCCAAACCACCCTTATTATTAAAACCGGGTCAACCCCGGTCAAACCCCAATACCACTCCCTCCTTCTCCTTCCTCCACCACTGCAAAACCAAATACCACCTCCACACCCACTATTTCACCTCCACCTCACACCCCCAGTCACTACCTTATCCTTCCAACTCTCCACACTTCCCAAGAAGCATTAAATGCTCCTGAAAACCCTCCACGCTACCCCTAGACCTTTTGGCGCGAAAAAGTTAATTTAAACGGTGTGGATTGTTTTGACCATATCAACGGCTAGGGATTGATGGGAAAGTCTCACAAAGCTGCAAGGAGCTCAAATATCTTCTATATAACCAAAGAGAAGCAGAAGAGAAGAGATATTAGTGTAATTCTAGTATAACTTAATCGTAAATAATGTAATTCACCATTTTCAGTTGTAATTTTAATCAAAACGTGTTGTATTCAGTTTACTAGTGTAAGGAAAACTTGTTATCATCTTTAGTTTCAAGTATTGTTAATTAAGTTCTTAATTAGCATATTTAATTGAAATTGACAATTTCAATTAAATCTTGTTAATTGTTGTTTCTACTGTTTCATTAAGTTTATCTAAGCTCAAATTTAAGTTTTCAAAAGTTTAAATATAATAAAAACTAGTTTAGTATTATATTTTAGAAATTCTCAAAAATTCCAAGATAATAGAAAAAAAAAATAGTTATCAAGCTTGAAGAATGATGGTGCAGGGCAAAGATTGATTGCTGTGGTATTAGTTACCTCTTGGGAGGCCCTAGGTTATGTCTTGAGGTCCTTGGTACCCTAGTCTCAGTCAGGATCAATTGTAAGCACATTCTTTGATTTTGGTCATTCCACTGTGGAATCTTTTATAACTGCTTATCTTTGTATATTTAGGTTTAATTAGTGTATTTAGGTTATTATATTACTTATATAGTAGTGTTTGTTCATTAGATTTCATGATTGCTCAATTTTACTTATTCACTCCCATTTAATCCTTTTCATGAATTTGTAGTTGATAATGTTGTAAGTGTTAATTTTATGTTCTTATCAGCTTAATATATCATTGTTATTGCTTAAGTTCAAAATTCATGGTCTGAATCAGTTACATGTAGTGAAAATCAAAAATCAGTCACCATAAGGTAGTGTTTGGCTCTGAGGTGTTACCTGAGTTCAAGATAGTTCAAGTTGTTGTTGTTGGTTCACATAAGTTTCAATAGGTTAAATTGGCTTAGTTAAAAAATAAAAACCACAGGTCCTTAGGTAAAAAGTAAAAACAAGCTTTAAGCTCCTCATTTTCATCCAGTATTACACAGTTAGGATCCATAACCCTTCAAAACCTTTCATAAGTTGTAAAAATAGTTTTATTTAGCCTTCTTATTACTTGTTACATCATATTCAGTAAATAGGAGTAGATCAAAAATCAACAAAGTCAAAATAGCAAAATTACTTGAAAAGTCAAATTGGTATGAACTCAGTTTTTCCAAAACTTCAAAGAATTGTTTTGATTTTTGTATTTGCTTCCAGAGCTTGAAATTTGTTTCCATTGATAGCTTACCACCTCAAATCCATTGTCCCATCATCCTTTTATTTTTAGTAATTATCTAGTGGGCCCCAGCAAGGTCCAAACTAACTTGCAGGGCAAGGTGTTCCCCTGCATCAGCAGGTCACCACCCATCACCACCACTTTGGTGGTGATTTCTGACCACCTCAGTGGGCCCCACTTGTCAAAAGTTGTTCCCTTCAACCCCCTCCTACCAGACTCCCTTAGTTGACCACTTATTTGACCTAGTTCTCAGTGGACCCCACCTGTGTAAGACCCTATTGTTTGTCCTAATTCTGTGTTCAAATTGGTTTTGGAAATAGCTCATTTTAGCTTATCATCTTATTCAGGGAACAACTCTTGTTGTTTTTCCCTCAAACATGTCCTAGTAACTTATTGGAATCAGAATAATCCATTGTGGGTCCCACACAAGCACATTTAAGCTTATTTGCTTAATTGGTCAACTATAGTCAACTGTTTAGGTTATTAGCTTATAATCAGCTTATTTTTAAGTTATAAAAATACTGTTTTCATAAAAGTTAGTTATTATTAGATATAAAATAGATTGGTAAAAGAAAAATCCAGAAAGACAAATATAATAATAAGTGATAGTTTCTATTTAATATAATTTAATTTTAATTTTCATTTTTAGATTTTTTTTAAGTAAGTTGTGTTTTTATATTTTTATTAATTTCCTCTTATATTAAAGTATTTTTAGTAATTTTATTAGATTTTTATATTATCATTTAGTATTTATTAGATTTAATATTAGTTTAATTAATAATTAGTTTAAAATAGCATAATTAGTTTTTATTTAGTAAAACCTAGTTTTTATATAATGTAAAATAATTTTAGAAATTTTTCTAGAATTTTTACTGTTCATTTAGTATTTTTCTTAATTTAAAATAGTTTAATTAGGTAATTAATAATTAATTAGTAATTAATTAATAGAAAAAGCACAAAAAGACAAAATACTTATTTTTAATTTTAAAACTTATTTTTAGTTATTTTATAATTTTAGAAATTTTATTTTCATTTTTCTAGTATTTATTTAGTACTAAATTATATTTAAGTGTTTTTAATATTAATAATTAGTATTAAATAGTAATTAGTTAATAATAAATAATTAATTAGTGTAAAATTTTATTTTCTTTTTCTAAAAATTTTCTTTTACCTTTAAGTTTGTAAAAAAGTCATTTTCACCCCCTGTGGGTTTTCAGATTTCCGTTTTCACGTTTTATTTTGTACGTTTACGTTTTATTTAAATGTGAACGTACGCGTTTTAAGTTTTAAACGTTTCTGGTTTTTTTGACTTTCTAGTCTTGTTAATATAGTGTATTTAAGCTATTTTCTTTTATATTCCAGTAGTGTAATCATCACAACTCACTTATACCCATTTCCGTCCAAATTCACCCGATCACAAACCGTTTTGATACCATCCACACCTCGTCGGGACATAACGACCCGGGGAAACACTATACTTCCACGGAGATTTGGTCTGAGACGTTTGACTTGGTTGACCATTTACCTGGTCAATTAGGTTGACCGTTTGGGAGCAATCAACTTGTCACTATACTATACTACAACGATCAGGTACACTGCCTGGCGGGGATTGCAAGCTTCTCAAGATCCCTTGAGAGGTAAAACCTGTTGCGAGGGCGCAATCCCGCGTATCAAGTTTTTGGCGCCGCAGCCCGGGGAATAGTTATTGTCTAGGTTAGAATTTCTTTTTATTAGGTCTACTTGCTAGATTCCTTTCTAGTAAGATTTTTATTTTTATTTTTAGGTTTTCTTTAGTTTATCTTATTTCTTCGTTCCTTTGTTCGTAACCATTACCATCCGCCATCATGGAAGGTGGTAATACCTTTGATCCCATCAACCCACCACAACGAAACCACCCCAAAACCCACCACTAGCAAACCAACCTCCTAGACCCCGAACTTTAGGAGAGTATTCCCGTCCTAGCCACCAAGGATATCGAAACATCATTGAGCTCACTCAAGGAGCGAATGTGTCCCCCTTGCGACCTGACACCATCCGGTTGGTGCAAAGCGGGTGTGCATTCAATGGACTTCGTTCCGAAGATCCTAATCAACATCTCAAGGATTTCCTTAAAATCGTAGATTCCATAGACCTTGATGTTGCAATTAGAGAGTCGACCCGATTTCGTATATTCCAATTCTCTCTACGTAATCAAGCTAGTCAATGGCTTGAACGTTTACCCGCGGGATCCATCACCTCTTGGGATGATCTCACCTCTCATTTCCTTGCTCAATTTTTCCCACCGGGGAGAACTACCAAACTTAGAAATGATATCTTGATGTTCCAACAACGTCAAGGTGAAACTCTATATGAAGCATGGACTCGTTACAAGGACTTACTCCAAAAAGTCCCTCATCATGGCATAGATCTTTGGCTCCAAGTCCAAATCTTCTATGACCATATCGATATCTCCACAAGGCGAACCATTGACCAATCGGCCGGTGGCAAGCTACGTGATCTAAGTGCGGAAGAATCATGGGAACTCATAGAAGATCTTGCTCTCTATGACAACGAAAGTTGGAATGATCCCCGTGATTTGACAAAACGGTCAAGGCAATATCTTTGCCTTCGAACAATTCTAGCACTCCCGACCGTAGGATCATGGAACTTGAGGACCAAGTCAAGTTTCTCATGAAATCCTACGAAGCTCCTAAGCCTTCAAGCCAAGTGAACAAAATCACTTCTTCATGCGAATTATGTAGTGGTCCCCATGTCACTCGTGATTGCGTGGAACTCCCTGGACAAGCTTTTGCGGATTACGCATCCTCGCGTACCGATGAAGTGGGAGACAAGTGGTACACTTTCAAACCCGAGCCAAACCCTTACGGTGATTCCTACAACCCTTCTTGGAAAAATCACCCGAACCTTAGGTGGAAACAAAACCAAAACATGCCCCAAAACAATTCTTCCAATCCACCTAATCGTTACCAACCAAACGGTCTACCCTCTAACCGTACTTTCAACAACAATCCTTCCAATAACTATGGTAGTACCAATAATCTTGAAGGATTGATGTCCAAATTATGGCATCTCAAGAAGCTCGCATATCTAAGTTTGAAGCCGATTTCAAACAAAAACAAAGTGAGATGACCAATAAAATTGACACATTGTTGAAAGTTCTCAATGACCGAGAAATGGGAGCACTCCCAAGCGACACGGTCAAGAACCCGAAACTAAACGTTAATGCCATATCATCGGTTTCGTCACCTACTTCTTGTCCACAATACTATTCGGGCAAAGCAATGAGCACGTGTTTCAAGCAAACCCAAATTCTTCAAAAGGACCAATTGAATAAAACATCCGATATTAAACCGATTATTAACATAGTTGAAACACCTCCTACACAAGACCTTGACGATGAATTCAAGGAGCTCCACCTTGAACGCCCCGTCATTGATGTCTTAGCCTGTGCTCCCTACTATAGTGCCCTCCTAGAAAAATATGAGAAACTTAAATTGGGTAAAATGGGATCGCCTTCATTCAAAACAAGTTGCCTAAGAATCTTGATGATCCGGGTATATTTGTTTTGCCTTGTAAGATAGGAAAATTTGAAGCTTTCGACACACTAGCCGACTTAGGATCAAGCCTCAACTTGATTCCCTTATCCCTTTTCACCACTCTTAAGCTAGGAAAGTTAGAGGAGACGGAAATACTAATTGGTCTAGCGGATGGAAGTATTGCCCACCCGGTCGGAATGATCAAGGATGTAGTTGTTCACATAGGAAAATTAACTATCTCAGCGAATTTTCACGTCCTAGATATGGTTAGTGATACTACATGCCCATTGTTAGTAGGAAGAGGATTTTTAGCAACCACTAGTGCCATGATAAATTGTAAGGATTCTAAGATAGCGGTAGGAGATGGAGAGACTTGGTCGGTTTATGATGTTAAGAAGCATAGCTATGATTATGAGGATGAACCGACACCACATTGGGTAGAGATGAATAGGAGACCATCTAGATATGGGCCTTGGATAGAAAGAAACTTTATAGGACCTCAACGGCCATTCTATCTAGAAAAATATTTCACCGATAAAACACATTCGGTGGAACAACTCATAGCTAGAGATGAGGAACTAGACCCTTTTGAGGATCCCCTAGTCTTTAGGAAAATGATTGAGTTTTTAAGCGTAATGCCTATCAACCTAGAGATGAACAAGTGGAAAAGGGAAGGGGATAAGTGTAAATGGAATTGGGACAAGCCACCTAAGGAAGGTGACGGATCATGGCATATGAAGATGATTTTATATGATCCGGATGGAGAAAAGTTTGAAAAGTCATACCGTACCAAGAAAAGCGATAGGAAGTTGAAACCTAAGTTTGATCCCAATGATGTCCTCGACGCGGAGCTCACACATATAGGATAGCCCAAGACCTTGAGTCTAGCTACAAGACTCGTAAATAAAGAAAAGCGCTTCTTGGGAGGCAACCCATGTTTTGTGTGTTTTTATTTGTTTGATGTTATTTGTTTCCGTATGCATGTCTTATTTTTATTATTGGTAGATCACGTTTCAAACTAAATTGTGAAAATGCTTTATTTTGTTGTTTAACTTCGTCTTAATTTCATATAAAGGTATTTTGCAAAAGCTAAGTGTAAGGGGAAACCCCAAATTTGTTTATAAGAACGAAAATAATCTTGATTCGTCGCAATATTAAATGAACATGTATATTAGTAATTGTTATAGTCAAATGCTTGTATCGAGTTGATTGGTCCTGAACGGTCAACTAAGTTAACCAATGTGGGTGGTCAACCAAGTCAAACGTCTCAAACCAACTAACCAAGGAGTACAGTGTATTCCCGGGTCGTTATGTCCCAGCGAGGTGTGCAATTGTATTTGAAAACGTTTAAAGTGATCGGGTGATTTAACAGGAGGATCAGGAATTTGATTTGAAAGATTACACTATGAGATTATGATTGAAAATAACTTAGAAACACTATATTAACAATTACTGATGATCAGATATCCTAAAACGTGAGCTAAACCTAAAAACGCGCGTTTGAATTTAAAGTAAACGCGAACGCGCAAAATAAAAAGTGAAACGTGAGCAAGTAAAGTCCTATGAATATTAAAATTATATTTTTACAATCCTAATGTTATAAGAAACTTTTTGGAAAATTAAAATTATTTTTACCACTTAATTACTAATTATTAATTACTTTTTAATTAACTAAATTATACTAATTTATAATTAATTATGAAAATTAACTAGAAAAATGAAAATTAAATTTAGAAAAATCAAAAATATTATAAAACTAATTTTAAAACAGAATATGTATTTTTTTCCTACTTTTTAATTATTTATTATTAATTAAAACTAAATATTTAATTAATTTAAACTAAATTAAATTCTAAAAAGTACTAAATGACAAAAGAAAATTCTAGAAAAATTACTAAAATTATTTTAACCTATAAGGAACCTGTGAAAAATATAAAAATGAGAATTGCTTAAAAATAAGTAGAAAAATAAGCCAAATGGATTAAATAGAAGCTATCACTTTTCTTAATTTTGTCTTTTCTTTGTTTTTCTTTTACCAAACTAATTTACAACTGATATTGGTTAACTTTTGTGAAGGGAATTACTTTGGAACTCAAAAATAAGCTCTGTGCAAGCTTATTAGCTTGACAGTTGAGCTTTAAGCTTGAAAATAAGACTTTAAGCTCACAATAAGCCACATAATGCACACAAGCCAGAAAACAAAGTGTAAACAACTAAAAGGAACTTAATTGAAGTTAAATCAATAAGAAAAGTTAACAGATTAAGCCAACTTAAGCAAATAAGCAATCCCAATTTGCCTGACCCAAACAGGCCTTAAAGGCTCACTTGCAGCCCCCTGTGGGGTCCACTAGGGGGGTCAGGGGGTCAAAATCAAACTTGAACCTGAAAGATGGGATGGGGAACTCTCAAATGAACCAGGGTTCAATGAATGGGTCCCACAGATAAGCTCTTGGAGGGCTTGTGAAAATGGACTGATGAAACAGACAAGCTGTGCAGGGGAGGTGCTTCCCCTGCAGGTCACTTTGGGTAGATGTGGGATCCTCAGGAAAAATCCTAAAAATAAGCAGTTTGTGGGATCTTGTAGATTAGATGGGATATTATAACCTCAACAAATTTCAAATACCAATTCCAAACACAAAATTCTATAAAATTCTCACCAGAAATGAGATTTTGCACAAATTTCAATTTTGACTTTTTTATGATTAGATCCACAGTTGACTTATGTGAGATTTGGCTGGCTAAAACTGATTGAATATGTTGTTATGAACATATATGGAGCTAATTCTGTTAAGCTTAACTACTTTTGAGTTGGAATTTAAAGTTTCATGGCTCAATTCTTCAACAGTTAACCTGTAATGGCATGAGCAAATGATTTTTGACTTTTCCTTTAATTGTGACCAAACTAAGGTTGCAAGGGACTGAGTTATAGTCAAGAATGAAGTCCAAATGGTTTTTACCCAATGAGATACACAAGAAGACTTTTAAACAAGCAATGTCAAACACCCCTTTTTATTACTGATTTTAAGATTTAGTAGGCAAATGAAGCTTAGACATTATGAAACTGCTTTTCAGTGACAACTTATTGTTGGGTTTTGGATTCTGCTGCTGGGTGAAACTGCTGGTATGATGAGAATGCTGCTATGGTTAATGATTCTACTGCTGTCAAAGTGCTGCAATGGGAAAATACTGCTAGAGGAATCTACTGCTAAAGAGATAAGCATGTATACGGAATAGATAATTATAGAATAGATTATGTGTATATTATATACGTCTAGAATATTCTTATCTTGTGTAGAAAGGTATTGTAAACTTAGTAGGATTCCTTGGCCAATAAAAGGAGGATCCTAGGGTTAGATTACGTACGTATTGTTTTAGTTTCATTTACACTTCAAGGTGTAAAACCCTAGCATTGTCAAGTGCTCGTATTAATAATATATTGAAGTGTTGATAGTTAATTGTTCTTCTTAAGTTAAGCTTTTATATTCCGCATTCTAGCTTAAGTGTTTAATTCAAGTCAACTTATATATAAGATCGTTTGCTCAACTGGGATCAACAAGTGGTATTAGAGCTTGTGATCTAGAAGTTGTAATCAAGAAGAAACTGTTCCTTGCAAGTTTGCTGTTCCAAATCAATTGCTGAAGATGTGTGATGACACACATATGGTGACTGCTTCAAAGGTTCCCATGCTCAACCTTGAAGAATATGAGCTGTGGAAGATGAGAATAAGACAGTACATTCGCATGATTGACTTTAACATATGGAATGTGATCATCAATGGTGACTCTTTACCAAAGAAGGGTGCTGATGGAAAAGAGATACCAATCAAGACTGCTAAAGAGAACTCTTTAAGAAAGACGGAGATCAAGGCACATAGTATTTTCTTAATGGGAATACCTAATGAATTTCAGTTGGACTTTGATAGTTGTGAGACTGCAAAAGACTTGATGGATGTTGTTGAATTTAGGTTTGGAGGGAATGATGCTACTAAGAAGTCAAGGAAAAACATGCTGAAGCATCAGCTTGAGAACTTTACTGCTGAAAGTGGAGAAAAGATTAATGGCACTTACAACAGACTCAATCAACTTGTCAGTCATTTAAAGCTTTTTGGCTATGTGGTTCCACAAGAAGATGTAAACCTCAAGTTCCTTAGAAGTCTTGCACCTGAATGGAGTATGCATACAGTTGTTTGGAGGAATAAGCCTGACTTTGAAACTATGAAGTTGGAAAGTCTCTATAACAACTTAAGAGTGTATTAACCAGAGTTGACTTCTTCATCTACTTCATCTTCTAGTGCACAAAATCTTGCCTTTGTATCTTCAAAGTCAAAAGGGTCTAAAGAATCTCACTCTACTGCTTATGGGGTATCTACTGCTGATGGATCTGCTGCTAGTTCAAATGATAAGAATTCCACCAGTGATATTGCTTTGTGTGCATTCTTGGCTGATCTAACTACAAGTGTAAGGTCACAGGTTATTAATCAAGATTTGGATCAAATTGAACCTGATGATCTTGAAGAAATGGATCTTAAATAGTAAATGGCCATGTTGACCTTAAGGGCAAGAAAATTCTTGAAGAGAACTGGAAGAGAAGTTAAGTACAAGGCTAAAGAAAATGTTGGCTTTGATAAGTCAAAGATAGAGTGCTATAACTGCAACAGGAAGGGTCACTTTGCCAGAGAATGTAGAGCTCCAAAGAAGAATGCTGAAGCTCTAAAGAAGACCACTGAAGAAACAAAGAATACACTATTGCATTGGTATCTTGTGATGGATTGGTAGAGTATGATTGGAGTGATTTGGCTGATGAAGAACCAAACTATTCTATGGTGGCACAAGTCAAGCCTAAAGTGCATAACTTTGCACTTATGGCCTATGCATCATCATCTTCTGGATCTGACTCTGAGGTATCCAATGATTCTGATTTATCTGTGTGTTCATTTAAGTCATGTGCTGACACTGTAGAAGAACTTAAGTCTAGGAATGAGAGTCTAATTAGAGAAATTGAAAACCTAAAACTTGATAACTTAGGTTACAAAGTAGGTATTCAAAATGTTGAAAAAAGACTTGAGTATCTAAAAGAGTGTGAGCTAGAATATGTAGATAAAATTAACCAACAAGATGTTGATATTTTTAAGAAAAACAGTGAAATTGAGTTTCTTAAGAATAAATTAGAAGAAGCAGAAAGAGATAGGGATGCAGCTCTTGCTGATAAAGAAAAACATATAGTAAGAGTAAATAAACAACAATATGCTTTAATTTGGTTAATAAATCTATTGAGAGTACCATAATGAGGAAAGGAAGTGGAATAGGTTAAAATGAGGTTGCTCCTCCTGCTAAGAGTGCCTATGCTCCACCAGGAAAAGAATTTTCCATCATTAGTGAGCTGGACATTGAAAAACCAATAGGTGAGTCTACTACAAGTGTCTTAGAAACACCTAAGGTAGAGGGTAGAAAATTTCCTGATGCTCCTATTATTGAAGACTGGTATTCAGATAGTGATGAGGAATAGGAACAGGAACAGGTTGAACTAGAACAAAGTGTAGAAAAGGAAGAAATTCCTACCAAAGTTGAACCTAAAATTGAACAGGTGAAGTTTGTGAGACCTGTGTTAGGTAAAGGCATCTCTAGGAAAATGGTAGAATATAATGAGATTTCTAGAGATAGATTGAATGGTTTCTATAATAAGCCTAGGGGAAATCAGAGAAACTTTAATAACCTAGTTTCAAACAAATTAGGTAGTGAGTTTCAATTAAAGAAAAAGGCTTGTTATAAGTGTGGTAGCTTTGAACATTTGATTAATAGTTGTCCTGACTACAAAAAACCTGTTTGGAATCAATATTCTAGGGTGAATCATAAATATGTTACTAAGAATACTCACCCTCATCCTAATAGAAACATGATTCCTAGGGCTGTGTTGTTAAGATCTGGTGCAACTAGATCCATTTATGCTACTAAATCAAATGGTGCTTTTAAAACCACAACTGGTTCTGTTGCTGGCTCTACTGCTAGTAAGCACTCTGCTGCTAGTAAGCAATCTGCTGCTAGTACAAAACTCTCTACTTCTTGGCCAAAAGTTTTATCAAATACAGTTGTTGGAAATCATTTTTATGCTGTTAAGGCCCCAGCTTGTTGGGTTTGGAAACCAAAATCAACTGTTTCAACCAATGTTTCCAAAAACAGCAGTGCATCAAGTGATTTAAAAAAATTTAACTATGTTGATGCACAAGGCAGATCCAAGTCAGTAATGGCTTGGGTCCCCAAGAGAAACTAATTTCTCTACTTTCATGTACAGGGTAATCTACTGGATGATCTTTAAGATATGGTTATAGTTGATAGTGGATGCTCTAGACATATGACAGGAGATGAGTCTCAACTTGAAGACTTTGAGGCTTTTGAAGGTGGTTATGTTGCTTTTGGGAATGATCCAAAATGTGGAAAGATTATTGGTAGAGGCACTTTAAGAACAGGAAATTTGGACTTTGAAAAAGTGTTTCTTGTAAAAGGGCTTAAGTTTAATCTCTTTAGTGTCTTACAAATGTGTGACAAAAAGAATTTTGTTCTTTTTACAGACACTGAATGTATGATCCTTTCTCCTGATTTTCAATTTCCAGATGATAAATTTGTGCTATTGAAGGTCCCCAGAAATGAAAATATATACAGTGACCATATTAAGAACATTGTTCCCAAAAGTGCTTTAACTTATCTGATTGCAAAAGCCACTATTGATGAGTCCAAATTATGGCATAGAAGACTTGGGCACCTAAACTACAAGACAATGAACAAGTTGGTGAAAGGAAATCTTATGAGAGGCATGCCCACAAAGCTGTTTGAAAATTGTGAGACTTGTGTTGCTTGTCAAAAGGGTAAACAACACAGAGTTTCATTCAAGTCTAAGACTGTAAACACAAATACAGAGCCCTTGCATTTACTACACATGGATTTATTTGGGCCTGTTTTTGTGAAAAGCTTGAACAAGAAGTCATATTGCCTAGTTGTCACAGATGACTTTAGCAGGTTTACTTGGGTGTTCTTCTTAGCCACTAAAGATGAAACTCCAGAGATACTTAAGGAATTCATTACAAGAGTTGAAAACCTGCACAACCACAAAGTGAAAATTATCAGATGTGACAATGGTACTGAGTTCAAGAATAGTGTGATGAATCAATTCTGTGTGGGAAAAGGAATTCTAAGACAGTATAGTGTTGCAAGAACTCCACAACAGAATGGTGTTGTAGAGAGAAGAAACAGGACACTTATTGAGGCTGCAAGAACAATGTTATCTGATTCTAAACTACCCATACCTTTTTGGGCTGAAGCTGTAAATACTGCATGTTTTGTGCAAAACAGGAGTAAGGTAGTGAAGCCTTACAACAAAACTCCATATGAGCTTTTTCATGGGAAGAAACCATTGATTGATTTTCTCAAGCCATTTGGATGTCCTGTCACTATTTTGAATACTAAGGATCAGTTAGGCAAGTTTGAAGAGAAAGCTGATGAAGGTTACTTGGTTGGTTACTCTGTTCATAGTAAAGCCTTCAGGGTATATAATAAGAGAACCAAACATGTGGAGGAGAATTTGCATATCAAGTTTAGTGAGAACACATCTAATGTTGAAGGAAAAGGACCTGAATGGATGTTTAATGTTGATATTCTTACCAAAACAATGAATTATGTACCAGTTATTGCTAGTGTTGACACTAACAAACCTTGTGAAGACATTGTTTTGATTGAGAAACTGAAGGTTGGTCCAACTTTCTTACCCTTATAGAAAGATCAAGATATATAAGAAGATGTTGTTACTCAAGAGAAACCTAAGGAAGCTGAAGCAGATATTGAAATTCCTATTGATGCAGAAAAGATACCCAATGAAGCTCCAAAAGTGGTTTTTGATGTCTCTCCTACAAGGCAAGAAGACTCTACTGCTGACTCAGAAAACTCTACTGCTAGACCAAAACAAGCAACTACTACTTCAATCAATTCTGCTACCAAGCCTATTAACTCTTCTTCTACATCACAGTTTCCTTCTTTGGACACTCAGGAAAGATCTTTTGATGATCCAAACTATCCTGATGATCTAAATATGCCTCCTCTAGAGAATATCTATGATGACACAGATGACGAAGCTCTTGATGGTAAACTATTTAGAGCTGATGTAGATTTTACTAATTTGGAAGTCAACATTCCTGTTAGTCCCACTACTACTACAAGAGTTCACAAGGATCATCCAAAAGAACAAATTCTCAGTGATCCACAATCATCTGTACAAACAAGAAAAATGACTAAAGAGCTTAAAGATCTTCAACATTAAAGTTTCTTTGCAAGATCTCTGCATCAAAGAAACAGTCACAAAGATCTACAAAATTGCTTGTTTGCTTGTTTTCTGTCTCAAATTGAACCCAAGAACACTTACAAAGCCTTACAAGAAGCAAGTTGGGTGGAAGCAATGCAAGATGAGCTTCTGCAATTTAAACTACAAGAGGTATGGACTTTGGTTGATTTGCCAAATGGAAAAAGAGTAATTGGCACTAAATGGGTTTTCTGATGTAAAAGAGATGAAAGGGGAATAGTCATCAGAAATAAAGCTAGGTTAGTAGCACAAGGATACACACAACAAGAGGGCCCTGACTATGATGAAGTATTTGCACCAGTGGCAAGAATAGAAGCCATTAGACTATTCTTGACTCATGCTTCATTCAAAGATTTTGTCGTGTATCAGATGGATGTAAAGAGTGCTTTCCTATATGGGACCATGTTAGCCTCGCTATTTTATTAAGATAACGTCACACAAGTGAAATGGACTAGATATGTAGCTAGTAGTAACTTCAGGGACTATTAGTGGTCATTAGGCAAACTTATTATGTAATGAGCCTATAAATACCCCTCATGACTCTCCATGAGGGGTGTGGGAAATTGTGTGTATCATTTACTTTGTCATTAATAAACCATTTGTCTCCACCCTCTCTCTACTTTCTCTCACTAGAAACATGTATCCTTTCATCATGTTTGATCAACCAAGACCTCCCGAACCACATAAATCATACATACTTTCGGTCCTACAATTGGCATCAGAGCTATGGTGTTACTTTTTGATTGATTTTGTGTGGTTCGTTCACTAGTTTGAAGCTGTTTTCACCATTTTTTTGGTACGGAGCAAAATTTTTTTTCTTATCATTCATAACAGTTTCATACAATCTTATGTATCAAATATTGGTCAAACTCTTGTGCTTTATCCTCACAGTTTTCAAAAACTGTTTCTTTGAGTCATTTTGGTCCAAATAACAGTCCACTTTGATTACTGATTTATCAAGACAGTTTGTACCATTTCCGTGAATATTGTGGTCAATATTGGTCTACATACATGGTCTCATAATTGCCAGAAAATGGTCGGAAAACTCATCGGAATCTGCAGAGACTCGCCGGAATCTGGTCGGAATTTCTTGTATAAGAAATTTTCAATATGTACTATCTTTCGAGAATACTTTTTCAAAATATACTAGTTTTCGAGAATATGTTTTCGAAATGTACTATTTTTTGAGAATCTATATTTTCGAAAATGTTTACTTTTTCAAAAAGTTTGTCAGATTCTCGATAAAAACTGTTCACGATAACTGTCCAAGTTTCAAAAACAGAAAATTTCGAGAAGATGAAGAGAAGTAGACCATGACCACAACATAATACCACAACTTAAAGTGACCTCAGTCTTTTACACATCATCAGTCCACTTCCAAGAATGAAACAAATATGAAATGAAAAAGAATGAAAGAAGAGCATAACCAGTCCAACAACATAATCATACTCATTCTAATCCAATCCTATCCATCACACAACCACCACAGTCGACCCACATCTATTCTAAATCCCATCTCCAATCACATGACTAGAAGCTTATAAAGAGAAATACATGATATCTCAGATGTTGTTCAACTTTATTCCAATCTGAAAGATTTTATTTTGAGTTGAACCTATATCATCATCATCGACCTACGTTTTTGAAGCTTCGCTTCAATTGAATATCGAAACCATTATAAAGAAAGAACAAAACCCACAGGTTTTATTCTTTACTTTGGTTCGTTCATGACCAACAACAAAACGAAAATCACAACATAATCCTACCTGAAATCTTTTTACAAAGATGTTGCAGCCGAAGATGTCTTGAACATCAGAAGGGTCACGTTTGTTTTTGGTTCATGTGTTGATGAAGACTGATGATTGAGATGAGTTATCATGGGTTATTATGATAGATGGTGATGAGGGTTGACTGAATTTGTTGTATAAATTGATATAAGATATGGTAGGCTGAGTTATCTGAAGTGTATGATGGGGGCGGACATAGTAAGAAATGTGGGTTAGGGTTAAGATGCAATGACACTATTTGAGTTATATGTATTATACAGGTAACAGGTATATTGGATTTGCATCTTTCTTGGTGGGCTTCGTCTTTCAGTTATGGGGCTGATATGAATTGGATCGTGTATACGGCTACAATACACTATCACATGATTCGTGGACTGGGCTTGATCATAAATGATTTAATAGGCTGGTAAAATTATTAAAACATACTAAAGTGTTATTCAAATATGTTGGACATGTTTTAATAATTTTTTGCTAAAGAGTGGTATTTTTGATATACAAATTTCACGGGGATACATTGTTCACGGCTAGAATTGGTTCGTTTAACAAAATGACTAAGGGGTTTTTGTACGATATTATTGATTTGACTTTGAAGTGACGTTTCAAAAAGTGTACTTATTTATCTCAAAGTCTAGGGGTGGTTGGATGCACGATTTTTGAAGATAACTTGTCTGCGCAAATTAAAAAATTCAGTCTTGACAATCTAGTTATTACTGATGTAAGGAGTTACGTTGTAGTGCTCACAGTAAAACTATCACTTAAAGGAGTTACATTGTAGCACTCAGTGTCACACGAAGTAGTGGATTGTTCAAGTGGCGAATATTTCATGCAACCTCATACTTAAAGGAGTTACATTGTAGTGCTCAGTATAGGTATTAAGTCACATATATCGTACAAGCATTAAGTCACAAGATGGGATGATTACTTCTTTTTCAAGCTGGTCATATCGGGCTGTCTCCATATGTGGTCATTACTAGTAGCTGGTGAATTCAAAGGAGGTTTGATTACAGGTTGATTTGAGAGATAAGTATTGAGAGTATACTTTTGCAACATATACTCACAAAATATGCTTTCATGGTCTTTCTGTATTGCATCAGAAGTGTAAAGTACAGGTAATTATGGCATGTACACAAAATAGTATGATGATTTCGATAAATCGCAACCATCAGGAGGGAGAAGAACATGCCAAAAGAAGTAGTGTTTCATCTCTAGTACGTTGGTTGTTCGAGGGAATTGTGCTTACACTAGAACCGAAGGAGTACTAATGATGTGTACATCGGAGCGTATTCCCAACCTTCTGTGCAATGTTATGTGAGTTATATTGTCATGATGCTCCCTGAACGACAACCATGTGCCTACACTTTTGAATCTACTTTATCCGCTGCGTGATGAAAAGAGAGTTGTCGGTTTAGGAGGGAGCAGGAAAAGGAAAGAAAAGGCTCACTAGTTAGGAGGGAGTAATAACCTAACTAGACCATTACAGTTGAAGTTCAGAGCTACAAAAGAGCTACAAAGACCTTTGCAGTCAGTACGTCGAGATCGTCGAAAGAGAGAACTTCAAGTCTGCCTCAGTATCTAGACTACAGAGACTCTGCGCTTCAACAATGTCAACATAGTTTACTATTGTTGTAATTTTACATTGTTAATGTATTTATAGGTCTCATTGTAACCATTCACGTGTGACGATATCTTGGAGGGAGATTGTTAGCCTCGCTATTTTATTAAGATAACGTTACACAAGTGAAATGGACTAGATATGTAGCTAGTAGTAACTTCAGGGACTATTAGTGGTCATTAGGCAAACTTATTATGTAATGAGCCTATAAATACCCCTCATGACTCTCCATGAGAGGTGTGGGAAATTGTGTGTATCATTTACTTTGTCATTAATAAACCATTTTTCTCCACCCTCTCTCTACTTTCTCTCACTAGAAACATGTATCCTTTCATCATGTTTGATCAACCAAGACCTCCCGAACCACATAAATCATACATACTTTCGGTCCTACAGACCATTACAGAAGAAGTTTATGTGTCTCAACCATCTGGTTTTGAAGACCCTGATTATCCTGACAAAGTTTACAAGGTGAATAGAGCAATGTATGGTTTACATCAAGCTCCTAGAGCTTGGTATGATACCTTGTCAACATATTTGTTAGACTCTGGGTTTAGTAGAGGAAAGATTGACAAGACTTTATTTCTCAAAAGACAAAAAGATGATATTTTGCTGGTTCAAATCTATGTAGATGACATCATCTTTGGTTCTACAAACAGAGCTACGTGTGTTGATTTTGAGAAGCTTATGAAGGATAAGTTTGCTATGAGTTCAATGGGAGAACTCAACTTCTTCTTTGGACTATAAGTTGTACAAAAGACAGATGGCATATTTATTAGTCAGGATAAGTATGTCAATGACATTTTGAAGAAGTTTGGATTTGAAGATGCTAAGCCTGCTAAGACAACCATGGATACCAACAAACCTTTGTTGAAGGATGAAAATGGAAAAGAAGTAGATGTTCACTTGTACAGATCTATGATTGGTTCATTGATGTACCTTACAGCATCAAGGCCTGATATTATGTTTGTTGTATGTGCCTGTGCAAGATTCCAAGTATATCCCAAAGAATCACATCTCAATGCAGTGAAGAGGATTTTTAGGTATCTCAGGCATCAACCCAAATTAGGCCTATGGTATCCTAAGGATTCACCTTTTGATTTGGTGGCATATTCAGACAGTGACTATGATGGTGCTTGCTTGGATAGAAAGTCTACAACTGGAGGTTGTCAATTTCTTGGAAACAGATTGGTGTCATGGCAATGCAAGAAACAGACAGTGGTTGCAAATTCTACAACTGAAGCTGAGTATGTGGCTGCTTCAAGTTGCTGTGGACAAGTGCTTTGGATGCAAAATCAACTACTGGATTATGGGTACAATTTTATGAACACCAAAATTCATATTGATAACAACATCACACTTTGCATAATTAAAAATGCTGTTTTTCATTCTAAAACAAAACATATTGAGATAAGACATCATTTCATAAGGGATTGCTATGAAAAGAAGTTAATTCAAATTGTCAAAATTCATACTGATAACAATGTCGCTGATCTTCTCACTAAACACTTTGATGTGGGGAGGTTTCAATTTTTAATTGCAAATATTGGTATGATAAATCTTTGAAATTCTTATCTCTTTTTGTTTTTGTAAAGTGTGTAAAGGTCCTGTGCTGTTTGTTACTTTGTTTCTGCTGCTTCTTAAGAAGCATATGGTTATGTTGGAATGTACTCTGCTGCTATTTCACTCTGCAACTAGTATATATGTTTGTATGCTTTGTGGTGTTTGGACTAACATTTTGCAGGAAAAGCTAAATTTGATGATTTTCAAGTAAACAAAACAGAAAGTGAGCATTCATCATTAATCACCAAAAGAGTACAACTGATCAGGGTACATTCACATATCACTTCAAAAACAACAAAAGACTTCTACATGACAAGATGAAATCAAGAGACTACAACCTATTACATCACTGTCTAGGGCATGGAAGTCCAAGCACAATTTTTCTCTCCTTAGGAAGAGGAGGGTTTGCCTTTCTTGTCCTGGATGATGGCTTGGGTCTTGGCCTTGAAGATTGTGGTCTTTCTGGAGTGGAAGGTGGATTGTTTTGTGGCTCATCCTCATCAGAAGAAGTACAAATGAAGGGGGAAACAAGTTCCATTGGAGATGGAGGTCTTATAGGAATCCAAGCTGGGTCTTTTGATGATTTTGAAGACTATGGAGATCTAGGGGACATCACCTTTTTACCCCTGGAAGTGCTTGGGGTCTGATTCAAGTTCAATAGATCTTTAAACACAGGGAGATCGTGTTTTCTCCTGCGGGCTTGTTCCTTAGTCCTACATCCGTTGTGGGGAGGACGGAATGGAGGAACATAAGTTTGGAAGGGTGCTTCATCCTCAGAAGATGAATTCGAAGATATGTTGATTATTTCGGGAGAGGATTTCATGGTTCTTGAGATTTGATTTGGGTGATTGGTGTTATTGATTGCGATTAGGGTTTGATTGTGTTGAATTAGAGGAAGATTTAGTCCGTTTTTATAGGGATCACAGTGTATCAAGCGCATTTATTGTTGAAGGTCTTTGACTTTTTGACCAAGTTTGATTAGTCAACTCTGCTGCTGGCTAAAATCACTATGCTGCTAGTTATTTCATACTACTGCTAGTGTTATGGATGATATGGTTGTGCTGCTACGGTTGTAAGTGTGGGGGTAGAATGTGTAACTTCTCCTAATCAGTTTAAAACCTAATTAACATTCACAATTGGTTTTTACACGCTCCAAATTGAAGTTCTCACAAACCCTAACACTCAATTACTCTCAAAGTCAATTATCCCCAATATCTCAAAACCCTAATTCATGGATTGTACACGTACCTAGGCAGAACAGCACAATAATATTGCTATTTTGGATGAAGAGTTGGTTCCTAAAGGTTTCACAGACATGGTAAAATTCTTGAATGCTACTTCTCTTAGGTATGCATTAACTGTGAATCCTACCATATTTGTTTCCTACATCAAACAGTTTTGGCTTACTGCTAAAGCTAAAACTAGGAATGGGGAAAAATATGTTAGTGCTATAGTAGATGGTCAACAAGTTCGTGTAACTGAATCTTCTATAAGGGAAACTCTTCTCTTAGATGATGAAACAGAGACCACGTGTCTTACAAATTCTGCTATTTTTCATGGTTTAAATGATTTGGGATATGAGGGAAGACATACAAATTTAAAATTTCAAAAAGCTCTCCTCTGTCCTCAATACAAATTTTTGGTGCACATTCTCCTTCATTGTTTGAGTCCTAAAACTTATGGGTGGCATGAGTTTAGTGCTACTATTGCTTTTGCTATGGTATGCCTTAGCAAAGGACATCCATTTAATTTTTCAAATATGATTTTGGAGGGGATTGTTAAAAGTGTTAAAGAGTCTGGTTCTTATTTGCTTTATCCAAGATTTATCCAGCTCTTTATAGAAAACCAACTTACTAATTTCAGATCACATACTGCTATTTATGATGCTCCTAAATTGGTTTCCAAAACTTTTACTTTCTTGATTAAACATGGGAAAGGTTTTTCAGGCACACATACAGATCTTACACCTTTTATGGTGCAAATTGTGCAAAATATTTAGGGTGAAGGATCAGGAAATCCCACTGATTCCCATCACACACCCAATTTTTCTTCATCAGCTACACAACCCAAAATACACTATACCCGTAGGAAAACCAAAAAGAACACTAATCTACCTTAGGATAGTGTTAGTATGGCTGTACCAGATGAGGCTGTCCTAGGTGATAAAGGGGACATGTTGACAAGGGCTGTCACTACTGCTTCTAGCTTAACAGCAGAGCAGGATAGTGATAACATCATTAAGACCCAAACCAAGGCAACATCTAGTGAAAAGGATTCTGCTGAATCTAATTCCAATGAAGGTAACCCTGGCCAAATGGATAATATAGGGGGCTCAGATGATCAAACCAGGTTTGATACTGAGTTTATGTCCAAAGATTCACCTCTCGGACCAGGTCACAGAGGTCGAAGTGATGAGGACAGGACAAAGACAAATGAATTGACAGAAAATTTTGTGCATGATGACAATGTCAATAATTCACCTCTCGGACCAGGTTACACAGGTCGAAGTGATGAGACTAGTATGAAGCTCATTCAGGAATTGACGGTTACTTGTACCAATTTGGAGTTGAAGTGTAATTCACTGGAGGATAAAGTTCTTGGTCTTTCTACTATTGTTGATGCTCAAGCCAAGCTCATCACCAAATTGCAAAAATAGATCAAGAACTTAAGGAAATCAAGATCTTCAACCTCCTTAAAAAGATTGAAGAAAGTGGGCACTTCTCAAGTTGTAAGTTCCCCTGAACACTCTGTTCATTTGGAAGAGGATGCTTCCAAACAGGGGAGGAATGAAGAAATGGGTTCAGGGGAGGCAAATTTGAAGAAAGTTGATAGTGCTCAAAACATGGAAGTGGAAAGTCCTCAGGATGTGGAAAATTTTGTGATTGCTGACAAATCACGGAATGAGGTTGTAATGGAAGAAGTGTTTGCTACTCAAGAAAAAGTGGTGGAAAAACTTAAGACTTTGGAGCCTGAGCAATTAGTGAAGGCAACAGGGTTGGTGGGTGAAGCTTTGATGACTTTGGGTGATTCTGTGGCAAAAGAACTTGATAATGCTACTATTACTAACAAGATTGATGACTCTGCTGCTGCTCAAGACTCTACTGCTAAGGATTCTGCTGATCCTGCTGCTAGTAAAAAGGTCAATTCTGCTAATGCACAAGACTCTGCTGTTGGGTCTAGTGACAATGCTGCTGCTGAGGCTATGGTTTTGTTAAGTAAGAAGACTACAGAGGTTCCATCTGAATCATCTTCATAACATACACCACTACCAATTCAATCACTACCACAACAACCAACAACCACAACCACATCATCTACACCATGAATACCTCAAAAAGGAGTTGTAATCAGAGAACCTGCTGCTCAACAAAAGAAGATTGTTTCATCATCTTCTACTGATAAAGGGAAGGGCAAACAAGTTGAAGATCCAAAGCTGATGTATAAGGGGATTGATTACTCTCAGATACCTTTTCATTGGTGGCCTAAAGAATTTCAAATTAAACATGATTCAGCTGTTGTAATTAAAGTACAAGAGTTGATTGATATGGAAGAGCAACAGTTAATTCAAGAAGAAAAGGAAAAGGTTGAAAAAGAAACTGAAGATTTAAATGGGTATGAGGAGTGGGTTGAGGAAAAGATAAGAATAGATGCTGATATAGAACTCTCCAAGATGATTAAGATTGAAGAACAAGAAACTCCAACTTCTAATGTTCGATCTTGGATAAGAGAGTTCACAGCAAAGAAAAAGAAAGAAGATGCTGCTACTAGAAGAATGAAAAAGATTGTTAGGGGTCCAACACCATTGCAACAAAGAAGAGAGCAAGAAAGATATCTGAAGAATATGAAGGGATGGAAATTGGTACAGTTAAAACCGAAGTCTGATCAAGAGGTTGTTAACCTGTATCAACAAGCTAAAAAAGAAACAGATACCTTCTATCCTATGGGTTGTGCTGAAGACTTAGAACATATTGCTCAAATGAATAAAAAGTTGGTGCCAGATAAAGTTGTTGAAGCAGAGCATGTACAAGAGGCAGATGTTGTTAAGAAGCTTGATGATATAGCACTTAAGACAACTTCTTCTATTCAAAGTGGTAAAAGAAAAGGTGTTGTTCATAAATCCTTTGCAAAGAAGAAGAGAAAAACAGAAGAAGAAAGCAGTTCTAAGCCTAAAGGAGATGAGTTCAAGAATGATTATGATCATATTCCTTCTAAGCATTTAAAGCAACAGTTGAAGGTTCTCACTATGGTTGCTAAGATGGATGAACCTAAAGTGGTAGATGCTACACCAGTAGGAATCAAATATCCTATTATTCAAGTAACTACAGGATATGATACTAAAATTGGAGCATTTCATGATGTTGAAAGATCTGATGGAAAGACTCACAGGTTTCTTAGATTTCAACAGATGTTGTATTACTTTGATAGAGAGGATGTTGATGACTTGTGGAGGATATATAAGGAAAAGTTTGGAGCTAAGAAGTTTTATGGTAAAAAGTATGAAAAGGAGAAAATTGATTATATTAAGACTATGGCTGATAATGTTCTCTGGAGAGCTCTGAAACTTATGTTTGATCCTTCAATGGAAGATTCTGAATGGACAGAGATAGTGGGATATAAAGTAAGAAAATGGAGACTTTTTCAAAACTCTGGGATTCATGTTTTGGAAATTGGACCACTTACTTTGTATATGTTGGCTGAAAACGATTATCCAGTGGTAAGGTATTGGAATACTGTCAATCAGATGGTTAATGGTGCTTGGTTGCTCAATTTGTAGAAAGATTATGACACTAATGATCAAGCATTTAATTTGTTGTCAAAATATAAGAAGATACTTGGTCAACAGACATCTCAAGAATTGAGTGTTTGAAAGCATCCTCCTGGTGTTTAACTGAGTTTTGAAGACACTTAATAATTTAGAAATAAATATTAAGTTTAGGGGAGGATTGTTGGGTTTTGGATTCTGCTGCTGGGTGAAACTGCTGCTATGATGAGAATGCTGCTAAGGTTAATGATTCTGCTGCTGTCAAAGTGCTGCTATGGGAAGATACTGCTAAAGGAATCTACTGCTGAAGAGATAAGCATGTATACGGAATAGAAAATTATAGAATAGATTGTGTGTATATTATATACATCTAGAATATTCTTATCTTGTGTAGAAAGGTATTGTAAACCAAGTAGGATTCCTTGGCCTATAAAAGGAGGATCCTAGGGTTAGATTACGTACGTATTGTTTTAGTTTCGTTTACACTTCAAGGTTGTAAAACCCTAGCATTGTCGAGTGCTCGTATTAATAATATATTGAAGTGTTGATAGTTAATTGTTCTTCTTAAGTTAAGCTTTTATATTCCGCATTCTAGCTTAAGTGTTTAATTCAAGTCAACTTCTATATAAGATCGTTTGCTCAACTGGGATCAACACTTATGATCCAACAAGTCTAGATAAGCATGAAAATGCAGGCTAATATCACAAACACCAAAGATTACAAAAGAATGCTAATATGGCAGTCCAAGATGAAATTATGAACAACTATCCAAACTAATTAACAAGCCACAGATTTTACAATAGATTATCATTACCTAACTCAGAAATAGCAAAAGAAAACAAACAAGAGCAGATTATAAGCTATGAAAAATAGAGAATGAAGAATGAGAATTAGGCTCACAATGTGCTTTCCAGCTGAATCACCAAGAACAAGGACCAAAACCACTTCCTATAGGTTTCCACAAACCACTAATACCAAGGACCATCCATTATTTATCCTGCTCCATGCAATTCTTCATCTTTCCCTACATATTTTTTATTTTCTTTTCTATTTTCTGATTTTTTTTTTATCTTTTTGAGTTCCTACTTCTAAACTGATTTTTAAAGTCTCTATAAGTTTTAATAAGCTTAGTGGAACTTATGTGAACCTAGGAAGTCCAAGATATCATCTAGAACCAACAATCAAAGTATTTAAGAATTTTGAAATCAAACAAACTTCATAACCTGGGAATTACTGAAACTTGGATTTCATTGATTAGAATTTGAAACTTACAAGATTACAATTAAAACTACTACTTGCTTACTAGTTAAAACCTGAAAATACTTAAACATAAATTTGACATAAAGTAATTTAAGCTAAAATCTACACACTTGCTTCCATTGCTTCTCTTTCATTAAATAGCCTTCTATTAGTGTTTCTGAGAGTGCCCTAGACTTTTCCCAGCAGCCTTCTTAACCTATGGATGAGTGCCTTTTGATTATGGCCCTTGAAGTGTCTTGGCGCCCAAAAATTTGTACAACAAGTATGCGCTAATAACGTGTGTTAGGGTGATATAAGTGGGTTTAGGGAACTGTTTGGAGGCTGCAGTGTATAGGGGTCATGATGAGAGGGGGGGGGGGGGGGGGAAAGTGGGTTAGTGATGATGGAAGATGCAGGGTAGTAGGGGGGTCACGAGTTTGTGTTAGAGGAGGTGGTCAAAGGGGGTCAAACCACTGGTATTATTATTTGAAACGGTTTGTGGGGTTTGGGCTAGGATGGAAGTTGGGCCAGGATATTGGTGGGCTGGTAAATGGTTGGGTTTGGGGTTTGTGTTTGGATTAAAGGGGTTTACAATATAACACAAGGTCCGTTTGGTTTGTAATTTTGTTAAGCCCAAGGACCAAATTTGTAGTTTACCGAAACTTGAGGACAAAAAGTGTAATTTCCCATTAGTTATCAAAAGGGTCAAAATTGTAACATGTGAATAGTTCAAGGGTGATTATTTATATTTTCCACTTTTTTTTAATACCCGGGGACTAACTTTGCCAATTTTGAAACTACAGGGATCAAATGTGTGATTTCTTAAACTTTTTTACCCAAGGATCATTTTTGATAATATTTGACTTTTAAATGCATTGGGTTGACTTTTCTTTCATTTTAAACCTTCAGGGACTAGTTTTGTCAATTTATGAAACTTGAGGGACTGAAACTGCCAAATATCCAAACTTTGTTCGTTTTTCATTTGTTTTTAAACATTTTGCATCTGAAACATATAAAACACATTTTTGGGATAATTTCTGTATTTTGATGCATTTCTGAGTGTTTTTGGATGTTTTGGCAGTTTAGATACGCTAAAAATGATGAGTATTTACACACTCATCACGAGTCATAATGATGTTTTGCAGGATTTTCCAGGAAATAGGACATAAGTTTTTCCAGAAATTTTCCGGAAACTTAACATAAAGATTTTTGCAGGTCACTTCTGACGGCGTCAGGGTTTAACATCTGACGGCGTCAGGTGTAAAATTCTGGGAATTTTGCGAGTTCTGTTTTTCTAACGGAGTCTTAAAAGTTTTTGTTAATTCTTTAGTTTTATAAACTCCAGGAAATTTGCAAACATTCATTCCACAAGCATTATATCTCAAATCGCTTTCTAGGATTTGTTAGTATATATAGATTGCCGCCAATTTTACGCGAGGTTGCCTTGATTGTTTTCTCAGGTTTAACACGTTATATATGACAAGAAGATGATTTATATTTCTTAAAGGGAAGCTTTGAACGTTTATTTTCTTGGAGGAAGATCTAACCTTGTTAACACACTATCCACATCGAACGAATCAGGGGAGTATTTGTTTTCATTCTTTTACCTATTTTACTTTTACATCCTTTAATTGAACATTGGGGACAATGTTCATCCTAAGTGTAAATGGAGGGTAAATGATGATACCTTATAGGATACAATTGCACTTGAGTTTGTTTGTTCGATGGTAGATGTGTAATAAAACTAAGAGAAATACTTGTTAGTGTAATTTTAGCACCAAATTTAATTTTTTTTACAACATTTAGAAGTGAAACTTTAGCCTTAACAAGCATCTCATGGATAGGAGTCGTATGACTAGCACAAAACTGTACCATTCAAAAAAAATTTCCACCCAAATATGTGAGGTTCGCCTTTAGATTTGACAAGAAAAGCATTTATTATTAGTGCTTATGAGTGTACCGGTAGCATTTAGATTCTAGAACTTGCGTTAGTGATGCATCCCGAGACCGCTAGTGAGACTACATTCGTGTAGTAGGATTTACTACATGATAAGAGGCATTAGGATTACCCTTGTGTTAAACCCGTATCATAATTACTTGACCGTTTAAGTCATATTACTTGACTAGTAAAGTCAATTAATTTTTCCCACACTTTAGCGTTGTACTCATTTTTAGTACACGAAACCCCTAGTACACCCCTCCGATCCTAAATTTTCGTTTCTTACTTTAAGCATTTTACTTAAAGGAAGAATTTGTTACAATCCACCCCAAATGTGCAACCAAATCGCCTTAGCCTTCCGTGTATGCACTCATCTTTAGTGCATTATTGTTATTTGTTTAAACCCTTAGTTAATTATCTAATTGATTACATGGTTGCTAAGTCGAGTCATATCGTGTACATATTGTTTTGGGACGATTGAGACTCATGGGTAAAGTACTTATGTTTTGGAGTAATGGGGAAGAACATCATATATTACCCTCATATGTACGTTAATCTTAAAAAGTACTCCAAGTATTTTGATTATCTTGATTCGAGTCATTAGAGTAGTTTATTGTAAGTATGTAAAAATTCAAGTGTAAGGAGAATGTACATTCCCTATGATGTATTATTTTGGATGGTAGGGTAAGAGTGTATGCACAAAAAAAGTAAAAAAAATAATAAGAAAAAATAATAAATTAATAAATTAACAAAATAAAAACATATGGACTACCATCCCGTTTCATTCTATGTTTGTTTTATGTTTTTGTTATTTTTGATTTATTAGCTTAAGTCGAGTCGAGTCTTGGCTTAGCAACGCCATATTGTACATGTAATTAACCAAGATGATTAACTCGCCACCAATAAATATTGCATGTATCCAACAAAACGGTGTTTTCTATATCCCTACACCTAACGTTATAACCCTTTAAAAGACCTCTTTGATAGTTTATCCTAGATGCTTACGCCAAGTGGTGGAGGTTTGATCCTTTCTCAAGCGTATGGTAATCTATTTGCTATGACAGGTAGTGAGAGATGTTTTCCATTTCAATATTGTGATATATACTTTATTACACCCGAGAGATGTGAGTATCTAAACACTATTTGTGAGGTGCTAGTGTATGACCTCCGTGTTTGTTTTTTGTTTTTAGTGGAACGATTATTTGTTGTAATTACTTTTATATTAGTGTTAAATGACCCCTAACTTGTATTTTGATTAGAATAAAAGCGCCTTTGCTTGAGGACAAGCAAATCTCAAGTGTAAGGGTATTTGATGAGGCGAAAAGTGTACCGCTTTTAAGGGGTCATTTAAGCCCGAATTCGAGATTATTTGATAAAATATTGCCCTAAATCGTTTCTTTTGTCATTTTAGGTACTTTTGAGGAGAAATCTGGAAAAGGATGCATTTTGGACCTTTTTGTAGCATAAAAGTGAAGAAAACTGCAAAGTCTCAAAATTCCTTGCTGGAACAGTACGTGACGACGTCAAGCTTCTACACGTGACGGCGTCAAGAGTGACAAAAGAGGTAGATGTGGAACTTATAACGTGATGGCACAGAAAGTTTTTAAGCTTATTGGCCTGATGGCGTCACCAAGGCCGTCAGGGTCCAAACACACGTGACGGCCCAGAGCTCATTCCTACATGACGGCGTCAGAAGTGGATCTAGGCAATACGAATTTCATTATGGCGGCGAGTTGACGGCGTCACAAGCTATAACGTGACGCCGTCAAGATGTAAAATCTATATATAATCTTCTAATTTTCATTCATTAGTGTGCAACTTTGAGGGAATAAAACCCTAGACGAATTTTACAGCTTTTTCAAGGGTTTCAACCCCTTAATTCTTCCATGTGCAATTGAAGATAATTACTTATTCAAATCATTCAATATGTCTATGTATTGTGTGATTATATCTTACGCTTGTCTTCTCTTTACCATGTTAGGCTAGATTTTTATTGTGTTTGCTTAGATGTAGTGAAACCTAGATGTTGATTATGGGTTGATTGTTTGTTTATAATTGTTACGGATGATTGGTATGTGCTAATTCACATACCATTTTATGGCCAAATACCGACCCAAATTGACTAAATGAGCTAACAAAATGCCAAAGAAATGCATGTTTTATGTTTGTGATTATGCAGGCACGGATTTGTCACAGAAAGACGAAAAACAAAGCAAATACCGGAAAAACGGGCAGGAGAGTGGAAGACGGTCAAAAAGTCAAAACTGGGATCTAAAAAGTCAACTTCAGTCCTTCATATATTCAAGATTTGCAAGATTAGTCCTTGGAAGTTATTTTGAGAAAACAACAAAATCAGCCCTTAAAGTTTTAGCTAATTACACAATTAGTCCTTGGATCATTTAAGCTGAAAATGTTATAAGCTTAACCCATTTTTTATTACCAAGTCCATTCTATCATCAAAAGCCCAAATCCAAATTAGAAGTCTAAAGGCCCATTGCCATTTTCCAAAAACCCGATCCAACGAACCCTTTTGGTCAAACTTTTATAACCGGGTCAAGGGTCAAATTTGTGGTCAACTTTATAATAAATAAACAAACACAACCTTTCCCCTTTTTTCCCAAATACCCAGAAAACTCATACCCTCATGAACCCTAACGCACCACTTTGGTTAAATTGACCACAACCATTTCAATTAACCATGAGTTACCAATGATTGGTACCTCTAGAAGGTTAACCACGTGACAAAGCACATGTCAGAGAAAGTGAAAGAAGATATGTAGACACTTGGTAGCTCATGATTGGAAGAGACGCGTCACAAATTCTCCTTGGATCCTGCTGACAAGACAGAGAATATAGCACACTAGAAGGGGACAGATGGAGGCGCATGATTGGACAAGCCACGTCTCAGATCATGATCCAAGGGCTAAGATTAGAATGAAGAAGCACAAATTAATCCAAGGGCTGATATATGTATTGAAGAAGCACAGATGAGTTGTGGATCGCCAGCATGGCATTCAGACCCCTAACTTCACTCTCATCCTATAAATAGAGGTGTTTAGAAGTCATTTTTCATGTAGTTTTTAGAAGTAGTGTTATGCTGTCAATTTGTGTACTCAATTTAGTTTTTTATCATTTCACTTTGTAATTCAGTATTATCTTTAATGAAATTCTCTTTTAGTTTATAAATTTGTCTCTACTGTTTTATTGATATTACATCTTATTGTAGCTATTTGTTTACTTATAGTTTTTAAGTCTTGTTTTCAAACAATTTTCATTAAACTAATCAAGCTTTTAGAATGATTTCTGTTTTAAAAGTTTTTTACACATTAAAAGAAGAAAAAAATAAAAATCAGAAAATTAAAAAAAATTATAAAAATGTTTAAAAGTTTTTGAGATTTAGGTTTTTAATAAGCTACATTCAGCTTATATGTAGTACATTCAAGCTCATATAGCTTGTGGTGTACCTATATTGTCTCACTTACAAGTGTATGAAATTCATTGGATGCTGAGGTGTATGTTGGATAAGCAAGGTTAGAAAGGGAAGGACCTGCCTATCTAAAAGATAGGCAAGCATAGTGAATCTCCCTTTGTTCAATCTGAGGGAGAGTAGCTTTGTAAATTTCATTTTCCAAATACTTGTACTGTTTAGTTAAATGATCATTAGTATACATCTGATTTGATCTATTGTCTTAGTTTAGATTGTTGGAATATTAGTGTAGAAGTGATATTTTAGGTTGATTGATTTCTGTATGAGCTGTTTTGCTTGATCTGTGTAGTATTAGCTTATTGATTCTGCTGGTTTAATAAATCTGAGTATTGCTGTGGATTCAGTTTAGTTGTTGCTTTATTGTGATTTACTGTTGGATTGTAGCTTAAATTGAGTCCTTGAGATTGATTGATTCACTATTTCATTGAGTTTTAAAATCTGAGATTGGATTGAGTATTTGATAAATTTATGGATCTGTTTTATTGATGTCTGTTATAAGAGTGTTTGGATCTGAGTTTATTTGAAGTTTGAAATTAAATTTATGTTAAGACTGCTGTTTCATCAGATCTCATCAGAAGAGGATAGAGCTTAAGTGCATTAAATCAGTAGGGGAATTTATAAAAAGTCAAAGTTAATTTTCAAGTTAGATAACTTTTAAGTAACATAGAGTAGGTTATAGTAATTGTAGCAGTAGTTGCATTATAAGTCATAACAGCTGAATCATATTGTTAACTAGCTTAATATCACTTTTAGGAGTAGTTTTGATGGTTTGAAATTGAATTTAGTCAAACAAAGTTAAATCTCAAAAGGTCAACTGTTCTCAGACTTTATAACTCACAGGTTGCTGATTTTGCTACATTTTAGGTTAACAATTGAGTTAATTTGATAGGGCTTTTGGTAAATCTAGAGACTTAGTATAGTAGAGAAGCTTTTGCCCCCATTAGCTTTTAATTCAGGGCTTAATTCAACAGCTTATTGAACCTGTTTTCAGGCCTGTGTGAGAAAGGGGACTAATTTGAATATTAGGCCTGCATTTAGTGATTATGTGCTTGTGATTGTAACTTGTGATTGAATCTGAGTCATACATGAGTAGGTTGAGTGTTTAGTACCTTTTCCTTGTTCTGTAACTGATTGAGCTTATTCTTTTAGCTCAGTTAGCTTATTGCTTCTCCATGTTGAGCTTATTGTCATATTTTTGTGAATCTGTGGATTTGAGTGATTGTATTTGTTAACTTTTTACATATCTGAGCATATTTGAGCATTCCATATCTGAGTTTTCAGTTCCAAATAGTTTGGATCACAAGTGCTTATAAATAAGCACTTGTGATAAGCAGTTTCTTCAAAATAAGCAATTTTACTAGTCATTTTCACTTCAATTTTTTATCTGAGTTCTTTTTAATATTTTAGATATTCTGGAATTTTTCCAGATTTTTCTAAGCCTTTTTACTATTTTTCTCAATTTATTTTTGATTTTATTCAATTTTAAATAGTTTTTAAATACCAAAAATCAATAAAAATTCAGAAAAGGTTGTGAAAAATACAAAAATATTTTTAGAAATTCTTTTATAATATTTTAGAATTTTTAGAATTAAATTTTCATTTTTCCACTTTATTTTTCTATTTTTTCTTTATTTTTAATTTATTTAAAATTCCAAAAATCAATTTTAATTCATAGAAAATAAAAGAAAAGTCAAAAAAATATTTTTCTTTTTCTGGAAATTCATTTTATTAGTTTAAGATTTTTAGAAAATATTCTCAAGTTTGTAGAATCATTTTTCAATAAACGTTACGTTTTAAATAACGCGGTTGCATTTCCGTTTTTACGTTTTAAACTTTGGTGCATTATTAGCTTGTACTCTTTGCATATTTCAAAATTTTTTGTGATTACTTGAATATCTTGATTGCTATTTTCACTTTTTCACTTTTCAATTCACGGTTTCACTAGTCAATATTCTTAATTCCATTCGCCTTCACTGGGATACGACTCGGGTGATCCGTATTTTACGCGGATCACTTTGATATACTACTATATATTATATAAGTTGGTTTTCACACGAATCAATTTTTGGCGCCGCTGCCGGGGAAGGTCGAAGTGAATTTTTGAATATCGTTTTGAAAAATCGTGTTTTGTTAAGCCTTCCTCTGTTTTGTATATATATTTCTATAAAAATTGAAAAATTCAAAACACTTTTCCTAAAGTGTTAACAAAAATACCAAAAAAAAATAATAAAAGTTACAGCCTAGACTCTGCCGTGGAAGGGAGGGCGTTGTAAACCAAAAAAGTCTCACAATATAACGAAAACGTAAAATTAGTTGTTTATTAGACTATTTTGGGATAAAAAAAACAAAAAGATTTTCCTTTTTCTTTTTCTTTTCTTTTTGATTTTGCTTTTGGTGTATGCACACCCGCTCTTCTTTTGAGTCTTATATCACCTTTGTCAAATCCCGAAAGGGTTACTCGACACACACACCGTGTCCATTTCCTTAACGTTGAGGAAATGGATCCGAATAATCAACACCCTCCAGTGGGTGGTGATGAAAACCAACACATGCCGGCTCCCGATCTCCGAACAATGGAGGAGCTGTGCCAACCCACGATGCATGGTAGAGGTGGCCCGATTGCCCCTCTAAATATTGAGGCTACGGATTTTGGACTTAAGCACCACACGATACAACAAGTCCAAAATTCGTGCCAATTTCACGGACTACCGGGTGACGATGCAAATAAGCATCTCGATAAATTTTTAACCGTCACCCAAAATATGAAGCAAAACGGGGTCTCCGATGATGCCCTCCGTCTCTCTCTCTTCCCCTATTCTCTAACACATCATGCCACCGCTTGGTTTGATCGCCTTCCCAGGAACTCGATTCATACTTTCAATGAAATGGTTTCTAAGTTTTTGGCGAAGTATTTTCCACCATCGATGGTGACGAAGTTGAGGAATGATATTAGCAATTTTCGACAACTTCCCGATGAGTCTTTGTTTGAGGCTTGAGAACGTTACAAGCTTGCCATTGATCGTTGTCCGAACCATAACATGCTTCTGGTCACAATAATTGATACGTTTTATAATGGTTTGACTTTACGACATTGGGACACGATCAATGCTGCAGCTGGTGGTACTTTCATGAAACGTTGTCCTGAGGATTGTTACGATCTAATCGAGAATATGACGGCCCATTACAACTATTGGGATTCCTCAGCCGAGAGGAATGAGCCAATAAGACCGACTGCGACTTTAAACTCTTCTACTTCTAATCCCGAGTTAGCCATCATGAATAAGAAACTTGATGATTTGTCTATGGTTATGCTAAGAATGTACCAAATGATGCCAAATCAAGTCAAGAACACACAAGTTAATATGGTCAATATCGTTTGTGAAACTTGTGGTGGTCCACATTCATACCTTGAGTGCCCAACCTCCAGTGGCTTTGCTCAAGAGAACGTGTATGCTGCAAATATGGGTGGCAATGGTTACCCACAACCTCAAGGAGACCGTAATCTCCTTAGCTACCGTTCTAGCAATTACCTTGGACCACCCGGGTTTAATCAACCTAATCAAGTGAATCAGAATAACAATGTGCAAAACCGTAATCATTAATTCAATAACAATCAAAATCACAACAGTGGAAATCATGGTTTTCAAGGACAAAATCAGAATTTTCAACAAAATCAAAACCGGGGAAATTACAACCAAGGCCCGCCTCAAGGGAACAATTTTGCAAAATAATGGAAATTTTCAAAATAACAATCATGGAAATTTTAATCATGGAAATCAGAACAATGACAATTTTCAAAACCGTGGGCAAAATTTCAATAATCAAAATCAAGCTGTTATTCCAAATCCGTCGCCCACGGAAGAGTTGATTAAACAATTGATTCAAAGTCAACAAGCTTTAATTGCTAAACAAGATGAAACAATGAAGTTATTTGCAACTCAAATCAATGATCTCAACAAGCGTTTAAATGATCGACCCTCGGGCTTTGGAACGTTGCCAAGCAACACGATCGCTAACCCGAGGGGCGATGCAAAAGTGATCATAATGAGGAGTGGTGTTACTTATGATGGACCGATGGCTCCGACTACCTCTTCTTCTCTACCTCCCAAGGTAGTCGCCCGTGAACCCGAGGTGACAACGGATACGGAAATTCCTATTAATAATGGAAGGACCGAAGACATCCAACCTCCGGTGGTCTCGACGTCTAAAGGAAAGAAAAAGGTTGTTAATGATAATGAAAAGGAAACACCGGTTAAAACAAAGTTGCCATATCCGTCACGCTTAAATGAACAAAAGCACCGCGAGAAGGATAAAAACCAAATGGAAAAGTTCTATCAGATTTTTCAAGAGTTACACTTTGATATAAGTCTCGCTGATGCTATACTTTTGATGCCAAAATTTGCTTCGATGCTAAAAGGTATTTTGAATAATAAAGAAAAGCTTTTTGAAATGTCAAGGACTCAAATGAATGAGAATTGCTCAGTGGTTCTTCTTAAAAAGCTACCCGAAAAGCTTGAAGACCTTGGCAAGTTTCTTATACCGTGCAATTTTCCGGGTATGGTTCAATGCTTCGCCTTGGCCGATCTTGGTGCTAGCATTAACCTAATGCCATTGTCGATATGAAAAAAGTTGTCTCTTCCTAACTTGACACCGACGCTTATGACCCTCGAGCTTGCCGACCGATCTACGTCTCGTCCAATTGGCATAGCTGAGGATATTTTTGTCAATGTTGGGAAATTTCATTTCCCTGCGGATTTTGTGGTTGTTGATTTCGATGCCGATCCATGGGTTCCTCTCATTCTCGGGAGAGGATTCCTACTGACCGGTCGTGCCTTAATTGATGTATACGACGAGGAGATTACCTTACGAGTTGGAAATGAAGCCGTCACTTTTAACCTTGATCAAACCGCGAGATACTCCTCCGATTATGATGTTTCTTCCGTCAACCGTATCGATGTTATTGATGAACTTACGGAGGAGTATTCTCAAGAATTTCTTAGTTTTACCGACAATGCTTCGAGCGGCAATCTCACTCCTTCTTTTGAACCAATCGTCTCCGATTCTTCCCCTTCCCTCACTCCATTTGAGGGAATTGATCTCGCTTGGAAAGAAATTAATGCTTGTATTTCAAATGAATCATTTTCACCGGAAATTAATAATAATAACTTTGATCCAGAGGGGGATATTTTATTAATTGAGAAATTGTTAAATGAAGACCCGATTGTTTCTTCCCCTCTGATGGACTTAAAAATGGCAGACGTAAAAGAAGTTAAGCCGTCAATAGAGAATCCTCCGGAGCTCGAGCTCAAGGATTTGCCTCCTCATCTCGAATACGCATACTTGGAACAAAATGATAAATTACCGGTTATAATATCAAAAGGCCTTAAAGATGAGGAGAAGACACGACTCTTAGATGTGCTTCGGAAGCATAAAAGTGCGATTGCTTGGCAAATATCCGACATTAAGGGAATCGACCCTCGATTTTGTACTCATAAGATTCTATTTGAAGAAAATCACAAAGCTTCCGTCCAACAACAACGACGGGTTAATCCACAAATCCACGAAGTGATAAAAGAGGAAGTTATTAAACTCCTTGACGCTGGAATGATTTATCCGATCTCGGATAGTTCATGGGTTAGCCCGGTTCATTGTGTACCAAAGAAGGGTGGAATCACTGTTGTGAAGCATGACGATAATGAGCTTATACCGACTCGACTTGTGACCGGATGGAGAGTTTGTATCAACTACCGCAAGTTGAATGATGCAACACGTAAAGACCATTTACCGCTCCCTTTTATGGACCAAATGCTTGAACGTTTAGAGGGAAATGAGTTCTATTGTTTCTGGATGGCTTTTCTGGGTACTTTCAAATTCCCATTGATCCCCAGGATCAAGAAAAGACCACTTTTACTTGCCCGTATGGAACGTTTGCCTATCGTAGAATGCCCTTTTGCTTATGTAACGCTCCAGGCACGTTTCAACGGTGTATGATGGCCATTTTCTCCGATATGATTGAAAAAACCATGGAAGTGTTTATGGACGATTTCTCCGTCTATGGAAATTCTTTCGACTCTTGCCTCTCCCATTTGAAAAGTATGCTAATTCAGTGTGAAAACACTAATTTAGTTCTAAATTGGGAGAAGTGCCACTTCATGGTTAAAGAGGGTATAGTCCTCGGCCATAAGATATCCAAATCTGGGATTGAGGTGGATCGTGCAAAAGTCGATGTTATTGCTAAGTTACCTCATCCGACTACCGTCAAAGGAATCCGAAGTTTCCTTGGTCATGCTGGCTTTTACCGACGTTTTATTCAAGGCTTCTCTAAAATAGCCCGGCCTCTGACCCACCTTTCAGAGAAAGAAGCACTGTTTAACTTCACAAATGAATGCATCGATGCATTTAATGTTTTAAAGAAGAAGTTAACAGAGGCACCAATCTTAGTTGCCCCCGATTGGAACTTACCATTTGAGCTAATGTGTGATGCAAGTGATTATGCCATTGGTGCGGTTCTGGGGCAACGTAAGAATAAGTATTTTCAACTGATACACTATGCAAGTAAGACCATGAATGACGCCCAACATCACTACACAACTACCGAAAAGGAAATGTTAGCGGTTGTCTATGCTTTTGAGAAATTTAGGTCTTATTTGCTTTTTAAAAAGTGCATAGTGTATACGGACCACTCAGCCCTAAAGTACTTAATGGCAAAGCAAGATGCTAAGCCACGTTTAATGCGGTGGGTTCTTTTGCTCCTAGAATTTAATGTCGAAATAAGAGACAAGAAAGGAGCTGAGAATCTTGCTGCTGATCACCTTTCACGACTTGAGAACCCCCATCAAAGTGTTCTCGAGAAAAAGGAAATTAGCGATGCATTTCCTCTCGAGACACTTGGGAGTGTGACTAAACTTGACCAAAGTATCCCATGGTTCGCCGATTTTGCGAATTACCATGCGGGGAAATTCATTAGGAAAGGGTTGTCGTCCCAACAAAAGAAGAAATTCTTTAAAGATATCCAACATTATTTTTGGGACGACCCCTATTAGGTCAAAGTCTGTGCGGATCAATTGATCCGGCGGTGTGTTCACGGTACGGAAGCCGTTGAAATTCCTAAGGCATGCCATAGTGGACCCACGAGGGAACATCATGGTGCCAACTTCACCGCAAAGAAAGTATTCGATTCCGGCTTCTATTGGCCGACGATATATCGGGATGCCCATGAATTGGTGAAAACATGTGATTCTTGCCAACGTCAAAGGAAAATTTCTCAAAAAGATGAAATGCCGCAAAATGCGATTCAAGTTTGTGAAATTTTTGACGTTTGGGGCATCGATTTCATGGGGCCATTACCGTCATCTAGAGGAAACAAATACATTCTCGTGACCGTCGATTACTTATCAAAATGGGTTGAAGCGAAGGCGCTCCCCACCAATGATGCCCGAGTTGTTGTTAAGTTCTTGAAAAGTCTCTTTGCCCGATTTGGTGCACCTCGAGCCATTATAAGCGATCGTGGGACCCATTTTTGCAATGATCAATTTGCCAAAGTTATGCTTAAATATGGTGTCACACGTCGTCTTTCCACGGCTTATCATCTATGATGTGGCGAATCATGAACCACTTTTAGGGGGTCATTTAAGCCCGGAATTGAATTTATTTGATCAAATATTGCCCTAAATTATTCCTTTTGTGATTTTAGGTACTTGGGGAGTGGAATCTGGAAAAGGAAGCAATTCGGACGTTTTTGGAGCATAAAAGTGAAGAAAACACCAAAGACTTAATTTTCCATGCTGGAAACAGTATATGACGGCGTTAAGAGGAAATTCCTGACGGCGTCAAGAGTAAAATCCATGACGACCCAGAAGAAACGTGAAGGCGTCACAATAAGAGCGTCAAGAGTTAAAATCATGACGGCCTGCATAAGGTGTACACATGACGGTGTCAGACCCAGATCTAGGCAGTCCGAGGAACTATTTGGCGGTGAGATGACGGCGTCAGACATTCGTTCTTGACACCGTCACCATCTAAAATATATATATAGTTTTCTATTTTTCATTCATTAGGGAGGAACTTGTGTGGAGAAACCCTAGGGCGAACTTTGTGAACCCTAGCTCGTATTTTACAGTAAATTCAAGGGTTTTCACCCCTTGAATCCTTTCATGTGCTATTGAGATAAGTCTTCTCTTAATTCAATCAATATGTCTATGTGTTGGTTGTCTATATCTCGTGCTTGTCTTGATTTCAACATGCTAGGCTAGATTTATCTTGTGTTTGCTTAGATCTAATGAAACCTAGATGTTAATTATGTGTTGATTACTTGTTTATGGTTGTATTGGATGAATGATTTCAATGTTAGGCTTAAGAAAACTGGCAGATCTCCATTGTGTAACAGGCTTGAACGTCTTAGGAAACATGAACCGATATGTACTAGGTTTTATTAGTTGTATTTAATGCATGAGTAAATTCTAATGATCCCATGTTAGGAGCTTTCTTAGCCGGCTTGACATAGGAGTGAAGTAGGCACTCATAGGATTGGGGAAGTAAGTACGCCACCCCATGAATGGTATTAAGGAATACAATCCGTCATCTACGCAACTATAATAAGTAATTAACGTGTAAAAGATATCTAGGGAGTATTGAAATCTAAGTAAACACATTTCTCCCACTTATTGCTCACAACTTTAGTATAATTAGTTTTATTTTCATTTTAGTATTTTATTTTGATTGCATCTTTAGTATTGGGTTAGTTGATTAGCAACTAATTCCGCCCAAATCCTTCAAAACCGAGATTTTTACTTGCTTTCCTAAAAAATATAAAAATACAAAAAGAATCATCCTTCATCTCTAGACCTAGTCTTTAGGTTTTCTAATCCTAGCGGCACTATTCCTAGTTGAACGATCAATCCCCCGGTACTTGTCATTATACTATACTACATCGATCAAGTACACTGCTTGGTGGGGGTTGTAAGCTTCTCGAGATCCCTAGAGAGGTAAAGCCTGGTGCAAACCCCACGCATCAAGTTTTTGGCGCCGCAGCCCGGGGAATAATTATTGTCTAGGTTAGAATCTCTTTTTATTAGGTCTACTTGCTAGATTCCTTTCTAGTAAGATTTTATTTTTAATTTTTAGGTTCTCTTTAGTCTATCTTATTTCTTTGTGTTTTTGTTCGTAACTCTTCACCACCTGACATCATGCACGATGGGAACATCTTTGAACCCGTCATCCCACCACAACAAAACCCACCACTAGAACCTCTTAGGCTCCGAACCTTAGGAGAGTATTCCCGACCTAGCCACCAAGGCTACCGAAACACCATTGAGCTCACCGGAGCCAATGTGACCCCCTTGCGATCCGACACCATCCGGTTGGTGCAAAGCGGATGTGCATTCCATGGACTTCGTTCCGAAAATCCAAATCAACATCTCTAGGACTTCCTTAAAATCGTAGATTCTATAGACCTAGATGTTGCAACTAGAGAGACAACCCAATTACGCCTATTCCAATTCTCTCTACGTGATCAAGCTAGTCAATGGCTTGAACGTTTACCCGCGGGATCCATCACCTCATGGGATGATCTTACCAAACACTTCCTTACCCAATTCTTCCCACCAGGGAAGACTGTAATGCTTAGAAATGACATTTTGATGTTTGAACAACATCAGGGTGAAACTTTCTACGAAGCATGGGCTCGTTTTAAGAATCTCCTTCATAAGGTCCCTCATCATGGTATAAACCTTTGGTTATTAGTTCAGATTTTCTACGACCATGTTGACTATCACACTAATCGTACAATCGATAGGGCCGCGGGAGGTAGATTGCGTGATAAGAACGCCGAGGAATCCTGGGCAATTATTAAAGAGCTTGCCGCCGATAATCAAGAGATGTGGGAGTTTAATCATACTATAAAAGCGGTCATCAATGCAATCTCAACACCTGAAGGGACTACCGAGATCCTTGATGAGCTCCTATGCAAACTCGAGGCAAAAGTTGACTATTTTGAGGAAAGGCAAAGGAGACCCCTGAGTCCTAGGCGGGCTACTGCCAATTCTGTCTCGAAAACGACTTCAACACCGTTATCAGAGTCACCCTCTAGAGAGAATTTCGAGACTTTTCAAAACTATGCCCCACCTTATTCCCCTCCCGAGAAACTTAGCCCGGAGTTTGAAGCTAGAATGAGAGAATACATGGCAACTCATTCAGATCGGCTCGCTAGATTCGAGGAAGCAGTTTATAAGCAAAAAGAGGAGATGCAAGATAAAATGAATGAGATGATGAGTCTATTAGAGGAGTATGCCAACCAGAGAACCCCCGAGAGGATGTTACTAAGGAAAGAAAGCATTGTCCCCACTACCCGATTTGTTAATTCCGTCACAATTGTCCACAAGGATAATGAGAAGGTAGAAACCCCTACTGAACAAACCTTAGAAGAGCCACCAAAATCCCAACCTTTGAGTTACTACCTGAAACATGATATAAACGAAAACACTATAACAAATTGGATAAAGGGTGACGGGCGTAACCAACCTTCCAAACAGGGTTCTGAGAAGGAGGAAGGAGGAAAAGATGAGTATGATACGTTACCTGGGGGGCCATTATTCGAGAAACTATTGGTACAAAAAGTGGCTACTAAGCAGATGGCATGTGGGAACTTTGAGATACCTGCTAGCATCGGGGATTTGAAGTATCTTAGTACTTTCGCCGACCAAGGATCGAAAGTAAATCTTATGCCCCTAACCATCTACATCCAACTAACGTCAAAAATGCCAGCCCCCACTCGTGTTAGATTATCCCTCGCTGGACTCTCTTACGTATACCCCCTAGGAATCGCAGAAGATATGTTAGTTAATGTCGCAGGATTCATGTACCCCGTTGATTTTATGATCATCGATGATAAGGGAGATGGGTGCATGCCAATAATCCTTGGGGCACCATTCCTCACCACCGCTAGGGCTGTCATTAAGTATGAAGGTAGGAAAATTGAGCTTAAATCGGGAAAAAGAAAGATTAGCATCCCCGTGACCCCGCGATGTGGGCATGAGAGTTTGGGGTGGAGAAAGCTCAAAAACAACATTGACGCGTCACCTATTCGTGTTCAAGAAAAAAAATACTTGCATGGGAGGCAAGAATCAAAAGCTACAAGGAGGCTAAATATGAAAGAAGCAAAAGCAATGAAGTTCATGTAGAGTTCGAACATAATCGACTAGCAGAAAGCCATGTACCATTCGAGGAAGGGAACTTAGTACTCTTAAGACACTTGGAAATAACGATACCACCCGATAAACCGAGTCCTTGGTGGTATGGACCTTTCACAATTGAGAGCATGAGCCAAGATGGGATGGCTAACCTAAAAAGTAAGGTAGGTGGAGAAGTGATTGCAAGTATCGACAGATTGAGGCACTACCACCACAATAGTAATGATCACAACTATATGGGGTACATCATCTCAAACGATGAGGTCACGTTGTAACCCATGACCTTGAGTCTAGCTACAAGACTCATAAATAAAGAAAAGCACTTCTTGGGAGGCAACCCATGCTTTGTGTGATTTTTATTTTGTTTGTTTGTTATTTTCTTCCGTATGCATGCTTTATCTTTATTGTTGGTGGATCATGTTTCTAAACTAAATAGTGGAAATACTTTATTTTGTTGTTTGGCCTAGTCTTAACTTCACCCAAAGGTATTTTTGCAAAAGATAAGTGTAAGGGGAAACCCCAAATATGTTTTTTAAGAAACAAAATCGATCATGATTCTCCACAATATTAAGTGAACATGTATATTCGTATTTGTTAGAGTCAAATGCTTGTATCGAGTCATAATGAAGTTATGTAGGATTTTCCAGGAAGTAAGACCAAGTTTTTCCAGAAATTTTCCGGAAACTTAACATAAGAATTTATGCAGGTCACTTCTGACGGCGTCATGAGTTTACTCTTGACGGCGTCACGTGTAAAAATCTGGAAATTTTACCGGTTTTGTTTTTCTAATGGAGTCTTAAAGTTTTTGTTGAATTATTAGCTTTATAACCTCTAGGAAATCTGCAAACATCATTCCACAAGCATTATATCTTACTTTGTTTTCTAGGATTTCGTAACATATGTAGATTACCGCCGATTTTATGCGAGGTTGCCTTGTCTGTTTTCTCAAGTTTTACAGGTTATGTATGACAAGAAGATGATTATTATTCTGGAAGGGTAGCTTTGATTGCTCATTTTCTTGGAGGAAGATCTAACCTGGCCAACTTATTATCTATACCGAGCGAATCAGGGGAGTATTTGATTTCATTCTTTTTACTTATTTCACTTTTACATTCTTTACTTGAACATTGGGGACAATGTTCATTTTAAGTGTAAGGGGAGGGTAAAATGATGATACCTTACAGATACACTTTAGCTTGAGTTTGTTTGTTTGATAGTAGATGTGTAATAAAACTATGAGAAATACTTGTTAGTGCGATTTTAGCGCCAAATTTAAAATTTTTTACAACATTTAGGAGTGAAACTTTAGCCATAGCAAGCGTCTCATGGATAGGAGATTGTATGACTAGCACATAACCGTATCATTCAGAAAAATTTCCACCCAAATATGTGAGGTTCGCCTTTAGATTTGATAGGAAAAGCATTTACTATTAGTGCTTATGAGTGTACCTGTAGCATTTAGATTCTAGAACTTGCGTTAGTGATGCATCCCGAGACCGCTAGTGAGACTACATTCGTATAGTAGGATTTACTACATGATAAGAGGCATTAGGATCACCCTTGTGTTAAACCCGTATCATAATTACTTGACCATTTAAGTCATATTACTTGGCTAGTTAAGTCAACTAATTTTTCCCACACCCTTAGCGTTGTACTCATTTTTAGTACACGAAACCCCTAGTACACCCCTTCGAGCCTATCTTTTCGTTTCTAACTTTAAGCATTTTACTTAAAGGAAGAATTTGTTACACCCCACTTAAATGTACACCCAAATCGCCTTAGCCTTCCGTGTATGCACTCATCTTTAGTGCATTATTGTTATTTGTTAAACCCTAAGTTAATTATCTAATTGATTATATGGTTGCTAAGTCGAGTCATATCCTTGTACATACTGTTTTGGGATGATTGGGACTCATAGGTAAAGTACTTATGTTATGGAGTAATGGGGAAGAACATCATATTATTACCCCCCATATGTACGTTAATCTTAAAAGTACTCCAAGTGTTTGATTTTCTTAATTCGAGTCATTAGATTAGTTTATTGTAAAGTATGTAAAAATTCAAGTGTAAAGGGAATTTTCATTCCCTATTGATGAGTGTGTAAATACTCATCATTTTTACCTTTTCTGAGCTGCCAAAACATCTAAAAACACTCAATATTTCACCAAAACATCTAAAAACGTACAAAGTTAGCAAAATTGGCAGTTTCAGTCCCTCAACTTTCAAAAGTTGTCAAATCTAGTCCCTGGTTGTTCTTAAAACTTGAAAAAGTCACCAAAGGCCCTTTTAAATCAAAAAGTTACATAATTAGTCCTTTGGTGCAAAGTTTTACAAAACGTCAAGTTTAGTCCCTGAAGTTTGGAAAATTATCAAAAATGGTCCTTGGGATATTAAAACTTTGAGAAAAATAAATTTTGTCCTTGTACTTCTCATATATGGCAGGATTGGCCCTTGATTGGCAAGTTTGGTGAAATTTCACATTTGGTCCCTAAAGTTTGAAAGTTTGGCAAAAATAGTCCCTGGGAAATTTAAAATGGAAAAATCAACTTTGGACCTCATACTATTCATCATTGGCAGGAAATAACCTTGTAACAAACTTTGGAAGAACGCTAAATTACACCCCCAAACTTTCGGATAAATTACAAATTTGGTCCTTGTGATATACAAAACCAAACCGGACCCTTAATAATACTACTACTCCAAAACAAATCCAATCCATAAACACCCCAGCCCACTTCCCTTATTTTTGGCCCACTCCATAACGGCCCAAACACCCCTTAATATTAAACACAGGGTTAAACTTTGACCATGAGGTCAAACGAGTCAAACAACCATCACCACCCAGCCTTCCCTCCCACTTGCAGAACCATCAAATCACCACCACCCCACTATCCCTGTCCAATACATCGCCCAAACCACCACTCTCACCTAATACAACAAGCCACAATAAATGCTTCCCCCTTCCCTCAAGTTTAGGGGTGGCAATTTCTGACCTGACACGAAACCCGACCTAAAACCGACACGAAAATTAACAGGTTCGGGTTGAGCTAAATAGATTTTCGGTTAGGTTTGGGTCGACATGTCTAACCCGTTTATTAAACAGGTCAGGTTCGGGTTGAGAATAAAATAAGCGGGTCGACCCGCCAACCCGTTTAAGTTTTTTTTTTCTTAATTAAAATTATTTATATTTAATTATACGGGTAAAATAGGTTAAACGGGTTGACCTGCTAACCCGTTTAACCCATTTAACTAGTGTAATGTGCTAACTTTTGTATATAAAACGGATTAAATGGTTCATCCTGAAACCCGTTTAACATATTCAACCCGTGGAACCTATTTAACCTGTCAACCCAAGTATATATACGGGTTAAATGGGTCAAGTTCGGGTTACGTGTAAACAGGTTAGAGTTGACATAGCTGACCTGATGATTTAAATAGGTCAGGTTCGGGTTGGGGTTTTCTGACCCGCCAACCTGATAACCCGAACCCGCCCCGAATTGCCACCCCTACTCAAGTTATCAGACTCAATTTGCAAAATTGAGTTTTGGCGCAAAAAACACATGGCATTCAATCAGAGGTCTTCCAGTGATCCAATGGCTCAGAACTGATGTGGGATTTACTCAGAAGATAAATGAAACCCTAATGGTGGCCTATAAATAGCAGAGAAGTCCAAGAAGCAAGGTGTTAGCTTAATTTTCATAATTTTAGGTCGTTTAAGTAATTTTCCTTTTATCTTTGTGTAATTTAGTTTCAAATCAGTGTAATATCTCTTTTTAATGTATCTTTGTAGTTTCTTAGTAATCAAAATCAAGTTTCAAGTTATAATTTATATTGTGCAAATTTCAATTTATTTCAAGTTTTATTCAAAGCTGTGTTGTTGTCATTAATAGATCTTATGGACTCTTAAGCTCATGTAGGCTCCTAGAAAGCTCAAATAAGCTTTTAGAAACCATTAAAATACAGCTTAGGTATTAAAAATCAAAAATCACAAAAACAGTCAACAAAAGTCAACCTTTACAGGATTTTAAAGTTGAACATTGGAGCAGGGTAAATATTGGATGGCCCTGGGTTAGTGGTCTTGTGGAAGACCTATAGGAGTGGATTTGAGGTTCTTGGTTCTTGGTTTAAGCTAGATTGCATATTGTAAGCCCTTGAAAACTCATCTCTGTATTGGTACTGTAGCATTGCTTATTTTATTGCCTTATAGCTTTTCTGTGTTTATCTAGTGCTAATTAGTGATAATCTTGCATAAAATTAGTACCTTGTTAGTTGAATTTCATAGTTGCTTTGATTTTCCAATTTGGCAATCTAGTTAGTAGTATCTGTAATCTTGTAATTTTGTTGTTACTTTCTGTGTTCAAGTGCTCAAATAAGTTTAATATATCATAGCAAGTATTCTTCGATAAGTTTCATAGCCTTAACATCCATTTTGTTTTGAAAATTACAAGACAGCCTTTTAAAAGGTGTGTTTGGATCAGTAAGATCCTAAGTGTTCAAGAATTCATTTGTTGTTGTTTCTTGTTTAAATCAGTCACTTAGGACATAACTAGCTCAGAACAACAATAAAACCCAAGTTTCATTCAGTAGAAAGTCAAAATCAAACAAAACTTGGCCTAGTTTACCCTCTGTGTTGGATTAAGAGTGGCTTATGCCCCAAATCCATTCACTTGTGAGTGGTTTAGCTCAAAATAGTCTTATTATAGCTTAATTCATCAATTTCAATCAGTAGGATAAGATCAAAGTTCATTTAAGTCAACTTTTCACAAAACCTCAAAAAGTCAAAAAGTGCCTTTATCTCAGAAAACCAAAACTTGGAGTATTTATTGTGATTTTTGTGTTAAGTTTGAGACTTTGAGCTTTTCAGTAATTAGAGTGTGCCACCTAGTCTACAAAAGCCCATAAATAGCTTATTTTTAGTATTTTTGTACAAGCTAGTGCATTAGCTTAAAGTGACCTGCAGGGCAAAAACTTGCCTTGTGCACAGGTTTTGACCATTTTTCTTAAGAGATTTGTGACTTACCCAGTGGGACCCACCCTTAGCTTTTTGGCTTTTTGGAAAGCCATACACCCCATTTTGATAAGCCAAGGCTTATTTCAGCCTTTTGAGCTTATTTGATAGGGTTGCAAGCCCCATCAAGTTTGGCCATCATCTGAGTAAACACTGAGTACTCAGTGTAAGACCCCAACTTCATACCCTCACCTAAGCTTCATTAATAAGCAATAAGCCCTGCTTATTGGGTAGCCTACCAGTCCACCTTCATAAGTCAACCTTTAGTTTGGATTCCTGAGCTCTTTTGTGGACCCCACATTGGTCCAAAGCTACCCATCTCAGGACTGTTTGGTCTGAGTATAAGCATACGTGCTTATTTGTGATTAATTGCTAATTCAGTGTGTTTCATTGTTCCATTTGGCTTATTTTAAGTTAATATTCATCTGTGTATGCTTATTTGTTATTTGAATAGCTTTTGCAACATAGCATAAGTCCTAATAAGCTATTTGTCAACTGTTTGGAAAACAAGGGGGTGCACACAGCTTATTTTTAAGCCAAAACAAAAGTTGTTTCACAAAAGTTTCTTATTTTCATCTTATTTTTAGCTGTCAAAAAGAAAAACACCAAAAAACCAAACATAAAATTAGTGACAGCTTCTATTTAATAGATTCTATCATTTTCAATTTTCTTTTCAGCTTATTAATAAGCACTTTTCCATTTTTGTAATTTTCTTAATTTTCTTGTTCCTTTAAGTATTTAAAATAATTTTCTTAGATTTTTCCTAAACAATTTACTATTTATTAGAATTAAAAGTAGTTTAAATAATTAAACAAGTAATATTAGTAATTAATTAGTTTTCTTAAGTTTTAATTAACAACAGTAGGTTTTTATAATTTTCCTAGGTTTTATAAATTAGTTAAGACTTTTAGAAAATATATTTTTAATTTCTACTGTTCATTTTCCAATTTTCTCATTTAATTTAGTTAAATTAGATTTAAATTAATTAAAAGGTAAATAATTAGTGAAATAGTCTAAAAATGATTTTTAGAAGCTTTTTATAATTTTGTAGGATTCCTGTGATGGTTAAATAGTTTTGGAAATTTTTCTATAATTTTCTAAGTCTTTTAAGTATTATTAGTAATTTAAAATAGTTAAATTAGTTTAATTAATATAATTAGTTTTTAATTGATAAAAAACTCATAAAAAAGACAAAAATATTTATTTTTATTTTTTTATACTTTCTTCAAGTTCATTTTAAGGTTTATAAATTATTATTGCAAGTTTTTAGTATAATTTGTAATCTTTATAATTTTTTGTTAATTTAAATTAGGTTTAAAATAGATTTAAAATAGTTTTATTAATTAAGTAATATATAAATATTAAAATAATCATTTTTATAATTTCATTTTCATTTTAAACTTTCTGTTAATTTTAAGTTTTCAAAAGTTTCACTTGCACCCCCTGTAGTTTGTAATTTGCTAAAACCCACTTTTCTGTCTGTTACCTGATTCCAAATTGTGAATTTGTGCATATATCTGTATATCTGTTATTGTGTATATCATTGTGCAAATTCCAAATATCAGTAGCAAAATCAATTCCAAATCATCTTGGCTACTGTCCACAGTGCCACTCATTCTATAAACGTTTTTCCAAAAACACCATTGCAATCTCGCTGGGACATAACGACCCGGGGACACAATATACTATCACCGGAGAATTGGAACGGAGTTGTCTTTGACTTGTTGACCTTGGTCAATAATATCTGACCGTTTCGGGACCAATCAAAATTTGGCGCCGCTGCCAGGGAGGTTATTGCGTGTTTTTAAAATCGTTTTAAGTTTAGTGGTTTTCAAAACCCTCCCTGTACAAATTTCACACAATTTGTAAAAAGTTTTTGTAAAAATATCAATCATAAAAAGTTCATTAACACTTTTCCTAAAGTGTTAACAACACCAAAAAAATCAAAAACAACAAAACAAACTGTGAAGTTAAATTACATCGTTTTCTTTAAGATTACAACCTGAAACAGTTGGTATAAGGTAAGTTCTGACATTAAATTGCGAACTGAAGAGGAATCCATTCTTTCCTCCCGCCAGCCTGCGAGTAATCTTAAAAGAACGATTTCGGTTAATGAATCAGTTCCAAAAATATAATTCCCAAAGTTTTCTGCACACACACCCATAAGCCCAAAAACATTTTTTCTGTTAATAAATACATAAAATCTTACCACCGCAAACCAAGGCAGAACACCTACCAACTGGGGTGTGAACATAATAAGTTCCCAAACAAAAGATAAAAACTTGCCTTTGTATCCCTGTGAGTGGTGTACCTTTTTTAAAGAAGCCATTCACTTGTGATTATTGGTTTAAGTTCACTGTGGTTGTGCCTCGATCTTGTTTTGAAAAATTGTTTTTAGTGCATGCGCACTCGGTCACAAACAAAGCGTAAAAATCAAAAAAACGTACCCGAACTACGTACTGTTATTGAAGAACCAAAAACCGAAATGGCCGATGGGCCACCACCACCCCCCCCCCCCCCTTGACCCTCCCAGGGATGACCCAGCTCCTGATCTCCGAACGATGGAGGAGTTGTGCCAGCCTACCATGCAAGGGAGGGGCGGGCCTATTACACAACTCACTATTGAGGCTACGGACTTTGGCCTCAAGCACCACATGATCGAACAAGTCCATAATTCGTGTCAATTTCACGGATTACCGGGTGACGATGCTAACAAGCATCTTGATAAATACCTTACCGTCACCCAAAGCATGAAACAGCATGGTGTCACTGATGATGCCCTCCGGCTGTATCTCTTCCCCTATTCTCTCACCCATCATGCCACTGCATGGTTTGACCGACTCCCAAAGAATTCTATTCGTACCTTTGATGAAATGGTAACCAAGTTTTTAGCAAAATATTTTCCACCTTCCATGGTTACCAAGTTACGAAATGACATCAGCAACTTCCGGCAACGTCCCGATGAGTCTCTTTTTGAGGCTTGGGAACGTTATAAGCTAGCTATTGATCGGTGCCCTAACCACAATATGTTACAAGTTACCATCATAGATATCTTCTATAATGGTCTGACATTGAGACACCAAGATATTCTCAATGCTGCTGCTGGTGGGACCTTTATGAAAAGGCGTCCCGAGGAATGCTATGACTTGATTGAGAACATGACTGCCCACCATAACTTTTGGGATTCCTCTGTGGAGAGGGATGAGTCATGTAAATCAGTTATTCCTTCATCATCATCCCCTGAAATAATTGCTCTCACAAAAAAGATGGATGATATTTCTACGGATGTGTTGAGAATGAACCAAACAATGCAAAATCAGGTTCAAAATCAACAAGTGAAAGCCGTGGCCCGAAGTTGTGAAACTTGTGGGGGCCCACATCTTTATTCCGAGTGTCCAGCTACGGCTGGTTTTCCTCAAGAGAACGTTTATGCTGCTCACGGTTCCTACAACATGGGGGTAATTCTTACCAACCACAAGGAGACCGTAATCTCTTGAGCTATCGTTCCAACAATTTTCTCGGACCTCCCGGTTTTAACCAAAATCAAAACCATAACTCGAATCAGAATCGAGGAGATTTTAACCAAGGTCAAAACTCAAATTTCCAAAACCCAAACCAAAATCAAGGTCATTTTAATCAAAATAATTTTCAAAATGGCAATCAAAATCAAGGTTTTTAAGGAAATTTTCAAAGAAACCAAAATCAAGGGAATTACAATCAGGGTAATTTCAATCAGAGAAATAATTTTCAGAGTAACAACAATCAAAATCAAGGGAATTTTCAAAACAACCGTGTTCAAAATCTTCCTAATCAAAATCAAAATGTTGTTCCACCCTCGTCTTCCTCCGATGAAGTGCTAAAACAATTCATGAAAGCACAAGAGGAAACGAATCGGTTATTGATCAGCAAGATCTCTAAGCTTCAGAAGTCTTTAAATGATCGACCCTCGGGCCCGGGTACACTACCGAGCAACACGATCTCTAACCCGAGGGGCGATGTCAAAGCGATCACTACCCGAAGTGGGGTATCATACAATGGACCCGCGATTCCCTCTACCTCTTCTTCTCCTCCTACTAAGTTAGCGGAACGTGAACCTGAGGTTACCATGGACACGGTACTTCCTACTAATAACGGAGATACCAACAACGTCCACCCTCAAGTTGTCCCGGTCCCGACTCGTAAGTCGAAAGTTGTATTTGATCCTCCTGTAAGTTCTGACGAAATTCCAAAGAATGATCCTAAGCCTTCAATTCCATATCCTTCATGATTGAATGATCAAAAGAACCACGAAAAAGCTAACCATCAGATGGAAAAATTTTATCAAATTTTCCTAGAGTTACACTTCGATATTAGCTTCGCGGATGCTCTTCTTCTCATGCCTAAATTTGCCTCAACAATCAAAAATCTGATAAGCAACAAAGAAAAACGCTGCGAGATGGCAAAAACTCCACTTAATGAGCATTGCTCAGCAGTGCTCTTGAAAAAGCTTCCCGAAAAGCTTGGAGATCCCGGGAAATTTCTCATTCCTTGTATTTTCCCGGGGTTGGTTGAATGCTTTGCCTTGGCCGATCTTGGTGCATGCATTAACCTGATGCCTTACACAGTCTGGAAAAGACTCTCCCTTCCTGCTCTCACTCCTACCTGCATGACTCTCGAGCTTGCAGACCGTACTATATCTCGTCCTCTCGGCATTGCCGACGATATCTTCGTGAAAGTAGGAAAGTTCCATTTTCCGGCAGATTTCGTGATTGTTGATTTCGATGCCGACCCAAGAGTTCCTCTCATTCTCGGGAGGGGATTCTTAAGAATGGGTCGTGCTCTAATCAATGTATTCGAAGAAGAAATCACTCTATGTGTTGGTGGCGAAGCCATCACATTCAATCTTGATCAGACTTCAAGATACTCCTCCAACTATGACGCTGAAACGGTTAACCGAATTGACATCATCGATGTTGCGTCTGAGGAGTCTTCTCAAGAAGTCCTTGGTTTCTCAGCAAGTGGCAGTACCACTCTTTCTCCTGATCCTATCATTTCTGACTCTTCCCCTTCTCTCACTCCGTTTGAGGGAAGTGACTTCCTTCTGGAAGAGGTCGAGGCTTTTCTTGCTCAGGATAGTTCAATCCCTCATGGGTTTGATGAAAACTATCTTGACCCAGTGGGGGACATCCTTCTTCTTGAAAGATTGTTAAATGACGATCCTTCGCCCTCTCCGTCTCCAAAAATACTTCATAAAGCGGAAGTCAAAAATGTTGAAATAACTGAAGACTTTCCCGAGGTTGAGCTCAAGGACTTGCCTCCTCATCTAGAATATGCATTTCTGGAGTGTGATAATAAATTGCCCGTCATTATTGCTAAAGACTTGAAAGATGAGGAAAAGACGGCACTTCTAAAGGTTCTTAAGTCACACAAGCAAGCAATTGCTTGGAAACTCTCTGACATTAAGGGCATAAGCCCGGACTTTTGTACACACAAAATCTTAATGGAGGATGACTTTAAGCCAGCAGTGCAACAACAGAGGAGGGTAAATCCCAAAATCCTTTTAGTTATCAAACAAGAGGTTCTAAAACTTCTTGATGTGGGATTGATTTATCCTATATCTGACAGTCCTTGGGTTAGCCCAATTCATTACGTTCCTAAAAAGGGTGGCTTAACCGTTGTCACCAACGAGGATAACGAGTTGATTCCAACTCGTTTGGTCACGGGTTGGCGAGTATGTATTGACTATCGTAAGTTGAATGAAGCCACCCATAAACACCATTTTCCTCTGCCTTTTATGGACCAGATGCTCGAAAGATTAGCGGGGAATGAATACTACTATTTCCTCGATGGTTTTTCGGGTTATTTCCAAATCCCCATTGATCCGCAGGATCAAGAGAAAACTACCTTCACATGCCCCTATGGAACTTTTGCTTACAGACGTATGCCTTTCGGCTTATGTAATGCACCAGGCACGTTCCAAAGGTGCATGATGTCTATCTTTTCCGACATGATCGGGAAAACCATGAAGGTATTTATGAATGACTTTTCAGTCATCGGGGATTCATTCCAGTCTTGTCTCTCCCACTTGGAACAGATGCTTAAACGTTGCAAAGAAACGAATTTAAGTCTCAACTGGGAGAAGAGCCATTTTATGGTTAAAGAGGGCATTGTCCTCGGCCATAAAATTTCAAAGAACGGGATTGAGGTTGACAAAGCCAAAATCGATGTCATTGCTAAATTACCTCATCCCACCACCGTTAAATGTGTTAGGAGCTTTTTGGGTCATGCCGGCTTCTACCGTAGGTTTATCCAAGATTTCTCTAAGATTGCCCGGCCTATGACCCATCTCCTCGAGAAGGATGCTCCTTTCATCTTCTCTCCCGAGTGCATCGAAGCTTTTGAAACATTAAAGAAAAAGCTTACCGAGGCACCAATTCTTGTTGCCCCCGATTGGGACCTACCTTTTGAGCTTATGTGCGATGCTAGTGATTTTGCCATAGGTGCGGTCTTGGGGCAACGAAAAGCAAAATACTTTCAGCCTATACACTACGCAAGCAAAACTATGACCGAGGCTCAAAGTCATTACACCACTACTAAAAAAGAACTACTAGCTGTGGTGTATGCCTTTGAAAAATTCTGGCCATACTTAATCCTGACCAAATGCGTAGTGTATACGGATCACTCGGCTTTGAAGTACCTATTTGCAAAGCAAGATACAAAGCCAAGGCTACTCCGTTGGGTTCTCCTCCTCCAAGAATTTGATATCATTATCCGTGATAAAAAGGGAGCCGAGAGCCTTGCTGCTGATCACCTCTGACGATTAGAAAACCCTCACCAGGATGTGTCCGAGAAACAGGAAATAAATGAAACATTTCCTCTCGAGACACTCAATGCGGTTGCTTTTCGTGGTGACTCTATTACCCCATGGTTTGCCAATTTTGCAAATTACCATGCGGGTAACTTCATCGTGAAGGGGATGACGTCCCAACAGAAGAACAAATTCTTCAAAGACGTTAAACATTACTTCTGGGACGACCCTTATCACTTCAAAATCTGTGCCGATCAAGTCATCAGGCGATATGTATACGGACAGGAAGCCGCTGATATTCTCAAGGCTTGCCATGCTGGACCCACCGGGGGCCATCATAGTCCTAACTACACCGCCAAAAAGGTGTTTGATTCTGGTTTCTATTGGCCCACGATCTATAAGGATGCCCACGAGTTAGTCAAAACTTGTGATGCTTGTCAGCGTCATGGGAATATTTCACAAAAGAACGAAATGCCACAAAATGCCATTCAAGTTTGTGAAATCTTTGACGTCTGGGGCATTGATTTTATGGGGCCATTCCCATCTTCTCGTGGAAAAAAATACATTCTCGTGGCTGTTGACTACTTGTCAAAATGGGTTGAGGCAAAGGCCTTACCCACCAACGATGCTCGAGTTGTTGTGAAATTTTTGAAATCCCTCTTTGCTCGTTTTGGAACTCCACGTGCCATCATTAGTGATCGCGGTACTCACTTTTGCAATGATCAATTCGCAAAAGTCATGCTTAAGTATGGTGTTACTCATCATCTTTCTACCGCGTATCACCCACAAACAAGTGGGCAGGTGGAGGTTTCAAATCGTGGTATTAAACGGATTCTTGAAAGGACCGTAGGTGAAAACCGTGCTTCCTGGTCGGACAAACTAGATGATGCACTCTGGGCCTTCCGTACAGCTTACAAAACACCCATCGGGTGTACTCGCTACAAGCTTGTATACGGGAAGGCGTGTCATTTACCGATCGAGCTCGAGCATAAAGCCTACTGGGCCTTGAAACATGCAAACTATGATCTTCATAAAGCGGGTGATCACCGTAAGGTTCAACTCAATGAATTAAACGAACTTCATGATCAAGCCTAGGAGAACTCTTTGATCAACAAAGAAAAGACAAAGAAAATTCACGACTCTAAGATTAAGAACCGCATTTTCAACGTCGGTGACAGAGTCCTTCTTTTCAATTCGAGGTTAAAGATCTTCTCGGGGAATTTAAAAACCTGATGGACTGGACCATTCACTGTGGCAAAAGTATATCCATACGGGACTGTTGAGCTATCTCAACCCGAAGGTCCCAACTTCAAAGTGAATGGTCATCGTTTGAAACACTATTTTGGAGAGGACATACCACCCATGGTTGTCCCAGATCTCCAAACTTTCCCCATGGACCAATGAATTCGGGGATCGAGTCAAGCTAGTGACTCGATGAACAAAAATTTGCAAAAATATGGGTTTTCACCCATATCTCTGACTTCTTTCTACTTTCTACCACTCTAGTGTGAGGGAGTAGCCATCCCCCACCTTTTGAAAAGTAAATATGTATATAAGTTTCATTCAAAAAAAATGATGAAAATGTTTTTATGTACAGATAAATAAAGTGAAAAATAAAATCGATATTTCCACAGTTAGTTTCGAATATTAGCTTTTTCCGTTCAGAGAATCGGCATAATAGCCGGGACTTTGAATATTGAGGACAATATTCAATTCTAGTGTGGGGGGGGGGGGGGGGGGGAATTCTTGCGAATTTTATCACAAAACACTTTCTAAGTACCTCCGTTTTGGCCTAAATTTTTCAAAAATTTTTCACTTTATTTCAAAATTTTTGTGGTAATCAGTCCGCCATGTCTAAATGACAAATGGATTGGCTAGTCCAGGAGCAAACGGCTCTTTGTAAAGACATCTCAACCCCGTTGATGGCTTGCAATTTGCCCAAAATTGTATGGTAAATCAACTCGCCATATCCCATAAAGCGAATGAGTTGGCTAGCCCGCAAGATTATGGCTTGTGGTAAAGGCCGTTGAAAAACCATAATTGGTAATCAGCTCACCAAGATGTTGACTTAGTCCATCAAGAGTTGGCTAGTCCAGAAGCAAACGGCTTTTGGTAAAGACTAATCAAATCCGTTGACAGCTGGTGGTTTGCTCAAAATCACATGGTTATCAGGTGGACCATAGTTCTTACATCTGGCTACTTGATGAGTATCTAAATACTCATCATTTTATACCAATCTGAGCTGCCAAAACATTCAAAAACACTCAAATATGCATCAAAATACTGAAAATATCTTAGAAGTGTGTTTTATATGTTTCAAATGCAAAATATACAAAAACAGATGAAAAACGTACAAAGTTTGCATAATTGGCAGTTTCAGTCCCTCAAGTTTCATAAATTGGCAAAACTAGTCCCTGGTTATTCTAAAAACATGAAAATATCACCAAAGGTCCTTTTTAATCATAAAGTTACATATTTAGTCCTTTGGTGCAAAGTTTCACAAAATTACAAGTTTAGTCCCTATACTTTGGAAATTGACATAAATGGTCCCTGGGATGTAAAAACTTTGAGAAAAATCAATTTTGGTCCTTGTATTACTAATCTTTTGCAGGAATGGTCCTTGGTATGAAGTTTGGTGAAATTACATAATTGGTCCCTTAAGTTTGGCAGTTTGTCAGTTTTGGTCCCTGGACTTTCAAATAATGGCAGAATTAGTCCCTGGTGGAATATTTTGGATAAAAAGTCAATTTTGGTACTTGGATAATCACAAATTGTCAAATTTGATCCCTGGTTGAAAGTTTTGAAGGAATTACAAGTTGGTCCCTGAAGTTTCAATTTTGGCGAATTTAGTCCCCGGATATAAAAAATAGAAAAAATATCAAAACAGGACCTTGTACTATTCAATATTGGCAAGTTTGGTCCTTGTGACAACCTTGGAAGAAACACAAACCCAGCCCCTCAACTTTTAAATAATTACAAAATTAGTCCTTGTGTGAAATAAACCAAACCGGACCCTAATGTTATTATTAAACCAAAAACAAATCCAACCCAACACACCAAGCCCACCCACTATCCTACCCCTGGCCCAAAAATAATACCAGCCCACCCCCTTGGTCAATACCCGGTCAACACAACCAAACCACCCAGTCATCCCTAACCTTTCCCTCCAATACCACCCTCACCACACAGAACACCAAAACCACTCACCCTCCCACAGTTTTCACTTCCACAACTTGCTCCCCACTCCTCTCCACCTCACACAACCCTCCAAAACCCCTAAAAACTTCTCCACGCATAACACTGACACCCCACGACTTTTGGCGCGAAAAAACATTGTTAGCATTAAAAATATGTATTATGAAGTGATGGTCATTCTCATATTGTAACTTTGTGTCGTTTGTTAAGATTAGTAATAGTTTAGTCATTGGGCCTTGGACTTGGCAAGCTAATATGTTATGTGCTATGTTTCATAAGCCTAGTTATCCAACCATGTGACCAAGTCCAAGCCCAAGCCCATAGAAAGCCCATAGGGCATCTCATGTTAAGAACTATTTAAACACCTCAAAGGCTCATTTGAGGTGTGTGCTTGTGTGTGTATTTGTGTGTGTTTTATTAATCAAAGCTCTCATCATTTCCATCTCTCTCTCATATATACGATTAACATATATATATATATATATATATACATCAAGTCACCATCTTTCCATCTTTCCTTCTTATTGTGCTTATATTGTGTGTGATAAAGTTGTGATATTTAAGGTCCTACAAGTGGTATCAATCGCCTAAAAATGATTTAGGAGTGTTGGGTGTTTGTGTTTTTCGTTTTTTTTAAGCTTCCTATACGTTATTTTTCATAAAAATTCCTACTTTTCTTGTTTTTTCTTGGTTTTTAACACTTTTTTTATTACAAACTAGTGTTATAAACCTTATCTAACAAGAAAGTTTTAATCTTTTTGAAAATTTCTAGCTTAAAAAATTCGACTTTGGTGTTGTACTTGTTTTCGAGATCTCAAAAAGTTTGATAAAAATCATCAAGTTTGGAACTTTCTTCAAGTTTTGGTGATTTTATGCATAAAAGTACAAGTTTCTTGGAACACAAACTTGATTTTGGAGTGCTTTGAGCTACACGATTTGGCTACCATTTATCGAGAATCTCATCCTAGTTATCATCATACGATTCCGTGGCTTACTCGGTGTTTTTCTTCCTTGTATAAGTTAGAAAAAACACTTCGACTTGGGATAACTTTCTAAATTGTATAATTTAGAAAAGTCGTGCACTTTTTCGAAAAGTGAATATTTTCGAAAAATTTTGCATCAAATTTTCGAGATTTCTTCATTTTCGAAAGTTACTTTATGACTTTTTCGAAAAGCCATCTGCCAATTTGACTTTTTCGAGATTCCTTAATTTTCGAAATTTCATTTTCGAAAGTACTGTAATTCTCCGAATATTATATTGCCATCCAATCTTGGACAGTTTAGAAAACTTGGACCATTTTTCGCAAATCTCATATTTTCGAAAACTTTGGACAATTTTTTCTCGCAAACTTTATTTTCGAAAAAAAAAACACTTGGACCATTTTTTTCGCAAATCTGAAATCTTCAAAAAATTTGGACAACTCCTTTTTTTCGAAAACTTTATTTTCGAGAAAAAAACTTGGACAAACTTGATTTTTTCGAAATCTTGGTCAAAGTTTCGCAAACTTGAAATTTTCGAGAACTTGGAACTTGGTCATATCTCGAGTACTTGGGAATTCTACGCGAAGAAGTTATTGAAGTCAACACTTTCACCGTCAAATCTTGCAACTATTTACTCCAAACTCAACTCCTATTTCGTTGGAACGATCCAAGAATCAACTTTATCCATCTAAACTTCATCAAATGGCATCTCAGCAAGATATTCATGCAGCCGGTGCGGAAAACCGACCTCCAATGCTTGAAAAAGGTGGATATCTCCCATGGACAAGCCGCATGCTTCGTTACATCAAAACTAAAGATCTTGGTAACCTCATGCTCAACTCCATTAAGAATGGTCCATTTCAGCCAAGACAAGTTCAAATTACCGGTGATCCAAACTCAACAAATCCTACTAAACCATACATGCATTTACAAACAGAAGAAGATTACACAGATGAAGACAAGACGCAGATCAAAGCTGATGATATGGCAATGCATCTAATCCAACTTGGATTACCTCGGGAGATCTTTGCTGCGGTCGACAGCTGTGAAACTGCTCATGCTATGTGGGAACGTGTTAGAAGGATTTGTCATGGAACAAAGATTGGACAACAAGACGTTGAGAACAAACTTCTTACTGAATGGGAGAACTTCACATCCACTAAAGGTGAACAGATTGAGTCGTACTACACAAGGTTTTGCACGTTGATGAATGAGTTAATCAGAAACAAGTTGACACCTCGAACAATTGCAACAAACATCAAATTCGTCAATAACCTTCCAGAAGAATGGGGTCGTTATGTTACAATTGTTAATCAGACAAAGGACTTACATCAGGTGAATTATGATCAACTCTATGACTTTCTGAAGCAAAACCAAGCTAAGGCTAATGAAGTTAGGAAAGAAAGATTGGCAAAGAATCATGATCCTCTCGCACTAATTGCTACTACACCAACACCGCTACCAGTAAACACACAACAACCATCATCATCTTCCACTCACAACTACATGCAACCATCATACATTCAACAACCAACACCGGTCTACCAACAACAGTTCTACCCACAGCAACAACAACATATTATCCCACAACAGCAATACCAACAGTTCCAAGAACCAGAATTCACTGAAAATGATGAAGCTACTGCTGCATTAACCCAAGCGTTTGCTTTTCTGTCAAAGGCATTCCAAGGACGCTATTCTACACCAACAAACAACAACCAAAGGATTTCATCGAATACTCGCAACAGGCAGATCGCTCAGCCGAGTTTCAATATGGGCAACGGAGGCCAAATGGTTGGAGTTTATGGGAATCCACAGGGATATCAGAATATGCAAAATGCAAGTCAGTATGCAGGAAATCAGAATGCAGGTCAATTTGCAGGGAATCAGTATGGTCAGAATGCAGGGAATCTGTTGGGTCAGTTTGTTGGAAATCAGAGGGGTCAGAATGTTGGTAATCAGGCAATGGGTAATCAGAATAGAAATGTTGCAGCTCCAGTAGTTGGGAATTTGGGAAATGTGAATCAGGGTAATCCGGTAATGTGTTTCAACTGCCAGGGTGTAGGTCATATGGCAAGGAACTATCCTACTAAGCCAAACAAGAAAGATCTAGCGTACTTGCAGAAAGCAGTGATGTTGGCACAAAAGGCAGAGGCAGGATTTCAGTTGAATGCAGAGGAGAATGACTTTATGGCTCTTATGGATGACATGGAAGATAGAGAAGATATCGATGCGAACTGCATATTCATGGCGAATCTTCAGGAAGCTAAGTATGACACGGATTCTGACACACTTCCTGTTTATGACACCAATGCACCATCTGAGGTATCTAACTTCAACACATGTCACAATAATGATATATTTGATATGTCTCCTCATGAGGAACAGCATTTTGAGAAGCAAGCAACCACTTATGATACATACCTGGACACGCCAAGTAGTAGCAATACTCCTTCCGCAACTCCAGATGTGAATCATAATGGAGGCTTCGTTTCACAGCATGCTGAGAATGATGAGGAAACACGTGCTTTGTTTGAATCATTATTGAATAATTGTCATATTGAAATTGAGAATGTGCAAAAGGTCAATCGCGATGTTAAGGCCGCGAATGTTAAATTGACCGCTGAGCTTGAGAGTTACAAATCCACCGTTAAAGCTTTTGAATTTCATAACAAAAGATTGTCTGAATTAGAAACTGGTTATCAAAATTCCGTTTCAGAGAAACAACAATTGCAACTCAAGTTTGACACACTTGATGTTAATTCTTTCAAAAAGATAAAATCTTTAAACACGGAAATTTCTGATTTACAAAACCAACTTTCTAAACAAAAAACAGCTTATTCCAATCTTGAAAAAGAAATGGATGAGTTGAAAAAGGATTTTGCAAAGAAAGAAGACAAACTTTTGGAAGAAATCGTAGAGTCAGAACACATGATTGCTCATTTAGAGGAATTAGTGGTTAAGTCGGGTCAGTCGAGTCAAACCATGAAAATGATTTCAAATCAAATTAATCCGATTTACCATACGAAACATAAAATGGCTCTTGGTAACAACACCCCTTGTAATCTCAAGAAAGCTCAGCAAGAACAGAATGTTTTGTACAATGGTAATGTGATTTATACCAAACATGATCCTCCCGTCGTTCGGGATTCTGTGCTAACGATTGAACATGTCGAAGAGAGCATTTCCAAAATGAAACAAAAGGATTTGAAACCCATTGATTACAACAAATTGAACAAACTTTCGGGAATCACTTTTGTTCCACAAACAGAACCGTCTGTGTTTTCCATTAAACGACCATTTGCAAAATTCTTGTCTAAAAAGAAAGTTGTTTCCAAATCTCTTTCAAAATTAGAACAAATGTCCTCTAACAACACTTTTAAAACAAGTGAGGCTAGAAACATTCTCGATGACGTTAAAATGAGAATTCAAGAACTTCAAAACATAGTTAAATCTAAAACTTCCATCGATATTAACAACTGGCATTCTAGTTTTCACATCGAACAGAAAAAGGTGTTTCAAAACGAAATTACTATTCCACTGAATAACATCAGCGCGAGTGTAAAAAATTTTGAACTAGTTTTCTTAAAAGAAACGGCCGACTTTGTCAAGGACCACAAATCCCTGGTAACCGAAGCTAATGATGCTCGTGAAAACATGAATGTTTTGGAAAACCTAAATGATTCTCTCTTCGAAGCTGTTATGACCACTGACATTATGTCCATCATTTTACAAACATATTCTGTTCAAGACGATGAACGACTAAGAGCTGAGACCTCGGCAATTGTTTCAAAATATGAAAATGCTCTTATAAAGCTTGAAAAAGAAAATGTGTCATATTTTAAACAACTGGATCAGAAAAAGGAAGAATGCAAGTATGACAAATTGTCGTATGAGCGTGACTTAAAGAAAATGAAAGAGCAAAATGATCTTTTGAGGGCTCAGCTTGAAAGTCAAAAAGGAAAGGGTGAGGAAACTAAGTTTGCAAAACCATTGACTTCGGAGAAACCAAATGTTTCAAACACGGTTCAAAAACCTAAAATGTCAATTTTACGGTTTGCTCCAAAAGTCGATGAGAAAAAAGATTTGACAAAACCAGTCACTCCAACACCCTTGCCCAAGAAAAATGAAAATGAAAAGATTGTTGACAAAGGAAAAGCGGTTGTCGAAACACCAAAAGTGATAGCACCTGGCCTTTTTAGGATTAGTCCCACTAGTGCGTCTGCCTCCACATCTAAGACAAATGCGTGCAAGAAGGATAATTCTAAAGAGTCTAGGGATGCTAAAAAGGACAACAATTTAAATCCTAATGTGTGTGCCTTGCCTTCTACAGGAGTAGAAAGCACCTCTAGGAGCAGCAGACTAAAGCCTAGGAGCAATACAAGGAACAATAGAGTCTCGCCTGTCTCTAAGAGTAGTTGCAAGAATAAAGCTGAAGAAGTAGAAGAACACCCTAGGAATTTATCGCTTTGTAATAAGAGACATGTTTCATCTGAATGTAATGTCGAAAGTACTGGTTCTAATGCATGTAATGACTCTGTTTGTTTAATATGCAAGAAATGTTTAATTAATGATGTTCATGATGAATGTGTTTCCAAGAATGTGAATGTTACGCCTGAACAAAAGAATGTTCCAAAAAGACCTAGTGCTAGATCCAGATCTATAGAAAGATTAGTTGCACGATTTAGGACTACCACTATTAGTCGAATGCCTAGGAACTATCTTAGGTTTTGTATGTGGATACCAACGGGTAGAGAGTTCACTCTTAAGGACGGCAAATTAGAAATAACTCAAGCTAATCAAGTAGCAACTGTCTATGAGTGTGATTCTGCTTTTACTCCTAACCCCATGGAACCAAATTCAACACGGTTTCCAAATACAAACTCTTCTGTTCTTGGCAGGTTATCGAAATATGTCTTTGGATCGTCGACTCGGGTTGCTCCAAGCACATGACCGGGAATTTAAAGCTGCTGATCAATTTCGTCTGGAAATTCATGGGAACTGTAGGCTTTGGAAATGATCATGTAGCAGCTATTCAGGGTTATGGAGATCTTCGGTTTGAGAATTTTTTAATCACTTGAGTTTACTACGTCGAAGGGTTGGGACACAACTTGTTTTCAGTCGGGCATTTTTGTGATGCAGATTTAGAAGTGGCTTTTAGAAGAAACACGGTTTTATTAGAAATTTGGTTGGTGATGATCTCTTAACTGGTAATCGTAGTACAAACTTGTATGCTATCGACATCAACCAAATAGCTTCTACATCACCAATTTGTCTTATGACAAGGGCAACCGAAACTAAGTCCTGGCTGTGGCATAGACGTTTATCCCATCTCAATTTCGACACCATCAACAAGTTAGCCAAAGACAACATCGTCACCGGACTTCCTAAGTTCAAATACACCAAGGAACACCTATGTCCATCATGCGAACAAGGAAAAAGTAAAAGAGCATCATATAAACCCAAAACCGTACCTAGTTCGGAAGCAAGGTTACATATGTTGCATATGGATTTATGTGGCCCAATGAGAGTTGAAAGCATTAATGGGAAGAAGTATATTCTTGTTATTGTTGATGATTATTCAAGATATACTTGGGTAAAGTTTTTGAGATCAAAAGACGTAGCACCAGGCATCATCATCACCTTTCTGAAGCGTATTCAAGTTCTACTTCAAGCTCCAGTAAGGATTATAAGAACAGACAATGGCACAGAATTTACAAACCAGGAGTTAAGAACTTACCTTGAAGATGTTGGAATCACACACCAAACATCAGTTGTTAGAACTCCACAGCAGAATGGGGTAGTTGAAAGAAGAAATAGAACTCTTGTGGAAGCTGCTCGCACAATGCTAATTTTTTCTAGTGCATCACTATTCTTATGGGCTGATGCTGTAGCCACTGCTTGCTTTACTCAAAACCGATCCCTAGTCCATCCGAGATTCAATAAAACCCCATATGAGCTAGTGAACAACCGTAAACCTGACATCTCTTACCTTCACGTGTTTGGCGCTTTGTGCTATCCGACGAATGACAGAGAAGATCTAGGGAAGTTAAAAGCTAAGGGTGATATTGGAATCTTCATTGGATATTCAGAAAACTCGAGGGCATTCAGGGTGTATAATAGAAGAACGAAAAAGATAATGGAGACGATGAATGTGAAGTTTGATGAGATTTCACAAATGGCTTCTGAGAGATACGCTCTAGAACCCGCGCTTAATCCGATGGCTTCTAATCAAAACGGATTTGGACCCGCACCAAACATGCAGACTTCTGGACACATCAGTTCAGGACTCATACCTCAAGGAGCTCAGTCAACAAACACGGATAAACCTTCAGAACAAGAACAGGAAAATTTCTTCGAGTTAATGTTTGATGAATATTATGGTGGAACTTCGACTAATGCATCTCAACAACATTCCGCTGCACCCGCTCAAAACCATCAACCACCACCACCACCACAAGCTGCATCTACAACAATCGAAGCTGAAGCACCAACTACATCAACATCATCTACATCTACTCAAGCAACTCCAGTACTTGAAACTGTTCTACCAAGCGTTGATGAGCAAAACCAAAACACAAATTTTCAAGAAGAACCAACAAATAATTCAAACGATGTTACGTTAGAAGAAGAAGAAGAAGTATTTGAAAACCCGTTTGCATCAGACTCTGCTGAATCTTCTTCAAGGTTACAAGAACCATCTAACACACACTCGTTCAACCAAAGGTACCCTTCTACGTTTCAATGGACAAAAGACCATCCGTTAGTACATGTTATTGGTGATCCTTCAAAGCCAGTTCAGACAAGGAGACAACTTGCCACCGATCTCGAATTGTGCATTTACATTTGCTCAATAAGCACCAAAGTACCTAAGAACATTCGGGAAGCAATGGCAGAAAACCCATGGATTGAAGCGATGCAGGAGGAATTTCTTCAATACCTGTTACATGACAGTTGGGAACTTGTTGAACGACCACTTGATAAACGAGTTCTTGATCTCAAGTGGTTGTGGAAGAACAAACTGGATGAGGAAATGACTGTCATTCGCAATAAAGCTCGTCTCGTGGCTAAAGGATATCCACAAGAAGAAGGGATAGATTTCGAAGAATCATTCGCACCTGTAGCTAGACTTGAAGCAGTCCGGATTTTCTTAGCCTATGCCGCTCACAAAAACATCACAGTCTATCAGATGGACATTAAGACAGCTTTCTTGAATGGAACTCTGAAAGAAGAAGTGTATGTGAGTCAGCCAGAGGGATTCATCGACAGAGATCATCCAGACTACGTCTACAAGCTTAAGAAAGCAATTTATGGTTTAAAACAAGCTCCAAGAGCGTGGTATGACGAACTATCATCTTTCTTGCTTAAAAACAATTTCACAAAAGGAACGGTTGATGACACATTGTTTATCAAAAAATTCAAAGATGACATTTTGATCGTTCAAATTTACGTGGACGACATTATTTTTGGATCAACCAATCCTAACCATTCAAAACATTTTGAAAATCTCATGAAAAGCAAATTTGAAATGTCCATGATGGGGGAACTAAAATTCTTTCTTGGTTTACAAATCCATCAATCCCCTCGTGGTATTTTTATCAATCAAGCTAAATATACGATAGAGATTTTGAAAAAACATGGAATGGAAAATTGTGATTCTGTTGGTACACCAATGGTCACTTCACCAAAAATAGGTGCTGATTTGTTTGGGAAACCTATCGATCCGAAGAAATATCAGAGCATGATCGGTTCTCTCATGTACCTGACTGCTAGTCGACCAGATATTCAATTTGCTGTATGTTTATTAGCACGGTTTCAGGCAAAGCCTACCGAACTTCACCTCAAAGAGGTTAAACGGATCTTTCGGTACCTACGAAGCACCATTAACATGGGACTTTGGTATCCGAAGGATTCGGGGTTTAATCTAACAGCATTTTCAGATGCAGACCATGCTGGTGATCAAGTTACAGCAAAAAGTACATCAGGTGGAGCACAATTTTTGGGTGAAAAGCTAGTAAGCTGGTCATCAAAGAAACAGGATTGTACTGCGCTATCAACCGCCGAAGCCGAGTATGTGTCTCTATCTGCGTGTTGTGCCCAAGTTCTTTGGATGAGGACACAACTCACAGATTATGGCTTTACTTTTGATAGAATACCTATGTATTGTGACTCAAAAAGTGCCATAGCCATCTCGTGCAATCCCGTACATCACTCTAAGACGAAGCATATCAAAGTCCGCTACCATTTCATCAAAGAACACGTGGAAGAGGGTACTGTTGAATTATTTTTCGTTAAGACTGATTACCAACTCGCCGATCTATTTACTAAAGCCCTTCCAAAAGAAAGGTTTGACTATTTAGTTCGACGAATTGGCATGCGAAGCCTAACTCCTGAGGAGCTAGAACGTTTTCTCGAATCTTCTTGAAAAATGTTTTCAAAACCGCTTCGCTGTAAATATTTTTGAAAAACAAAATACAAAATTTGAAAAATCAACAAAAACAAAATACAAAAAAATATAAAATTTCAAAAAATATAAAATCAAAATCCAAAAATATTCTTCTCACGACATGTCTCTCGTATAAATCAATATTATGTACGTTTCTAGAAATGTCATTCAACAATGATACGGACATGTACAGATGCTTGAGCGGGAGTTCTTTTTAATGTTTTTCAAAAACATGTCGTCTCTCAAAATTTTCTTCACGATGGCTTTCGTATACATCAGTACGAAACCCGGATTTCAATGATGACTTCTGATTATTTTTTTAAATCAAGGACTCGTACGTTCAATGACGAAATCTTCTTCAAAAAGTTCGAGTCTAAACAAACGAAAAAGATTTCAAACATAAAACTCGTTTTCAAACAAAATTCTTGAGCACTTTTTCAAGATTGTTCAAAAGATTTTTTCAAAATCTCTCAAAATTAGTGCTCAAGATAACTCCCTCAAAACCCTTAAGTAATTTTAAATATGCTATCAATAAGGGGGAGTATAAACACTAAAATGTTCCGATTTCATGCAAAATCAAATCTGTCTTTCTCTCCAAAAGCTTTTTCTTAATCAGTTGATATCAAAAATATCACGCTATGCTATTTTTGAGGGGGAGAAGACATGATTAAAATGTGATCAAAGATGTTTAAAGATTGTGGCTGAATCTCAAAAGAGCTCGACTCAGTAAGTACCAATGAATTGACGAAACTTAAAATGTCAGTAATCGAAAAGACTTGTCCTGGACGGGTAATAATTTCAAGCTAGTCTAACTAGTGATGTAAGCGTGTCTCGAATAGGACTTGTCTGAGTAGAATGTACCGTATCGAGAGACTTTCTTTGGACTTGACCAGGACGGGTAATAACTTCAAGCTAGTCTAACTAGTGATGTAAGCGTGTCTCGAATCAGTCATGTTCACTGAAAGTGGATCAATTCAAAAAGTGCAAACTCCTCATGCATGTGCAAATTTCTTAAAAAATTCATGAGCACATGTGAAGGGGGAGTCCTTCATAAGAAACAAAAACTCTCAAAGTGTCAACAAAAATGTGTTTATATTCATAAACACTTTGAGAGATTTTCAATCAAAGGTTTCATGGCAATTATAGGATTCATGGAGTTATAAGGTGACTAAGGTTAGGAAAAACCGTCCTATGATCCGCCAGAGCCGGAGGGATCTACCCAAGGACAAATCCAATAGATTAGAATTAGAAGTCCTTAGGTATGATTGAAAAAAGGAGAAAATGAGAAAGGAGAAAGAAGGGGTTGAAGAATTAAAAAGAAAAGTTATGAAAAAGGGTGAAAAGAAATAGCCCTCCATATGTTCAACCTTAGGGCAGACACCGGGTTCAACTCATATGCTACTGGTTGTTGCTAAGGTGACACCAGTATTGAAGACAAAGACGTCATAGACCCAGTGACGCACTGCACTAAACATTCTTAACCACTCAAGTTCTCTTAAAAGAGCTTGTTTCATTCTCACGGGGAACCGGTGTAATCTATCGACTTATCTCTTAGAGATGGTTGATATTGAAGCAGGAGACCTCTCCCTAATCTCCGCATAGGAAACCAAATGTGCACTTATCGAGTCTAGAGCCCCGAGATTCATCAAAAGATCTCATAGGAACACATGATATTTCTACACTGGTTGTTCATCATTAAGGACGCCAGATGTAAACTTAAGAGTCCTACGCAGATCATAGCAATCTGCCAGAACATTTATGAGGGGATTCACTTTTGTGATTCTCAATGATTGAATGGAAATTCCTGCCAGGGTCAACATCAAACAGCCCTGACAGCAGGTCACTTCGGTAATTCTTTATGGGTTACGCTTAGTGTTCGCGGTGGTTTCAAACGGTCTACAGTCGTGGAGTGATCCCCAGCGACTCACCCAGTCATTGAGCTACTAAGTAGGTCTTGTAAGCTCTCTCGAGAGTATCTGACATGGGAACGGCCTTGGTAAGGGTTAGAAGGAGTCTTCACACTATGCTGTTGACGATCTCTAATTCTTATCTGTAAGTACCGGATGTTTTATTGCTAACTGTTTATATGCAGGGACACTTCATCTCCATGGCAACAGATTCCACGTGCTCATACATACATCTGGAAGTTAAAGAAAGCTCCCTCAAAGATCTATACAACACAAAGTTCAAAGAAAGATTCTACGCCAAAAAGAAGAATCTACAAAGTATAAAGACTAAAGATCAAAGTGAAAGAAAGGGAACTACGTGCATATGAATATCCAAGTCCAAAGATGTATGAGCATGTTGGAATGGCAAACAACCACCACAGACGCAGAAGTGACAAAAGGCAGATAACTCCACCTCACAAAGGAACAAAGAACGATGAAAAATCAGTTATCAAAGATCACAAAGCATGAAGGAACAAAGACTAATGACTATTCTACAACGACACACAAAGTTAAAGATAAAGAACACGGAAGACCCACTCATGTGGAGCATCATTCGAATGACCACCCCTTAAGGGGAGATTGTTAGCATTAAAAATATGTATTATGAAGTGATGGTCATTCTCATATTGTAACTTTGTGTCGTTTGTTAAGATTAGTAATAGTTTAGTCATTGGGCCTTGGACTTGGCAAGCTAATATGTTATGTGCTATGTTTCATAAGCCTAGTTATCCAACCATGTGACCAAGTCCAAGCCCAAGCCCATAGAAAGCCCATAGGGCATCTCATGTTAAGAACTATTTAAACACCTCAAAGGCTCATTTGAGGTGTGTGCTTGTGTGTGTATTTATGTGTGTTTTATTAATCAAAGCTCTCATCATTTCCATCTCTCTCTCATATATACGATTCACATATATATATACATCAAGTCACCATCTTTCCATCTTTCCTTCTTATTCTGCTTATATTGTGTGTGATAAAGTTGTGATATTTAAGGTCCTACAAACATTTTAAACGGCTAGGATCAAACAGACCAATCCAATGGCTGGGGATTGGTGGGAAATGACCCAGTAGGTCCCACAAACTCAGAAAATGGCTACAAAAGGGAAAAGATGCAGAAGAGATAATTTATTAGATTAGTTTAGATTAGAGTAGTGTCGAATAGTTTAATTCTCAAATTCTAGTGTAATATTTAGCTTTTAAGCATTGTATTAAGCTTTGTCAGTGTAATTTTAACCTTTTCTAAGAATCAATTTCAAGTTTCATTTGTTATTTATATCAGTTTATGCAATTCACTCTTATTTCAAAAATCACTAAAAGCTTATTTGTTGTTTCTAGTTGTCATTCTGGGTTTATAAAGCTAAATTAAGCTTTGACAAAGCTTATTTAAGCTTTTATACACCTCAGTTTTCTTTTTAGTTCATAAAAGAAAAATACTAAAAAAAATCAAATTAAATAGTAAGAAAATAAAAAAATTCATGTTACAAGCAGATTGGGCAATGGAGTATGATGGATGATGATATGTCTCTGGTTTAGAACCTTTTGGGAGGTGATAGGATTGGTTACATGTTCATTGGTTCATTGTTCTCAGTTTGATTCCATTGTAAGCCTTTTTACCATTTTTTTACATTTCACTGTAGATGTAAGTTTATTGCTTTGATCTTTGTAATTTCATGTTTAATTAGTATTGTTAAGTTATAATATTAAGTAAAATCAGTGTTGTGTTCATTGGATTAAGCTTGTACTAAAAATCAATATCTCACTGTGTAATACTTAATCTTGACAAAATTGTGTATTCTGCTTGTGGTGTGTTTGATTATTGTTCATTTGATCTTAGTTAATCATCTTATAGTAGTTAGAATCAGTCTCATGATCTTATACAATCAATTGTGGTGTAAAACATAAAACAGTTTAGTTATAGGGTTGTTTGGCACAAAGGATTACCCTGTGCATTTGTGGTATTCAGTTGCTAAATCTTACTTTGACATGTTTGCCTAGGTTCTAATATCACAGATAAGTAATAAAATTGGGTTAGTTTAGTGTAGAAAGTCAAAATCCAACTTAACAAGCCATAGCAGTTGACTGTGTGGGTTTGACAATCCCATATCAGCCTTACATGCTTATTTTTTGTTATAATTACATAAAATAGTCTTAATATAACTTAAATCATCATATTCAGTCAATAGGATTTGATTAAAGTTCAATATAGTCAAACTAGCAAAGTTCTATCAAAAGTCAAATTTCTGTTTCTCAGATTTTATCAAAACTTCCAGGATTTTTGTAGAATTGTGTGGTTGCTTATTTGATCTGAAAATTAGTTTAGTAATACTCTACCACCTCAACTTCAAGGTCTCAGTACCATTTTATTTTTAGGAATTTTTCTGCTGGGTCCCACTTACTCTCAAACTCACTTGCAGGGCAAGGGTGTGCCCTGCACATCAGCAGACTCACCCATCACCACCACTTTGGTGGTGATTTGTGACCACCTCAGTGGGCCCCACACTTCAAACTTAGTTCCATAGAACCCCCCTCCTACCAGGGAGTAGTATTTGACCTTTTGTTTGACCTGAATCACTGTGGACCCCACCTAGAATAAGCCCTTAACTCTGTCCCCATTCTGTGTTGAATTTAGTTTTTGGAATTGCTTATTTGTGCTTATCAGCTTATCTACTGAGCTTATTTGGCTAAATTTAGCTTTGACAAGTCCAACAAACTTATTTAGACCAGATTCATCCATAGTGGGTCCCACATAAGCTCATTTGAGCTTATTTCCAACTTCAGTCAACAAAAGTCAACTGTGGAAGTAATAAGCTTCCACAGTGCTTATTTTTAAGCTATAAAATATTTGTTTTCACAAAAGTTATCTATTTTTAAGTATAAATTAGTTTTGTAAAAGAAAAATCCAGAAAATACAATATAAAAATAAGTGATAGTTTCTATTTAATTTAATTTAATTTTCATTTTCATTTTTAGATTTTAATTAAGTAATTTGTGTTTTTATATTTTTATTAATTTCCTTTTAAGTTAAATTAAATTTCATAATTTTCTCAGATTTTTGTTTTGTCATTTATTATTTATTATAATTAATATTAGTTTATTTAGTAATTAATCAATAAATAAGTTATAAATAGCATAATTAATTTTTATATAGCAACACCTAGTTTTTATATTTTTTATAGCTTTTATAAGTTATAATATAGTTTTATAAACTTTTTCATAATTTTCTAAGTTAGTTTAATATTATTTGTAATTTAAAATAGTTTAATTAGTTTAATTAATATAAATAGTTTTTAATTAATAAAAAGACAAAAACATTTATTTTTATTTTTTATACTTTCTTCAAGTTCATTTTAAGTTTTAGAAATTATTTTTACAAGTTTTTAGTTTAATTTGTAGTATTTATAATTTTTAGTTTTAATTAAATTAGTTTTAATTAAATAGTTAAATAGTTTTTAATTAAATAATTAATAATAAATAATAAAATAATCTAAAAAATAGTTTTCTTTTTAATTTAATTTTATTTTAAGTTTAAGTTTATAGAATTTTCATTTTTAACCCCTATAGTTTATTTTTCTTAAAACTCACCTTTTTCTCAGCACGCAATCGCGTCTGATTTTAATTTGGTGTACGTTTATACGTAATAGATATTTAGGTTTCACGTAATCGTTAAGATAGTTTATTTAAGTCATTTTAAGTTATAAAACCCTAGTGTAATCACACACACACACTTTATACCTTTTTTTGTTCACATTCACTCAATCACAGATTCGTTTTTAATACCATCACAACCTCGTTGGGACATTACGACCCGGGAAAACACTGTATTCCACGGAAGCATTTGCCTCAGCTGTTTGACTATTACATTTGGCCATTCACAAGTGGTTGATCAATAATTATCTGACCGTTTGAGGCGAATCAAAATTTGGCGCCGCTGCCGGGGAGGTTGTGCGCTTATTTTAAACGATTTTGCGTATTAGTGATTCTGGATATACATCCATTGTATATTTACCATCTTTTATCTATATTTTTATAAAACAAAACACAAAAATATTCACCTTTACACCCCTACCTATTTGATTCTTCATTTTTCATCCCCAAAAAACCCTTTGATTCTACCTTCTTCCACTTGTCCCATAATTGATTCTAATGGCATCTCTCGATGACGATTTCTTTAAACAAAGGGCCTTTAAAAGCAAAGTTGAAAAACTTATGGCCTTGTCAAAAATGTCGAGATATCATGTTGATTATGATGGACCTTCGATTCCTATTCCCACTCCGGTGAGGGAAAGAGATCATGCAACCGAGGTGACAAAGGACCCTGTACTTTCCTCTGACTATGAAAGTGCTAAATACGTCCAACCTACGGTTGTCCAAAAATCTAAGCTCACAATTGATCCTTACCTTTCACGGTTTAAGGTTAAAAGTTTGTCAAGCAAACGTACAGAGTTTAGGGCAGTGACTGAAAAGAACGACTTACCCAATCTTCACATTTATCAAAAACAAAAACCCGAGACCATAACAGAAGTGGTGAAAATTCCTAGCTCTCAGAGCACACCACTTGTCCCACCTCCAGATTTTGTTCCTTGTGTCGGTTGTGGTGAGCCGCTTTTCGGTTTTCCATGTCGTTGGTGTACATGTGAACAATGTGGTAATGATATTCAAGACGGGAGTTGTTTGTTTTGTGGATCGAGTAATTCATTTGCTTATGATCCTAATCAAAACTTATTCAACGACTCCTCAAATTTTTCCAACTACCCATCACATTCATACAAGCAAGAATCATATTATCCAAATCTTGATGATGCTTCGTATCAAAATACACCAAGCCAGACTCAACAGTTTTACTGTTGTGAGTACTGTGGAGGTCCACACTTTAGCTCCGATTGTCAAACAAGGAATCTATTTTCTTGTAACAATTACGACTATTCGTTTCAAGACCCACCTCCACAGTGCCAAATGATTCAAGCAACTCCTCATATCCAGCAAGACCCTTATATAGAGGTTCTTGAGAAACTTAAAAATCTTAAGGAGAAGTTGGCTAATATGTCGTCTCTCAATGCACCAAGTTTTTCTTGTGTACATTGTGGGGGTCCTCATGATGATTTTCAATGTCAACCGTATTATAAACCTGAACATTGTTCTAGTTCTTATACATTCGGATTTGACACATCCACACCCCCACAGTCTCCACTCACTCAATATTCTCGTGATAAATCTATCACGGAATTACTTGCTGAAAAACATGCTGCTAGAGACGAAAGAAGCATGGAAGAATTACTAGTCTTAGAACGAGCAGCTATAACACGTACCAAATTTCAAAATGCTGTTTTTCTCGATGAGAATGATGAAAGTGATGATACCTCATCAAGTTCATCAGTTGAGACTCCTTCCATGGAAATACAGGGAGAAAGGAATATAACTGAATCACCAGCAGTAGAAATAATGGAACTTGTAGAATCCATTACTGCTAGTCCTTCTCAACTCCCTGAGTATGATGTTATCACACCCGAGGTTCCCACTCATTCTCTGAGCATGGGGGACGAGCATCTTGACACTGTTCCTGAAAAGGAATCGGACGAATTCATAAAGTCTAGTGTTGAGAACCTTGTCTCAATCCCAAGTGAGTCACTGGGAATTCTTGATCATGTGTGTGATATTCCTCCCCCTCTTGTCTTTCCAAATGATCATATTGAGATGTTCTCTGATTCTGATGAGAACTATTCTTTATCTTGTGGAGACATAAGTTATGTGGGGGAATTACCTTCTGAGCTTGTCAACTCGGAAGAAGAGAATGATGAAGAAATAATCCAAGACGAAGCTCTTCGTCTTACTTTACTAAATGCTAATCTTCTCATTCTAGAATCGAGGCTTTTAATGAAGAGCCTATTTCATCTCCTATCCCCGTCAAGGATAGTGAGATTTTGATCAATGATTCTATTCCGGAATTGCAAACGTTCCATTTTGATCAAACGGGAGAGAAGATAAGTGGTATCACCACTCCTCATTCTTATAATTCTCTTCCCGTTTATGAATCATTTACTTTTGAGGAGTGCCCCAATGAACTCACTCAATTCAATCCCGAATACGAATCATTCACCTTTGAGGAATTCTCCTGTGAACTCACTCATATCATATCTCCACCGGAGTATGATAACTTTTATTTTGATCTAGACATACCCATAATATGTCTTGATCAAACGAGCTTAAAAGAGGAGATTCATGAAACTATGAATTCTCCTATTGAGGAAGAAGAGTTAGTTATGATTTTCATCATGACTTTCTTTCTTTTCTTCATATATCCTGTGGCTTATCCTGTTCTTCACTCTTTCGGGAGTGAAGACATTATCTTAGATCCCGGCATTCTCATTTATAAATTATGAGCCGGTTACTTATCTCATCGGTGTGGAACTTTCACGTGCTTCAAATGTTTATCTAAACATCTTGAATGAAAGTCCGATGCAGATTGTCTCTTCCACATCAGGCTTCCCCATGGACAAATTAATTCGGGGTCGAGTCAAGCTAGCGACTCGGTAAATAAAAACAGTAGCATTCACTTAGGGTTTTCACCCTAAGTGTGGGGGAGATACTAACCCACATGATGTATATATGTAAATATCTCTAAAAAAAAAAAAAAAAAAAATGTAAATATAGTGATAGCTTCTATTTAAGAAGTTTTATCTAAAAAAATTTATATGTATGTATATACACATAAAATAATGGCTAGTAATATTTCCTTCTTACGTTCTAAGTGTTGGTTTAACACCCGGTACTTTGAATATTGAGGACAATATTCAGTTCTAAGTGTGGGGGGAGATTCGTTATTCTAACGAATTTAAACACATGTTCCATCAAGAACCCCCATTTTAGCCAAAAATTTTAAAATTTTTTCTCACTTAGAACGCAATAAATGGTTATCAGTCCGCCATGTCTAACCCACATAAGGATTGGCTAATACAGGAGCAAACGGTTCTTGGTAAAGATAACTTAAATCCGTTTATGGCTTGCAATTTGCCCAAAATTGTATGGTTCCTCAACTCCCCATCATCCTCAAAAGATAATGAGTTGGCTAGCCCGCAAGATTATGGCTTGTGGTAAAGGCAGTGGAAAAACCATAATTGGTAATCAGCTCACAAAGATGTTGACTATTCCATCAAGAGTTGGCTAGTCCAGAAGCAAACGGCTTTTGGTAAAGACTAATCAAATCCGTTGACAGCTGGTGGTTTGCTCAAAATCACACGGTTATCAGGTGTGCCACAGTTCTTACATCTGGCTACTCCAGAAGTGATGGATTTTGGTAAAGAGTTTTTCAAACCCATTAAGTTTTTCTCAAAAGATTGCTAGGGACTAGCAATAGTTTAGTGTGGGGGATTGATGAGTGTCTAAATACTCATCATTTTATACCAATCTGAGCTGCCAAAACATTCAAAAACACTCAAATATGCATCAAAATACTGAAAATATCTTAGAAGTGTGTTTTATATGTTTCAAATGCAAAATATACAAAAACAGATGAAAAACGTACAAAGTTTGCATAATTGGCAGTTTCAGTCCCTCAAGTTTCATAAATTGGCAAAACTAGTCCCTGGTTATTCTAAAAACATGAAAATATCACCAAAGGTCCTTTTTAATCATAAAGTTACATATTTAGTCCTTTGGTGTAAAGTTTCACAAAATTACAAGTTTAGTCCCTATACTTTGGAAATTGACATAAATGGTCTCTAGGATGTAAAAACTTTGAGAAAAATCAATTTTGGTCCTTGTATTACTAATCTATTTCAGGAATGGTCCTTGGTGTGAAGTTTGGTGAAATTACATAATTGGTCCCTCAAGTTTGGCAGTTTGTCAGTTTTGGTCCCTGGACTTTCAAATAATGGCAGAATTAGGCCCTGGTGGAATATTTTGGATAAAAAGTCAATTTTGGTACTTGGATAATCACAAATTGTCAAATTTGATCCCTGGTTGAAAGTTTTGAAGGAATTACAAGTTGGTCCCTGAAGTTTCAATTTTGGCAAATTTAGTCCCCGGATATAAAAAATAGAAAAATATCAAAACAGGACCTTGTACTATTCAATATTGGCAAGTTTGGTCCTTGTGACAACCTTGGAAGAAACACAAACCCAGCCCCTCAACTTTTAAATAATTACAAAATTAGTCCTTGTGTGAAATAAACCAAACCGGACCCTAATGTAATTATTCAACCAAAAACAAATCCAACCCAACATACCAAGCCCACCCACTATCCTACCCCTGGCCCAAAAATAATACCAGCCCACCCCCTTGGTCAATACCCGGTCAACACAACCAAACCACCCAGTCATCCCTAACCTTTCCCTCCAATACCACCCTCACCACACAGACCACCAAAACCACTCACCCTCCCACAGTTTTCACTTCCACAACTTGCTCCCCACTCCTCTCCACCTCACACAACCCTCCAAAACCCCTACAAACTTCTCCACGCATAACACTGACACCCCACGACTTTTGGCGGGAAAAAACATTTTAAACGGCTAGGATCAAACAGACCAATCCAATGGCTGGGGATTGGTGGGAAATGACCCAGTGGGTCCCACAAACTCAGAAAATGGCTACAAAAGGGGAAAGATGCAGAAGAGATAATTTATTAGATTAGTTTAGATTAGAGTAATGTCGAATAGTTTAATTCTCAAATTCTAGTGTAATATTTAGCTTTTAAGCATTGTATTAAGCTTTGTCAGTGTAATTTTAACCTTTTCTAATAATCAATTTCAAGTTTCATTTGTTATATCAGTTTATGCAATTCACTCTTATTTCAAAAATCACTAAAAGCTTATTTGTTGTTTCTAGTTGTCATTCTGGGTTTATAAAGCTAAATTAAGCTTTGACAAAGCTTATTTAAGCTTTTATACACCTCAGTTTTCTTTTTAGTTCATAAAAGAAAAATACTAAAAAAATCAAATTAAATAGTAAGAAAATAAAAAAATTCATGTTACAAGCAGATTGGGCAATGGAGTATGATGGATGATGATATGTCTCTGGTTTAGAACCTTTTGGGAGGTGATAGGATTGGTTACATGTTCATTGGTTCATTGTTCTCAGTTTGATTCCATTGTAAGCCTTTTTACCATTTTTTTACATTTCACTGTAGATGTAAGTTTATTGCTTTGATCTTTGTAATTTCATGTTTAATTAGTATTGTTAAGTTATAATATTAAGTAAAATCAGTGTTGTGTTCATTGGATTAAGCTTGTACTAAAAATCAATATCTCACTGTGTAATACTCAATCTTGACAAAATTGTGTATTCTGCTTGTGGTGTGTTTGATTATTGTTCATTTGATCTTAGTTAATCATCTTATAGTAGTTAGAATCAGTCTCATGATCTTATACAATCAATTGTAGTGTAAAACATAAAACAGTTTAGTTATAGGGTTGTTTGGCACAAAGGATTACCCTGTGCATTTGTGGTATTCAGTTGCTAAATCTTACTTTGACATGTTTCCCTAGGTTCTAATATCACAGATAAGTAATAAAATTGGGTTAGTTTAGTGTAGAAAGTCAAAATCCAACTTAACAAGCCATAGCAGTTGACTGTGTGGGTTTGACAATCCCATATCAGCCTTACATGCTTATTTTTTGTTATAATTACATAAAATAGTCTTAATATAACTTAAATCATCATATTCAGTCAATAGGATTAGATTAAAGTTCAATATAGTCAAACTAGCAAAGTTCTATCAAAAGTCAAATTTTTGTTTCTCAGATTTTATCAAAACTTCCAGGATTTTTGTAGAATTGTGTGGTTGCTTATTTGATCTGAAAATTAGTTTAGTAATACTCTACCACCTCAACTTCAAGGTCTCAGTACCATTTTATTTTTAGGAATTTTTCTGCTGGGTCCCACTCACTTGCAGGGCAAGGGTGTGCCCTGCACATCAGCAGACTCACCCATCACCACCACTTTGGTGGTGATTTGTGACCACCTCAGTGGGCCCCACACTTCAAACTTAGTTCCATAGAACCCCCTCCTACCAGGGAGTAGTATTTGACCTTTTGTTTGACCTGAATCACTGTGGACCCCACCTAGAATAAGCCCTTAACTCTGTCCCCATTCTGTGTTGAATTTAGTTTTTGGAATTGCTTATTTGTGCTTATCAGCTTATCTACTGAGCTTATTTGGCTAAATTTAGCTTTGACAAGTCCAACAAACTTATTTAGACCAGATTCATCCATAGTGGGTCCCACATAAGCTCATTTGAGCTTATTTCCAACTTCAGTCAACAAAAGTCAACTGTGGAAGTAATAAGCTTCCACAGTGCTTATTTTTAAGCTATAAAATATTTGTTTTCACAAAAGTTATCTATTTTTAAGTATAAATTAGTTTTGTAAAAGAAAAATCCAGAAAATACAATATAAAAATAAGTGATAGTTTCTATTTAATTTAATTTAATTTTCATTTTCATTTTTAGATTTTAATTAAGTAATTTGTGTTTTTATATTTTTATTAATTTCCTTTTAAGTTAAATTAAATTTCATAATTTTCTCAGATTTTTGTTTTGTCATTTATTATTTATTATAATTAATATTAGTTTATTTAGTAATTAATCAATAAATAAGTTATAAATAGCATAATTAATTTTTATATAGCAACACCTAGTTTTTATATTTTTTATAGCTTTTATAAGTTATAATATAGTTTTATAAACTTTTTCATAATTTTCTAAGTTAGTTTAATATTATTTGTAATTTAAAATAGTTTAATTAGTTTAATTAATATAAATAGTTTTTAATTAATAAAAAGACAAAAACATTTATTTTTATTTTTTATACTTTCTTCAAGTTCATTTTAAGTTTTAGAAATTATTTTTACAAGTTTTTAGTTTAATTTGTAGTATTTATAATTTTTAGTTTTAATTAAATTAGTTTTAATTAAATAGTTAAATAGTTTTTAATTAAATAATTAATAATAAATAATAAAATAATCTAAAATATATTTTTCTTTTTAATTTAATTTTATTTTAAGTTTAAGTTTATAGAATTTTCATTTTTAACCCCTATAGTTTATTTTTCTTAAAACTCACATTTTTCTCAGCACGCAGTCGCGTCTGATTTTAATTTGGTGTACGTTTATACGTAATAGATATTTAGGTTTCACGTAATCGTTAAGATAGTTTATTTAAGTCATTTTAAGTTATAAAACCCTAGTGTAGTCACACACACACACTTTATACCTTTTTTTGTTCACATTCACTCAATCACAGATTCGTTTTTAATACCATCACAACCTCGTTGGGACATTACGACCCGAGAAAACACTGTATTCCACGGAAGCATTTGCCTCAGCTGTTTGACTATTACAGTTGGCCATTCACAAGTGGCTGATCAATAATTATCTGACCGTTTGAGGCGAATCACTACTCCAGAAGTGATGGCTTTTGGTAAAGAGTTTTTCAAATCCATCAAGTTTTTCTCAAAAGATTGCTAGGGACTAGCAATATTTTAGTGTGGGGGATTGATGAGTGTGTAAATACTCATCATTTTTACCTTTTCTGAGCTGCCAAAACATCTAAAAACACTCAATATTGCATCAAAATAGTGAAAATATCCCAGGAATGTGTTTTAAATGTTTCAAATGCAAAATAATCAAAAACAGATGAAAAACGTACAAAGTTTGCAAATTTGGCAGTTTCAGTCCCTCAACTTTCAAAAGTTGTCAAATCTAGTCCCTGGTTGTTCTAAAAACTTGAAAAAGTCACCAAAGGCCCTTTTAAATCAAAAGTTACATAATTAGTCCTTTGGTGCAAAGTTTCACAAAATGTCAAGTTTAGTCCCTGAAGTTTGGAAAATTGTCAAAAATGGTTCCTGGGATATTAAAACTTTGAGAAAAATAAATTTTGTCCTTGTACTTCTCATATATGGCAGGATTGGCCCTTGATTGGCAAGTTTGGTGAAATTTCACATTTGGTCCCTGGAGTTTGAAAGTTTGGCAAAAATAGTCTCTGGGAAATTTAAAATGGAAAAAATCAACTTTGGACCTCATACTATTCATCATTGGCAGGAAATAACCTTGTAACAAACTTTGGAAGAACGCTAAATTACACCCCCAAACTTTCGGATAAATTACAAATTTGGTCCTTGTGATATACAAAACCAAACCGGACCCTTAATAATACTACTACTCCAAAACAAATCCAATCCATAAACACCCCAGCCCACTTCCCTTATTTTTGGCCCACTCCACAACGGCCCAAACGCCCCTTAATATTAAACACAGGGTCAAACTTTGACCCTGAGGTCAAACGAGTCAAACAACCATCACCACCCAGCCTTCCCTCCCACTTGCAGAACCATCAAATCACCACCACCCCACTATCCCTGTCCAATCCACCGCCCAAACCACCACTCTCACTTAATACAACAAGCCATAATAAATGCTTCCCCCTCCCCTCAAGTTATCAGACTCAATTTGCAAAATTGAGTTTTGGCGCCAAAAACACGTGGCTTTCAATCAGAGGTCTTCCAGTGATCCAATGGCTCAGAACTGATGTGGGATTTACTCAGAAGATAAATGAAACCCTAATGGTGGCCTATAAATAGCATAGAAGTCCAAGAAGCAAGGTGTTAGCTTAATTTTCATAATTTTAGGTCATTTAAGTAATTTTCGTTTTATCTTGGTGTAATTTAGTTTCAAATCAGTGTAATATCTCTTTTTAATGTATCTTTGAAGTTTCTTAGTAATCAAAATCAAGTTTTAAGTTACAATTTATATTGTGCAAATTTCAATTTATTTCAAGTTTTAATCAAAGCTGTGTTGTTGTCATTAATAGATCTTATGGACTCTTAAGCTCATTTAGGCTCCTAGAAAGCTCAAATAAGCTTTTAGAAACCATTAAAATACAGCTTAGGTATTAAAAATCAAAAATCACAAAAACAGTCAACAAATGTCAACCTTTACAGGATTTTGAAATGAACATTGGAGTAGGGTAAATATTGGATGGCCCTGGGTTAGTGGTCTTGTGGAAGACCTATAGGAGTGGATTTGAGGTTCTTGGTTCTTGGTTTAAGCTGGATTGCATATTGTAAGCCCTCGAAAACTCATCTCTGTATTGGTACTGTAGCATTGCTTATTTCATTGCCTTATAGCTTTTCTGTGTTTATCTAGTGCTAATTAGTTATAATCTTGCATAAAATTAGTACCTTGTTAGTTGAATTTCATAGTTGCTTTGATTTTCCAATTTGGCAGTCTAATTAGTAGTATCTGTAATCTTGTAATTTTGTTGTTACTTTCTGTGTTCAAGTGCTCAAATAAGTTTAATATATCATAGCAAGTATCCTTCGATAAGTTTCATAGCCTTAACATCCATTTTGTTTTGAAAATTACAAGACAGACTTTTAAAAGGTGTGTTTGGATCAGTAAGATCCTAAGTGTTCAAGTATTCATTTGTTGTTGTTTCTTGTTTAAATCAGTCACTTAGGACATAACTAGCTCAGAACAACAATAAAACCCAAGGTTCATTCAGTAGAAAGTAAAAATCATACAAAACTTGGCCTAGTTTACCCTCTGTGTTGGATTAAGAGTGGCTTATGCCCCAAATCCATTCACTTGTGAGTGGTTTAGCTCAAAATAGTCTTATTATAGCTTAATTCATCAATTTCAATCAGTAGGATAAGATCAAAGTTCATTTAAGTCAACTTTTCACAAAACCTCAAAAAGTCAAAAATTGCCTTTATCTCAGAAAACTAAAACTTGGAGTATTTATTGTGATTTTTGTGTTAAGTTTGAGACTTTGAGCTTTTCAGTAATTAAAGTGTGCCACCTAGTCTACAAAAGCCCATAAACAGCTTATTTTTGGTATTTTTGTACAAGCTTGTGCATTAGCTTAAAGTGACCTGCAGGGCAAAAACTTGCCCTGTGCACAGGTTTTGACCATTTTTCTTAAGAGATTTGTGACTTACCCAGTGGGACCCACCCTTAGCTTTTTGGCTTTTTGGAAAGCCATACACCCCATTTTGATAAACCAAGGCTTATTTCAGCCTTTTGAGCTTATTTGATAGGGCTGCAAGCCCCATCAAGTTTGGCCATCATCTGAGTAAACACTGAGTACTCAGTGTAAGACCCCAAATTCATACCTTCACCCAAGCTTCATTAATAAGCAATAAGCCCTGCTAATTGGCTTATTGGGTAGCGTACCAGTACACCTTCATAAGTCAACCTTTAGTTTGGACTCCTGAGCTCTTTTGTGGACCCCACATTGGTCCAAAACTACCTATCTCAGGACTGTTTGGTCTGAGTATAAGCATAAATGCTTATTTGTGATTAATTGCTTATTCAGTGTGTTTCATTGTTCCATTTGGCTTATTTTAAGTTAATATTCATCTGTGTATGCTTATTTGTTATTTGAATAGCTTTTGCAACATAGCATAAGTCCTAATAAGCTATTTGTCAACTGTTTGGAAAACAAGGGGGTGCACACAGCTTATTTTTAAGCCAAAACAAAAGTTGTTTCACAAAAGTTTCTTATTTTCATCTTATTTTTAGCTGTCAAAAAGAAAAACACCAAAAAACCAAACATAAAATTAGTGATAGCTTCTATTTAATAGATTCTATCTTTTTCAATTTTCTTTTCAGCTTATTAATAAGCACTTTTCCATTTTTATAATTTTCTTAATTTTCTTGTTCCTTTAAGTAGTTAAAAAAAATTTCTTAGATTTTTCCTAAACAGTTTACTATTTATTAGAATTAAAAGTAGTTTAAATAATTAAAAAAGTAATATTAGTAATTAATTAGTTTTCTTAAATTTTAATTAACAACAGTAAGTTTTTATAATTTTCCTAGGTTTTATAAATTAGTTAAGACTTTTAGAAAATATATTTTTAATTTCTACTATTCATTTTCCAATTTTCTCATTTAATTTAGTTAATTTAGATTTAAATTAATTAAAAGGTAAATAATTAGTGAAATAGTCTAAAAATAATTTCTAGAAGCTTTTTATAATTTTGTAGGATTCCTGTTATGGTTAAATAGTTTTGTAAATTTTTCCATAATTTTCTAAGTCTTTTAAGTATTATTAGTAATTTAAAATATTTTAATTAGTTTAATTAATATAATTAGTTTTTAATTGATAAAAAACTCATAAAAAGACAAAAATATTTATTTTTATTTTTTTATACTTTCTTCAAGTTCATTTTAAGGTTTCAAAATTATTATTGCAAGTTTTTAGTATAATTTGTAATCTTTATAATTTTTTGTTAATTTAAATTAGGTTTAAAATAGATTTTAAATAGTTTTATTAATTAAGTAATATTTAAATATTAAAATAATCATTTTTATAATTTCATTTTCAGTTTAAACTTTCTTTTAATTTTAAGTTTTCAAAAGTTTTACTTGCACCCCCTGTAGTTTGTAATTTGCTAAAACCCACTTTTCTGTCTGTTACATGATTCCAAATTGTGAATTTGTGCATATATCTGTATATCTGTTATTGTGTATATCATTGTGCAAATTCCAAATATCAGTAGCAAAATCAATTCCAAATCATCTTGGCTACTGTCCTTAGTGTCACTCATTCTATAAACGTTTTTCCAAAAACACCATTGCAATCTCGCTGGGACATAACGACCCGGGGACACACTATACTATCACCGGAGAATTGGAACGGAGCTGTCTTTGACTTGTTGACCTTGGTCAATAATATCTGACCGTTTCGGGACCAATCAAAATTTGGCGCCGCTGCCGGGGAGGTTATTGCGTGTTTTTAAAATCGTTTTAAGTTTAGTGGTTTTCAAAACCCTCCCTGTACAAATTTCACACAATTTGTAAAAAGTTTTTGTAAAAATATCAATCATATCAAAAAGTTCATTAACACTTTTCCTAAAGTGTTAACAACACCAAAAAAATCAAAAACAACAAAACAAACTGTGAAGTTAAATTACTTCGTTTTCTTTAAGATTACAACCTGAAACAGTTGGAATAAGGTAAGTTCTGACATTAAATTGCGAACTGAAGAGGAATCCATTCTTTCCTCCCGCCAGCCAGCGAGTAATCCATTCTTAGCCGGCTCGACATAGGAGTGAAGTAGGCACTCATAGGATTGGGGAATTAAGTGCGCCACCCCATGAATGGTATTAAGTAATACAATCCGTCATCCACGCAACTATAACAAGTAATTAACGTGTAAAAGATATCTAGGGAGTAGTGAAATTTAAGTAAACACATTTCTCCCACTTATTGCTCACAACTTTAGTATAATTAGTTTTATTTTCATTTTAGTATTTTATTTTGATTGCATCTTTAGTATTGGGTTAGTTGATTAGCAACTAATTCCACCCAAATCCTTCAAAACCGAGATTTTTACTTGCTTTCCTAAAAAATATAAAAATACAAAAAGAATCATCCTTCATCTCTAGACCTAGTCTTTAGGTTTTCTAATCCTAGCGGCACTATTCCTAGTTGAACGATCAATCCCCCGGTACTTGTCATTATACTATACTACATCGATCAAGTACACTGCTTGGTGGGGGTTGTGAGCTTCTCGAGATCCCTCGAGAGGTAAAGCTTGGTGCAAACCCCACGCATCAATCCACAAACGAGTGGTCCAGTTGAGGTCTCCAGTTGTGGTTTAAAACGTATACTAGAAAGGACAGTAGGAGAGCATCATGCCTCTTGGGCAGATAAATTAGAAGATGCATTATGGGCTTTCCGGACCGCTTACAAAATTCCCATTAGGTGTACACCATATAAGCTGGTTTACGGGAAAGCTTGTCATTTGCCCATCGAACTAGAGCACAAGGCCTACTGGGCCTTAAAACATGCCAACTTTGACTTAAAAACCGCGGGTGATCACCAAAAAATTTAATTGAATGAGTTAGTCGAACTCCGTGATCAAGCGTACGAGAATTCTTTGATTTATAAAGAGAAAACAAAAAGAATCCATAATGCCAAGATCAAAGACCGCGTTTTTAACGTTGGTGATCAAGTGCTACTTTTTAACTTTCATTTAAAGATATTCTCGGGTAAGCTTAAAACCCGTTGGTCTGGACCATTCACAATAACCCAAGTTTTCCCTTATGGTACTATTAAGTTAGCTCAACCCGATGGTCCCAACTTTAAGGTGAATGGTCACCGTTTGAAACACTATTTTGGAGGGGACGTACTGACCATGGTAGTCCCGGATCTCCAAACTTTCCCCAAGGACGATTGAATTCGGGGATTGAGTCAGGCTACGTGACTCGAAAATCAAAAATAAAGCGCTTCGTGGGTGGCAACCCATGCTTATCCAATTTCATCTTCTTATTTTCTATTTTCTTGCGAATAACGTGAGGAGGGCTACCTCTTCTACTCTTGTGTTCCGTGGTTGTTTGTGATGTTTGTTAGGATTGTCTGCGATTTATGATGACTCTCGTGCTCGTTATCTTCTCTCCGCTCGAGTTTCGTTCATCGGTGCTTATTGGAAATCCTATATCTGTGAATCTTATCGACTAACGTTTTCTTTGGCATAATTAATAAATGGCCTAGAATTTTGTTAGGATTACCTAAACCCGTAAAACATTGAGGACAATGTTTCATTCTAGTCTGGGGGAGGGTGAATCTTCGATTCGATGACATTCCATTTTTCACAATGTCGTGCACTCTTGCAACTCCGTTTTCCACCAAAATTTAAAATTTTTGTCACCACTTTAAAAAAAATTATATATGATATATGATATGAATAATAAGATTTGACACCTTGTTTTGACTTTCCTACCGGCGAGAGTAGAAATAAATGTTTTGACTTGACCGGGCGTGTTGAGCCCTAGCTCGTCTCTCTTAACCAAAATAATCAAAAGATTATGGCTAAGCATCCGCGGATCTCATTACTTGGGATTTTAAATTTGCGGAGATCGAGGAATGATAGAGTTTATTTAGAAGTTTCGTGCTAAACATGGAGTAGTTGGATCTCTTTAGAGCCCATGAAAGGTACTTGTGGCCTCCTTGTTCCCACAAGCTTGCACACCAATAAATATAGATATCTAGGATTAATTAAGTGTATGGGGTTTGGGCAATACTTAGTTTTTTCTCGTTCCCAACAAAATTTCTGCATACGGGGGTTTGGTACACATAGGGGTACTGCCAGTGTTACGGTGAAATAGACTATTGCATCTTGCCGGTTCGCAGCCGATGTTGTGATCTTAGTAAAGACCGTAGGACTCGGGGTTTTGCATATGATTATAAATATCAATAATAATAGTCCAAAGCCAAATAAAAAGGTAGAGGAATCCAAAGCTATAAAAAAAGCAGCGGATAGAAATCCAAAGTCATAATAAAGCTCTTACATCTTGGCGGCTCATAAACCGTTGATTGTAAAAGAAATAAAGGACTAAGGACCAAAGTATTATTAAAGTGCTTATGATTATGCAAAAATGCCAAGCTTCGACTCCGGGGGTTTCCTTAATAAAAAGCTTCCATTTCGGGTATCAAACATGTTATGTCTCGGTCGTAAATAAAAAGGGGGACCCCTACAAATTTTGATCGGTACCGAAACGGTCAGATATTATTGACCAAGTTCAATAAGTCAAAGACAGCTCCGTTCCAATTCTCCGGTGATAGTATAGTGTGTCCCCGGGTCGTTAAGTCCCAGCGAGATTGAAATGTTGCTTTGGAAATCGTTTAGGAATGAGTGGCACTAAGGACAGTAGCCAAGGTGATATGGAATTGATTTTGCTACTAATATTTTGGTATTTGTATAATGAGATAATATTCACAAATAACAGATATACAGGTATATGCACAAATTCACAAATTGGAATCACGTAACAGACAGAAAAGTGGGTTTTAACAAATTACAAACTACAGGGGGTGCAAGTGAAACTTTTTTAAAACTTAAAATTAAAAGAAAATTTAAAATGAAAATGAAATTACAAAAATGATTATTTTACTATTTAAATATTATTTAATTAATAAAACTATTTAAAATGTAATTTAAATCTAATTTAAATTAACTAATAATTATAAAGATTACAAATTAAACTAAAAACTTGCAAAACTAATTTCTAAACTTAAAAATGAACTTGTAGAAAGTATAAAAATAAAAATAAATATTTTTGTCTTTTTATGAGTTTTTTATTAATTAAAAACTATTTATATTAATTAAACTAATTAAATTATGTGTTTTTTCTAATCGTGAGAGATGATCAGCAGCAAGGTTCTCAGCTCCTTTTTTATCACGGATAATGATATCGAATTCTTGGAGGAGGAGAACCCAACGGAGAAGCCTCGGCTTTGCATCTTGCTTTGCAAATAGGTACTTCAAAGCCGAGTGATCCGTATACACCACGCATTTGGTCAGTATTAAGTATGGCCGGAATTTCTCAAAGGCATACACCACAGCTAGGAGTTCTTTTTCAGTGGTGGTGTAATGACTCTGAGCTTCGGTCATAGTTTTGCTTGCGTAGTGTATAGGCTGAAAGTATTTTGCTTTACGTTGCCCCAAGACCGCACCTATGGCAAAATCACTAGCATCGCACATAAGCTCAAAAGGTAGGTCCCAATCGGGGGCAACAAGAATTGGTGCCTCGGTAAGCTTTTTCTTTAATGTTTCAAAAGCTTCGATGCACTCAGGAGAGAAGATGAAAGGAGCATCATTCTCGAGGAGATGGGTCATAGGCCGAGCAATCTTAGAAAAATCTTGGATAAACCTACGGTAGAAGCCGGCATGACCCAAAAAGCTCCTAACACCTTTAACGGTGGTGGGATGAGGTAATTTAGCAATGACATCGATTTTGGCTTTGTCAACCTCAATCCCGTTCTTTGAAATTTTATGGCCGAGGACAATGCCCTCTTTAACCATAAAGTGACTCTTCTCCCAGTTGAGACTTAAATTCGTTTCTTTGCAACATTTAAGCATCTGTTCCAAGTGGGAGAAACAGGTCTGAAATGAATCCCCGATGACTGAAAAGTCATCCATAAATACCTCCATGGTTTTCCCGATCATGTCGGAAAAGATAGACATCATGCACCTCTGGAACGTGCCTGGTGCATTACATAAGCCGAAAGGCATACGTTTGTAAGTAAAAGTTCCGTAGGGGCATGTGAAGGTAGTTTTCACTTGATCCTGTGGATCAATGGGGATTTGGAAGTAACCCAAAAAACCATCGAGGAAGCAGTAGTATTCATTCCCCGCAAGTCTTTCAAGCATCTGGTCCATAAAAGGGAGAGGAAAATGGTCTTTACGGGTGGCTTCATTCAACTTTCGATAGTCAATACATACTCGCCAACCCATAACAAAACGAGTTAGAATCAACTCGTTATCCTCGTTGGTGATAACGGTAATGCCACCCTTTTTAGGAACACAATGAATTGGGCTAACCCAAGGACTGTCAGATATATGGTAAATCAATCCCGCATCAAGAAGTTTTAGAACTTCTTGTTTGATAACTTCGTGGATTTTGGGATTTACCCTTCTCTGTTGTTGCACTGCTGGCTTAAAGTCATCCTCAATTAAGATTTTATGAGTACAAAAGTTCGGGCTTATGCCCTTAATGTCGGAGAGTTTCCAAGCAATTGCTTGTTTGTGTGACTTAAGAACCTTTAGGAGTGCTTCCTTTTCCTCATCTTTTAAGTCTTTAGTAATAATGACGGGCAATTTATCATCACCCTCCAGAAATGCATATTTTAGATGAGGAGGCAAGTCCTTGAGCTCAACCTCGGGAAAGTCTTCAGTTATTTCAACATTTTTGACTTCCTCTTTATGAAGTATTTTTGGAGACAGAGAGGGTGAAGGATCGTCATTTAACAATCTTTCAAGAAGAAGAATGTCCCCCTCCGGGTCAAGATAGTTTTCATCAACCCCATGTGGGATTAAGCTATCCTGAGCAAGAAAAGCCTCGACCTCTTCCAGAAGGAAGTCACCTCCCTCAAACAGAGTGAGGGAAGGGGAAGAGTCGAAAATGATAGGATCAGTAGAAGGAGTGGTACTGCCACTTGCTGAGAAACCAAGGACTTCTTGAGAAGACTCCTCAGACGCAACATCGATGATATCAATTCGGTTAACCGTTTCAGCGTCATAGTTGGAGGAGTATCTTGAAGTCTGATCAAGATTGAATGTGATGGCTTCATCAACACGTAGAGTGATTTCTTCTTCGAATACATCGATTAAAGCACGACCCATTCTTAATAATCCCCTCCCGAGAATGATAGGAACTCTAGGGTCAGCATCGAAATCAACAATCATGAAATCTGCCGGAAAATGGAACTTTCCTACTTTCACGAAGATATCTTCGGCAATGCCGAGAGGACGGGATATAGTACGGTCTGCAAGCTCGAGAGTCATGCAGGTTGGAGTGAGAGCAGGAAGAGAGAGTCTTTTCTAGACTGTGTAAGGCATCAGGTTAATGCTTGCACCGAGATCGGCCAAGGCAAAGCATTCAACCATCCCCGGGAAAACACAAGGAATGAGAAATTTCCCGGGATTTCCAAGCTTTTCGGGAAGCTTTCTCATGAGCACTGCTGAGCAATGCTCATTAAGTGGAGTTTTTGCCATCTCACAGAGTTTTTCTTTGTTGCTTATTAGATTTTTGATTGTTGAAGCAAATTTAGGCATGAGAAGAAGAGCATCCGTGAAGCTAATTTCGAAATGTAATTCTTGGAAAATTTGATAAAATTTTTCCATCTGATGGTTAGCTTTTTCGTGGTTCTTTTGATCATTCAAACGTGAAGGATATGGAATTGAAGGCTTAGGATCATTCTTTGGAATTTCATCAAAACTCACAGGAGGATCAAATACAACTTTTGACTTATGAGTCGGGACCGGGACAACTTGAGGGTGGACATTGTTGATACCTCCGTTATTAGTAGGAAGTATCGTGTCCTGGTAACCTCAGGCTCACGTTCCGCTACCTTAGTAGGAGGAGAAGAAGAGGCAGAGGGAATCACGGGTCCATTGTATGACAACCCACTTCGGGTAGTGATCGCTTTGACATCGCCCCTCGGGTTAGCGATCGTGTTGCTCGGTAGTGTACCCGGGCCCGAGGGTCGATCATTTAAAGACTTCTGAAGCTCAGAGATCTTGCTAATCAATAACCGATTCGTTTCCTCTTGTGCTTTCATGAATTGTTTTAGCACTTCATCGGAGGAAGACGAGGGTGGAACAACGTTTTGAGGAGGATTTTGAACATAGTTGTTTTGAAAATTCCCTTGATTTTGATTGTTGTTACCCTGAAAATTGTTTCTCTGATTGAAATTACCCTGATTGTAATTCCCTTGATTTTGGTTTCTTTGAAAATTTCCTTGAAAACCTTGATTTTGATTGCCATTTTGAAAATTGTTTTGATTAAAATGACCTTGATTTTGGTTCGGGTTTTGGAAATTTGAGTTTTGATCTTGGTTAAAATTCTGATTCGAGTTACGGTTTTGATTTTGGTTAAAACCGGGAGGTCCGAGAAAATTGTTGGAACAATAGCATAAGAGATTACGGTCCCCTTGTGGTTGGTAAGAATTACCCCCCGTGTTGTAGGAACTGTGAGCAGCATAAACGTTCTCTTGAGGAAAGCCAGCAGTAGCTGGACACTCGGAATACAGATGTGTGCCCCTACAAGTTTCACAACTTCGGGCCATGGCTTTCACTTGTTGATTTTGAACCTGATTTTGCATCGTTTGGTTCATTCTCAACACAGCCGTAGAAATATCATCCATCTTTTTGGTGAGAGCAATTATTTCAGGAGATGATGATGAAGGAATGATTGATTTGCATGACTCATCCATCTCCGCAGAGGAATCCCAAAAGTTATGGTGGGCAGTCATGTTCTCAATCAAGTCATAGCACTCTTTGGGACGCCTTTTCATAAAGGTCCCACCAGCAGCAGCATTGAAAATATCCCGGTGCCTCAATGTCAGACCATTATAGAAGGTATCTATGATGGTAACTTGTAACATATTGTGGTTAGGGCACCGATCAATAGCTAGCTTATAATGTTCCCAAGCCTCAAAGAGAGACTCATCGGGACGTTGCCGGAAATTGTTGATATCATTTCGTAACTTGGTAACCATGGAAGGTGGAAAATATTTTGCTAAAAACTTGGTTACCATTTCATCAAAAGTACGAATAGAATTCTTTGGGAGTCGGTCAAACCATGCAGTGGCATGATGAGTGAGAGAATAAGAGAAGAGATACAGCCGGAGGGCATCATCGGTGACACCATGCTATTTCATGCTTTGGGTGACCGTAAGGTATTTGTCAAGATGCTTGTTAGCATCGTCACCCGGTAATCCATGAAATTGATACGAATTCTGGACTTGTTGGATCATGTGGTGCTTGAGGCCAAAGTCCGTAGCCTCAATAGTGAGTGGTGCAATAGGCCCGCCCCTCCCTTGCATGGTAGGCTGGCACAGCTCCTCCATCGTTCGGAGATCGGGAGCTGGCTCATCCCTGGGAGGGTCAGGGGGTGGTAAAGGTGGTGGTGGCCCAGCGGCCATCTCGGTTTTTGGTTCTTCTGTAACAGTACGTAGCTCGGGTACGGTTTTCTGATGTTTACGTTTTGTTTGTGACCGAGTGCGCATGCACTAAAAACAATTTTTCAAAACAAGATCGAGGCAAAACCACAGTGAACTTAAACCAATAATCACAAATGAATGGCTTCTTTAAAAAAGGTACACCACTCACAGGGATACAAAGGCAAGTTTTTATCTTAAGTTTGGGAACTTATTATGTCCACACCCCCAGTTGGTAGGTGTTCAGCCTTGGTTTGCGGTGGTAAGATTTTATGTATTTATTAATTTGAAAAACTGTTTTAGGCTTATGGGTGTGTGTGCAGAAAACTTTTTGAGAATTATTTTTTTGGAACTGATTCGTTAACCGAAATCGTTCTTTTAAGATTACTCGCAGGCTGGCGGGAGGAAAGAATGGATTCCTCTTCAGTTCGCAATTTAATGTCAGAACTTACCTTAAACCAACTGTTTCAGGTTGTAATCTTAAAGAAAACGAAGTAATTTAACTTAATAGTTTGTTTTGTTGTTTTTGATTTTTTTTGTTTTGTTAACACTTTAGGAAAAGTGTTAATGAACTTTTTTGATATGATTATATTTTTACAAAAACTTTTTACAAATTTGTGTGAAATTTGTACAGAGAGGGTTTTGAAAACCACTAAACTTAAAACGATTTTTAAAACACGCAACAACCTCCCCGGCAGCGGCGCCAAATTTTGATCGGTACCGAAACGGACAGATATTATTGACCAAGTTCAATAAGTCAAAGACAGCTCCGTTCCAATTCTCCGGTGATAGTATAGTGTGTCCCCGGGTCGTTAAGTCCCAGCGAGATCGAAATGGTGCTTTGGAAATCGTTTAGGATTGAGTGGCACTGAGGACAGTAGCCAAGGTGATATGGAATTGATTTTGCTACTGATATTTTGGTATTTATACAATGAGATAATATTCACAAATAACAGATATACAGGTATATGCACAAATTCACAAATTGGAATCACGTAACAGACAGAAAAGTGGGTTTTAACAAATTACAAACTACAGGGGGTGCAAGTGAAACTTTTTTAAAACTTAAAATTAAAAGAAAATTTAAAATGAAAATGAAATTACAAAAATGATTATTTTACTCTTTAAATATTATTTAATTAATAAAACTATTTAAAATGTAATTTAAATCTAATTTAAATTAACTAAATAATTATAAAGATTACAAATTAAACTAAAAACTTGCAAAACTAATTTCTAAACTTAAAAATGAACTTGAAGAAAGTATAAAAATAAAAATAAATATTTTTGTCTTTTTATGAGTTTTTATTAATCAAAAACTATTTATATTAATTAAACTATTTTAAATTACTAATAATACCAAATTAACTTAAAAAATTATGTAAAAATTTATAAAACTATTTAACCATCACAGGAATCCTAAAAAATTATAAAAAACTTCTAAAAATTATATTTAGGCCATTCCACTAATTATTTATCTTTTAATTAACTTAAACCTAATTTAAATAATTAAAATAAGAAAATTGGAAAATGAACAGTAGAAACTAAAAATATATTTTCTAAAAGTCTTAACTAATTTATAAAACTTAGAAAAATTATAAAAACCTACTGTTGTTAATAAAAATTTAAGAAAACTAATTAATTATTAATATTACCTAATTAATTATTTAAACTACTTTTAAATCTAATAAATAGTAAACTGATTAGGGAAAATCTAAGAAAATTATTTTAAATACTTAAAGGTACTAGGAAATTAAGAAAATTATAAAAATGGAAAAGTGCTTATAAATAAGCTGAAATGAAAAATGAAAAATATAGATTCTATTAAATAGAAGCTATCACTATTTTTATGTTTGCTTTTTGGAGTTTTTCTTTTTGACAGCTAAAGATATGATGAAAATGAGAAACTTTTGTGAAACAACTTTTTATCTAGCTTAAAAATAAGCTGTGTGCACCCCTTTTAAGCAAGACAGTTGACTTTTATTGACCAAGTAGCAAATTAGGCTCAAATGACTAAATGTGGGGTCCACAATGATAAAACTCAGTGTTCTAAAAGGCGCGCCAAGGCGCCGCCAAGGCGTCGCCAAGGCGCGAGGCGTGGCCTCGGCGCCACGAAATGGACCAAGGCGTGAGGTCTAGGCGTCGTGTGAAAAGGCGTGGAATAAGGCGCGAAAAGGCGTGCCAATGCGCGCCTTATCGTATGGCGTGGCGCCATTTTTAGAAGGGGATGATGTGGGCTTAAATTTTGGGCCTAGTAATTTCTAAACATAGTTCAAATTTTCACTTTATTTCTTATGCATATCACTTTTTGTAAGCTCACCTTTTGTAAACTCACCTTTTGTAAACTTGATATGCATATAAAATATGATATTATAACATAAATGATAAATATATAAATATTTTTTCGCCGCCTTAGTCTCGCCGCAAAAAACGCCATGGCTTCGCCATGGCGCGTAAGGCTTGAGGCGTGGCCTTGCCGCCACGCCACGCCTCACGCCATTTATAACATTGATAAAACTTGATTCAATTAAGTTACTTTGACTTAAATAAGCTAGAAACAACAAGCCATGAACACTGATAAGCTAATAAGATCCAAAATAAGCACTTGATGATTTGCACTTAACATAGAAATGGGACAAACTTGAGAACTGATTCCAGGTGGGGTCCACTGGTTCCTAGGTCAAACTAAGGGTCAAACTATGAACCCTGGTAGGAGGGGGGTTGGGAAAACCCAAAATGAGTCACTGGTACCCACTGAGGTGGCCTACAACAGCCACCAAAAGTGGTGGTGTTGTGGTGGTACGCTGGTGCAGGGGAAGTATTCTTCCCTGCAGGTTTGTTTCTAGGCTTGTGGGGTCCACAACAAAATTCACAAAAATTAACCCAAGGTGAGATCTTAAAGAAGAGCTGGGGGGGATACTAATCCTAGGAATTACAAGGCCTAGATCCTTACTCAAAAATCAAAACAAATCAAACCATTTTTGCAAAAACTGAGACAAGCAACTTTGACTTTTTGAGTTAAACTTGCAAATTGACCTTGGTGAACTTAGATCTTGATTTACTGATTTGTTATGAAGTATTTAAATATAAAGAAGCTAAATCAAGTACACTTAAACACTTGTGCAAGGATTTGAGATGTTGAGGTGCTCAAAAACCTACACAGTTAACTGTGTAGGTGTTTTATCTGTTGATTTTGACTTTTTCACTTACAACCTATTTATTTTATGCATTACTTGTCCTAAATATGCATAACCTGAGTTGTATGAACCAAAGGTAGCAACTAACACAGTCTTGATTCAGTAACACAGACAAATCCAAACACCCCTTTAAGCACTGTTATAAATGATTTCTAATGAAATTAACTAATTTACTCCACTAATCTGTTTACAAATGGTCTAATATGATCTAAAAAGGTGAGTAAAGCTCAGACACACAGATTTTACCACTAATACACAAGTAGACAATACTATGGGTAATTATGGCAGTTTGAACAAAGATAATAAGCAACAAAGAAATCTAAGTACTAACAACTAATTTCAAACCACAATCTTAACTAATAATTCCTAACAAGTACTAAAAACACAGAATAACAAGCAAACTACAGAATTAAGATTTAAGCTGAAAAATCAAAATAAGCAAAGCTTACAAATCACCCTTTAGCATGAACAAAGGGTTTTCCACAGATGCCTATCTTTAGATAGGCTTATTCCACTTCCAAGCTTGCCCTTCAATGCTTCTCAATACCTGAAATCAAAATCAAACAAACACAGTTGACTTATGTTGACTAATTTTTTGTTTTTGCTTTTTATTACTAGTACTGAGTTTAATTGTCTCTACAAGCTTTAACAAGCTTAAGGGAACCTAAGTGACCCTATATCAGTCCATGATCATTGATACAAGTGACAACTGAGGTTATTGAGAAATTCAGAATTTGAGTAAATTGCAATAACACAAAACAGAACTGAAACTTGTATTTTTATAACTTGAAAAGACTTAGATTACAATAAAATAGCTACCACAATACTTGAATTATGAAAATTACACTGAATTTGAAACTCTAATTTAATTCGACATAAATTTTAACTAAATTAACTACATATCTTCTTCCTTGCATTCTCTTCCCTTTTATAGCCACGAATTAGGGTTTGTGTGAGCCTCTGAGTAAATCCCATCAATAATCTGAACCCTTGGATGTCTGAATTGCTCTAATCGTGTGCCACGTGTTTTGGCGGGAAAGGATTATTTTGCAATTTGCTTCTGATATTACCAATGGGAGGGGGAAGCACTAAATGTTGTTGGATTATTAGGTGAAAGTGGTGGTTTAGGCAGTGGATTGGACAGGGATGGTGGGGTGGTGGTGATGGGATGGCTGCAAGTGGTGTGGGGGAGGCTAGGAGAGGGAAAAGGGGGGTAGGGGTGGTGTTTGACTCGGTTTAACCAAGGGGTCAAACCTTTGACCCGGTTTTATTAAAAAGGGATGGGCTGGATTGTGGAGTGGGCCAAGAAAAAGGGAAGTGGGCTTTGGATTGGTTTGTTTGGACTTGGTATTGGATTGGGTATTAAATAACTTAGGTCCGGTTTGGTTTTTATTGCACAAGGACCAAATTTGTAATTTACCGAATTTTGAGGGGTGAGTTTTGGCAATCTTCCAAAGTGTTCACAAGGGTGTGTTTTGCCACATGATGAATAGTATGAGGTCCAATATTGATTTTTCCATTTTAATTTTACCAGGGATTAATTCTGCCAAACTTTCAAACTTCAAGGACCAATTGTGTAATTTCACCAAACTTTTCCACCAAGGACCAATCCTGCCATAAAAGATTAGTGCAAGGACAAAATTTGTTTTTCTCAAAGTTTTAATATCCTAAGGACCATTTTTGACAATTTTCAAAGTTCAGGGACTAAACTTGACATTTTGTGAAACTTTGCACCAAAGGACTAATTGTGTAACTTTTGATTTAAAAGGACCTTCGGTGATTTTTTCAAGTTTTTAGAGCAACCAGGGACTAGATTTGACAACTTTTGAAAGATGAGGGACTGAAACTGCCAATTTTACAAACTTTGTACGTTTTTCATCTGTTTTTGATTAATTTGCATTTGAAACATATAAAACACATTCCTGGGATATTTTCACTATTTTGATGCAATATTGAGTGTTTTTAGATGTTTTGGCAGCTCAGAAAAGGTAAAAAATGATGAGTATTTACACACTCATCAATCGTGTTAAATCAGAGACCTTCATGTGGACCCGATTTCCGTATGCAGAGATTTTCGAGGGAAAGTTTGGAAACTATTTAGCATTCAAATTTTGTGCTCTTATCGGACTAATAAATATCAAAACGAAAAAATATGAAGCAATTCATTTCTCACAAATTAAAATCTTGAGATACAAAACTTAGGACTTGGGAACAAGAGGTAATGACACAAGTAACTTTTGTGGGTAGTATTAGCACCTAACTTGTGGATAAACAATGATCTCGATTTTACGCTTGGTTTGGGAGCTTGTGAAAAATCAAGGATGACGATTTTTATCCGTATGGTCTCTTCTCTGTGAGAAGTGTTTCTACTCGTTGACCCTGAAAATTATCAACAGATAAGAATTGATAATGAAAGTCAAAGCAAACCGTCACATATATATAAATGAAAAAGTACAAAAAGTGTAGTTGTAGTTATTATTCATGAAAATCGGAAAACGGAGCGTTTTCGGGAATAAATGATTTTATTACTTCTTTCGAACCTCCTTGCTACTTTACAAAGTTAGTAGGAAGAGTTTTGAAATTATTTATCCCAAAAGCGTGAATTGATCACATTGCGTGAGGACACGACAATATCTTAGTCTGGGGGATTTTGGTATGTGCTAATTCACATACCATTTTATGGCCAAATACCGACCCAAATTGACTAAGTCAGCTAACAAAATGCCAAAGAAATGCATGTTTTATGTTTGTGATTATGCAGGCACGGATTTGTCACAGAAAGACGAAAAACCAAGCAAATACCGGAAAAACGGGCACGAGAGTGGAAGACGGTCAAAAAGTCAAAACTGGGATCTAAAAAGTCAACTTCAGTCCTTCATATATTCAAGATTTGTAAGATTAGTCCTTGGAAGTTATTTTGAGAAAACAACAAAATCAGCCCTTGAAGTTTAAGCTAATTACACAATTAGTCCTTGGATCATTTAAGCTGAAAATGTTATAAGCTTAACCCAATTTTTATTACCAAGTCCATTCTATCATCAAAAGCCCAAATCCAAATTAGAAGTCCAAAGGCCCATTGCCATTTTCCAAAAACCCAATCCAACGAACCCTTTTGGTCAAACTTTTATAACCGGGTCAAGGGTCAAATTTGTGGTCAACTTTATAATAAATAAACAAACACAACCTTTCCCCTCTTTTCCCAAATACCCAGAAAACTCACACCCTCATGAACCCTAACGCACCACTTTGGTTAAATTGACCACAACCATTTCAATTAACCATGAGTTACCAATTATTGGTACCTCTAGAAGGTCAACCACGTGACAAAGCACATGTCAGAGAAAGTGAAAGAAGATATGTAGACACTTGGCAGCTCATGATTGGAAGAGACGCGTCACAAATTCTCCTTGAATCCTGCTGACAAGACAGAGAATATAGCACACTAGAAGGGGACAGATGGAGGCGTATGATTGGACAAGCCACATCTCAGATCATGATCCAAGGGCTAAGATTAGAAAGAAGAAGCACAAATTAATCCAAGGGCTAATATATGTATTGAAGAAGCACAGATGAGTTGTGGATCGCCAGCATGGCATTCAGACCCCTAACCTCACTCTCCTCCTATAAATAGAGGTGTATAGAAGTCATTTTTCATGTAGTTTTTAGAAGTAGTGTTATGCTGTCAATTTGTGTACTCAATTTAGTTTTTTTATCATTTCACTTTGTAATTCAGTATTATCTTTAATAAAATTATCTTTTAGTTTATAAATTTGTCTCTACTGTTTTATTGATATTACATCTTATTGTAGCTATTTGTTTACTTATTGTTTTTTTTTTTTGGTGCAAAAGGTGAATTTATATTATTAATTCAAATCATCAGTACAAACAATACATCAAAGATACAATGATAACTGCTATCACAGAAATCTATCTCATAGAGCTATCTCGGACAGAACTAAACTATCTCAGACAACTAAATCTAACAATACAGAAATACTAGAAACTGTAGGCAAGTCTTCACCACTTGTAGACATATAACAGCTTCAAATTCACCTTTAAATAGGCACCATTACCATCTAATTACATTTCCATATCATCCTCTCTCCAAAACCATTCAACCCGCACCCACAACAGCCAAGGAGAGCAAGAAGTATGGCTTCATTAGGACCCGAACCATTCCAGTCAAGGGCTCTTCTAAATCCCCTACATTTCCCTCTTTACAAAAGACTTCAGGGATCTAGAAACTCCACCTTGAGGGAGAATCTACATGCCCCCTTGGTGATACACTGAGAGGACCAAGTAGGGTCATCTTTCATCCCTCACTATTCCTCTCATCCCATGTACCACCCTCCTAGTCCATATTACCCTTCACTATGGGAAACCTACTTTATGATACTAAAAGCAGTAATGCAAGAGATAACACAATCTTTTTGAATAGCTACCTAACAAAGGCCTGCTACTCTAAAAGATGGTGATATCTCAAGAATTAAGCCTTAGCTATCAAGATACAAGGCCATCCATTGATATGGACTCAATTACTCAAGAAACCCAATAGATAGTTTCTAGAGAACCAGGATAAACCTGAAACAAATGCAGAGCTTTCTTGAACCTCATCTCTGCTTCTAATTTCAAAATAGATGAAGTTGTAATATTCTTGAAAACTGTACTTCTAAACATCCCATACTGTTGATCCAAACACCCCTTTAAGCAGTTTTCTAAGCTGCTAATAGAAGTATTATCCAACTGCAGATTTAGATCTATTTTTTCTGTCTATATTTGAATTGAACATTCCATATTTTAGCTACCTTGCATGTGTGCACAGTTTTTAGAACTTTCAAACTCATAACCTGCATTCTCACTTGCTCTTTAATATTTTGTACCACCACTTCAGCAGACTTTGGATTTTGAGAAAAAATTCTATCATTTCTCTCTTTCCAAATGTAGTATACAGCAGAAGCAATAAGAATTCTGTTCAAGACGCTCCATATTGAATTATTACACTAGATCTCTCCCATCCATTGAGTTACTTGATCCCATAGATCTGGTATACTCATAGACTGCATCATACCTTTAACAGCATTCCACAACCTTTAACACCATTCCACACTTTAGATGAGAACTCACATTGAAAGAATAAATGATTATGAGAGTCATTCACTTTATTGCATAAAGAGCATAGCATCTTTTCAGGACTCCATCTCATAATTCTGTCTTGAGTTTGGAGCCTTCTCTTAATTGCTAACCACAAAATAAACGCACATCTTGGGTTACAGTTAGAGAACCAAACTGCCTTCCACCAGTTAGCTTTAGGGAGAGTGTCTTTAAGGTTTTTCCAAATCTCTTTTGTAGTACATTTCACAAATAACCCATTCTTGGATTTCCATTTTACATAGTCATGCTTATTTTGAGTAAGAACAGGCACTTGAATTTGAGATAAGATTGGGAATTGGTTATACCATTCTTGTGGCCATAACCAGTTGTGCCTCTCAATCATGTCTGCCACTGAACATTCACTTTTTATTCTAGCACCATGAAGATTGCTTTCTGGTATGAAATTAGAGAGTGGACTAATTTCATGCCAATTATCATGCCACATAGAAGTGCTTTCCCCATCACCAATTTCATGAATAATAAAAGACCTCACTTTATTTCTTAACTCCAAAATAGCCTTCCAAGTACCACCGTCCTTATAATCAGCATTCATTACCCAGAAGCTTTTACCTTTAAGCTTTACCATTTTGACCCATTTGACCCATAAGCTCTCTTTATCAGTTACTAGTTTCCAGATATGTTTGGCTAACAGGACATCACTCCATAGATCAAGACTTTTAATACATAGACCTCCCTCCTCTTTAGGACTGCATACCATAGACCAAGCTACCTTAGCTTTACCCTTGCAGCTATTTCCTTGATTCCACAAAAAGCTTTTGAGGAGGCTATTGATTTCTTTAATGGTAGCTTTAGGAATCTTCATGACAGAAGCCCAATAAGTTTGCATAGCAGCTAGTACTGATGCAATTAGTTGCAACCTTCCAGCATAAGATAAGGACTTATTTTTCCAGTCATTTACTTTGCTTTTAACCTTATCCACAAGAACTTTACAGTCCTTTATTCCAACATTTTTAGCTAATAGAGGAATACCAAGGTATCTGACAGGTAATTTACCTACATTAAAAGGAAGAATTTCAAGGATCCTTTGCCTTTCCCCTATATCCACACTTCTAAAGAAAACCGTACTTTTGCCCACATTAGGCTTAAGACCAGATGAAGCACTGAATTCACTGATTGCATCTTTGATCACTTTGACAGAAGAATAATCCCCATGGCTTAATATCAACAGATCATCAGCAAATGAAAGATGAGTCAGTTGGATTTCCTTACATCCCTTATGGTATTTGAAAGAAGTACTTTGTCTGATCCTTCTAGTCATCATCAAAGAAAATACCTCCATGACTAAAGTAAACAGGTATGGGGATATAGGATCCCCTTGCCTTAGCCCCCTCCCACTCTTAAAATAGCCATGTCTTTCACCATTAATGCATATGGTAAAGGAAGAAGAACTCACACATTTCATAATCCATCCCACCATTTGCTTATAAAAACCAAACTGATTCAGAATAACTTCTAAAAAACTCCAGCTCACAGTGTCATATGCCTTTGCAATGTCAACTTTAAGAGCACATCTTTTTGCTCCATTTTTGCAATTATATCCTTTTAGAAGCTCTTGGGTCAAAAGGAGATTATCTTGTATCAATCTTCCAGGAACAAAAGCACTTTGATTATGGTTGACTAGCTTATTCAAAGATGGTTTGATCCTGTTAGTCAAAATTTTGCTAATGCATTTGTAAAGGATACTACAGCATGCAATAGGCCTGTATTCAGAAATTCTGCTTGGACATTTGGTTTTGGGTACAAGAGAAATTAAGGTTACATTGATTTCACCTAGCAGCTTCCCATTCATAAAGAAATCTCGAATAGCAGCACATATATCATCCCCAACAATATCCCATGATTTTTTGAAAAATGCAGTTGTATATCCATCAGGCCCTGGTGCTTTGTCACTTCCAATATCAAATAAAGCTTCCTTGATCTCTGCATTAGTGACCTCTATAATCATCTCTGAACTTTCAGCCTCATTAAGTTTATGAACAAACAAACTGTCAACATCAATAATAGGCTCCACATTGTCAGCAGTACCTAGAAACTTTTCAAAATGCTCCACAAACTTTTCAGCTATCATATCACCTTGGACTATGTTCCCAGCTTCATCATTGATGCTTGCAATTCTGTTTCTATGATTTCTACTTTTGATGACCTTATGAAAAAACTTGCTATTCTTGTCTCCATTCTGCAACCAATTAATTTTAGCTTGTTGAAACAATAGTTTTTCTTCATCAATCAACTTATAGTTTTTAAATCTTGTTTTCAAATTATTTTCATTAAACTAATCAAGCTTTTAGAATGATTTTTCTGTTTTAAAAGTTTTTTACACATTAAAAGAAGAAAAAAATAAAAATCAGAAAATTAAAAAAAATATAAAAATGTTTAAAAGTTTTTGAGATTTAGGTTTTTAATAAGCTACATTCAGCTTATATGTAGTACATTCAAGCTCATATAGCTTGTGGTGTACCTGTATTGTCTCACTTACAAGTGTATGAAATTCATTGGATGCTGAGGTGTATGTTGGATAAGCAAGGTTAGAAAGGGAAGGACCTGCCTATCTAAAAGATAGGCAAGCATAGTGAATCTCCCTCTGTTCAAGCTGAGGGAGAGAAGCTTTGTAAGTTTCATTTTCCAAATACTTGTACTGTTTAGTTAAATGATCATTAGTATACATCTGATTTGATCTATTGTCTTAGTTTAGATAGTTGGAATATTAGTGTAGAAGTGATGTTTTAGGTTGATTGATTTCTGTATGAGCTGTTTTGCTTGATCTGTGTAGTATTAGCTTATTGATTCTGCTGTTTTAATAAATCTGAGTATTACTGTGAATTGAGTTTAGTTGTTGCTTTATTGTGATTTACTGTTGGATTGTAGCTTAACTTGAGTCCTTGAGATTGATTGATTCACTATTTCATTGAGTTTTAAAATCTGAGATTGGATTGAGTATTTGATAAATTTGTGGATCTGTTTTATTGATGTCTGTTATAAGAGTGTTTGGATCTGAGTTTATTTGAAGTTTGAAATTGAATTTATGTTAAGACTATTGTTTCATCAGATCTCATCAGAAGAGGATAGAGCTTAAGTGCATTAAATCAGTAGGGGAATTTATAAAAAGTCAAAGTTAATTTTCAAGTTAGATAACTTTTAAGTAACATAGAGTAGGTTATAGCAATTGTAACAGTAGTTTCATTATAAGTCATAACAACTGAATCATATTGTTAACTAGCTTAATATCACTTTTAGGAGTAGTTTTGATGGTTTGAAATTGAATTTAGTAAAACAAAGTTAAATCTCAAAAGGTCAACTGTTCTCAGACTTTATAACTCACAGGTTGCTGATTTTGCTACATTTTAGGTTAACAATTGAGTTAATTTGATAGGGCTTTTGGTAAATCTAGAGACTTAGTATAGTAGAGAAGCTTTTGCCCCCATTAGCTTTTAATTCAGGGCTTAATTCAACAGCTTATTGAACCTGTTTTCAGGCCTGTGTGAGACAGGGGACTAGTTTGAATATTAGGCCTGCATTTAGTGATTCTGTGCTTGTGATTGTAACTTGTGATTGAATCTGAGTCATACATGAGTAGGTTGAGTGTTTAGTACCTTTTCCTTGCTTCTGTAACTGATTGAGCTTATTCTTTTAGCTCAGTTAGCTTATTGCTTCTCCATTTTGAGCTTATTGTCATATTTTTGTGAATCTGTGGATTTGAGTGATTGTATTTGTTAACTTTTTACATATCTGAGCATATTTGAGCATTCCATATCTGAGTTTTCAGTTCCAAATAGTTTGGATCACAAGTGCTTATAAATAAGCACTTGTGATAAGCAGTTTCTTCAAAATAAGTAATTTTACTAGTCATTTTCACTTCAAATTTTTTATCTGAGTTCTTTTCAATATTTTAGATTTTCTGGAATTTTTCCAGATTTTTCTAAGCCTTTTTACTATTTTTCTCAATTTATTTTTGATTTTATTCAATTTTAAATAGTTTTTAAATACCAAAAATCAATAAAAATTCAGAAAAGGTTGTGAAAAAAATACAAAAATATTTTTATAAATTCTTTTATAATATTTTAGAATTTTTGGAATAAAATTTTCATTTTTCCACTTTATTTTTCTATTTTTTTCTTTATTTTTAATTCATTTAAAATTCCAAAAATCAATTTTAATTCATAGAAAATAAAAGAAAAGTCAAAAAAATATTTTTCTTTTTTTGGAAATTCATTTTATTAGTTTAAGATTTTTAGAAAATATTTTCAAGTTTGTAGAATCATTTTTCAATAAACGTTACGTTTTAAATAACGCGGTTACATTTTCGTTTTTACGTTTTAAACTTTGGTGCATTATTAGCTTGGACTCTTTGCATATTTCATAATTGTTTGTGATTACTTGAATATCTTGATTGCTATTTTCACTTTTTCACTTTTCAATTCACGGTTTCACGAATCAATATTCTTGATTCCATTCGCCTTCACTGGGATACGACTCGGGTGATCCGTATTCTACGCGGATCACTTCGATATACTACTATATATTATATAAGTTGGTTTTCACACGAATCAATGATTGTATACGATGTTAAGCTTAAGAAAACTGACAGACTTCCATTGGTAACTTGCTTGAACGTCTTAAGAAACATGATCGGAGGTGTACTACGATTTTTGGTTGTATTTAATGCGTAAGAGAATTTTAATGATCCCATGTTAGGAGCTTCTAACGGCTCGACATAGGAGTGAAGTAGGATCTTATAGAGTTGGGGAATATTGTACACGGCCCTACGACTAGTATTAAGGAATATAACCCGTCATCCATGCAATTCTAACAAGCTAATCAACCTGTAAAAGATATCTAGGGGGTAATGAAATCTAAGTAAACACAACTTTCCTCATTATTGTTTCCACCACATTAGTAAATTAGTTTAGGCTAGGTTTTTATTATGTTTGCTTAGATGTAGTGAAACATAGATGTTGATTATTGGTTGATTGTTTGTTTATAATTGTTACGGACGATTGTATTCGATGTTAGGCTTAAGAAAACTGGCAGACTTCCACTGGTAACTTGCTTGAACGTCTTAAGAAACATGATCGGAGGTGTACTATGATTTTTGGTTGTATTTAATGCATAAGTGAATTCTAATGATCCCATGTTAGGAGCTTTTAGTCGGCTCGACATAGGAGTGAAGTAGGATCTTATAGAGTTAGGGAATATTATACACGGCCCTACGACTAGTATTAAGGAATATAACCCGTCATCCATGCAATTGTAACAAGCTAATCAACAGGTAAAAGATATCTAGGGAGTAATGAAATCTAAGTAAACACATCTTTTCTCATTATTGTTTCCACCACATTAGTTTAATTTCATTTCTATTATTTTATTTTGATTGCATCTTAGTCAATTGGGTTAGTTGACTAGTAACTAATTCCGCCCACTCCTTCAAAACCCAAGATTTTACTTGCTTTTATAAAATATAAAAAATACAAAAAGAATCATCTCTCACTTCTAGACCTAGTTTAGTAGGCTTTCTAATCCTAGCGACACTATCCCTGAGTTCAACGATCAATCCCCTGGTACTTGTCACTATACTATACAACAACGATCAGGTACACTGCCTGGCGGGGATTACAAGCTTCTCAAGATCCCTTGAGAGGTAAAACCTGTTGCGAGGGCACAATCCCGCATATCAAGTTTTTGGCGCCGCAGCCCGGGGAATAGTTATTGTCTAGGTTAGAATTTCTTTTTATTAGGTCTACTTGCTAGATTTTGTTGATATAAATAATGCCTAAAAACATTATTAACATATATCGATATCTCTATGTTTTGATAATCACAAAACGTAAACTCATTGAACTACAAATTATGACGTAAACAAGTATTTAGTCGTAAATATTCACTTTAGCATCCATATCACTTAAGGTATGAATAAATAAAGTGTTTATTGCATTTCATGATCAAAGGAAATTTTTCTAATCACTAGAATTTTTATAAAATGAATTAAACATTCTATATCTTTTACAAAATTACTTTTGGAATTAAAAGAATATGTTTAATTCATTATAAATATATGATTTCAAATTTTCAACCAAAAATGGCAAATTTTATCCAGAAAAATCTACCCCGCTAGAAGATAAGAAAATCCAACGTTCTGAAGGGGCGGCCCCCTTAATTCCTTAGGCGGCCCCCTTAATCATTAAGGGGACCGGCCTCTAATTAAGGGGACCGGCCACGCTCCAGAACAGTAAATTTTCTCCCTATAAATACTGGTTCATCCCACAAAATTTTCTCACCTTTTGCACCCCAAAACTTTCTGTTCTAGATCTCATTTCTATTCTCTAAAATCCTTTGATCATACATACATAAATCTTTGTTTCAAAGTGATCCAAACCTCTACCTTTCAAGTGCAAGAGAAGAATACTTCAATCCTTCAAGAGAAGAAGTATTACAACTTGTTGTGATCTCCACATCCAAGTTGTTAGAGCATCATCCATTATATCAATTTCTTTGTGTAACTAGTTGTGAATATTTGATAGAAGATAGATTAGCAAGGTGTGTAGATAGAATGAGTGTGTAGTAGATAGTTGTGAAGTAGAGAAGTTGGGAAGTAGATAGTTGTGAAGAAGATTGTTGTGAAGTAGATAGTTGTGAAGATAGATAGGTGTGAAGAAGTAGTGTTGTGATTAAGTAGTGACTAGGTGTGAAGAAGTTGTGTAGAAGGTGTGAATAAGTTGTGACGAAGTTGTGGTGTGTATATTGGTGTGTAAGGTTTTCTCCGCCATAAGGGAGCTTGTTGACATAGTGAAGAAAACTCTCGAGTAGGTGACTCGAGGAGTGGAGTAGGGCAAGGAAGGTGTCCTTGTAGCCGAACCACTATAAATCCTTTGTCTCGCGGTTAGATCTTTCCATATCTTACTTATTATCTTGCTTATATCGTTATTACTTTTGTAGACGTAAACGTATATATATATATATATATATATATATATATATATATATATATATATATATATATATATATATATATATATATATATATATATATATATATATTTGCTCATATAGTGCTAGTATTGATTTTACTTAAAGATCAAACGAAAGTTTCATTCACAAAAAAAGGTTTCTACAATCAAACTAAAAAGGTAACATACATATAATTGATCATTTCGATCAAGTAAAGTTTTCATATAAAATATAACTAAGGATTATAAAATAAACGATTACTTACTTATCTCTCGTATATAGCTATGATTGTTTACATTGTGCATGTGTTGATTTCACATACTTAGCTTATATTATTATTGTTCATACTTAGATATAGTTGTTCATATTGTTCAAGATTTGAGTTCACATAAGATTGAATGAAAGTTTTAAAAGCAAACAAGGTTTTAAAACTAAACTAAGTTTTCATAATAAAATTAAAAAGACATAAAACTATTCAACCCCCCCTTCTAGTTTTCCACAATTGGTATCAGGAGCCACGTCGAGCAAGATTTTTAAAATATATTGTATGTTAAAACTTGTAACGATCTATGGAATTTGAAAAATATTTAGAATGACAATCTATGCAAAGACCACCACTATTTGAAAGTGATGGATTTTTATATTGGAAAAATAGATTCGAAACTTATGTGAAATCAAAAGATCTTGATATTTGGCATGTCATTACTTTTGGTGATTTTCCCCCTATTCAATATAATTTTGAAACTAAAATGGATGAAATTGTATCTTTTGAAAAACAAAATGATGATTTGAAAAAGAAACTAGCAAAAAATAATGAGGCTAAAATGGTTATTTATAATGCGTTACCACGCAAAGAATATGAAAGAAATTTTATGTGTAAAACCGCAAAAGAAATTTAGGATTCTTTACTAATCACTCACCAAGGTAATAGTCAAGTTAAAGATAACAAAATAGATCTTCTTGTTCAACAATATGAACAATTTACGATTCCGGAGGAGGAATCAATAGATAATGCTTTTGCTAGGTTTAACACTATCATCACAAGTTTAAAAACACTTGATGAGAATTTTTCTAGTAAGAATTTTGTTAGGAAATTTCTTAGAGCTCTTCATCCAAAATGGCGAGCTAAAGTTACGGTGATTGAAGAATCGAAGAACTTGTCAACTCTTCAACTTGATGAGATGATGGCAACCTGAAAGTCTACGAAGCAATAATAAAGAAAGACTCTGAGATGGTCAATGGAAAAAGAGAGCAAAGCAAGTCAATTGCGTTGAAAGCTAGGAAGGAATCTAGTAACGAGGATAGCTCAACCTCTGAAAGTGATGACGAAGAATATGTGATACATGGGAATCGCACCAGGCTTTACCTCTCGAGGGATCTCGAGAAGCTTACAACCACCCACCAGGCAGTGTACCTAATCGTTATAGTATAGTATAGTGACAAGTACCGGGGGATTGATCGTTCAGCTAGGAATAGTGTCGTTAGGATTGAAATTAATCTAACTAAGTCTAAAGGTGAAGGATGATTCTTTTTATGTTTTTATATTTTATGAAAAGCAAGTAAAAATCTCGGGTATTGGGAGAGTGGGCGGAATTAGTTGCTAATCAACTAACCCAAAAGCTACTAATTAAACGAATAAACAAGAAAATAAACTAAGGTTCTACAAGATAAGTGAAGCATGTCTACCTATGATATGTTACTCCTTGCTAGCTATCCAATTCTACCTATTGAATTGTAAAACCTTGTTTTAATTGACGGGTTGTATTCCTTAGGGATTATAAACAGTGGCTCATGCATTAAATACAACCAATAAAAACCTAGTGCACATCAGTTCATGTTTCCTAAGACGTTCAAGCATGTTACCATTTGGAGATCTGCCAGTTTTCTTAAGCCTAACATCGAATTCATTCAATCAAAACAAGAATCAATAGGAAACAAGAATTAAAAACTAAACCAACTAGATCTATTGAAGTTGTCACGCCTTAATTGATGGAGATAGACACACACATCAACAAGCCCCTCATTGATGGAGATACACACAACATCAACAAGAAATAAATGAGATCTAATCAATTATATACAAGTTTCACATAATCACAAGTAGACACAAGGTGAATTAGCAAATCATCATCAAAGAAGAGCAAACAACAATGATAATGGAAAACATAATTAAGATAGAATCATCAAACCAATACATGATGTTTATGGAGTGATTGAAACCCTCTAAGTTGCTAGAAAAACACCCACCTAAACCCAGGAATCGACCTTAGGGTTTAGGGCTTTCAAAAATTGAAGTTATGATGTTATATTTATAGGCATGTTTTCTGTCGGCAAGGCTTGACGCCGTCAGGTCATTTCTCTTGACGCCGTCAAGACCATTTTTTCACCAAATTGTAGATCTCTTCGTCCTCTTCGCGTGGGCTTTTGAATCACCTAAATCCGAGTTCGTATGCAAAAGTTATGACCAAAACAATATCAGCTACTCCGCGCGCAAGTTTTGACCAGTTAACACATGACGGCCTTGGGTGACGCCTTCATGTTCTCTCTGGGCCGTTACCACTTTTACTCTTGACGCCGTCAAAATGTTTCTCTTGACGCCGTCACCTACTGTTCCCAGCTTGGAAAATTTAGTCTTTAGCGTTTTCTTCACTTTTATACTCCAAAAACGTCCAAAATGCCTCATTTTCCAGAATTCACTCCCAAAGTACCTAAAATCACAAAAGGAACGATTTAGGGCAATATTTGATCAAATAAATTCAATTCCGGGCTTAAATGACCCCCTAAAAACGGTTCATTTTTCGCCTCATCATATACCCTTACACTTGAGATTTGCTTGTCCTCAAGCAAATGTGCTTTTATTCTAATCAAAATACAAGTTAGGGGTCATTTAACACTAATATAAAAGTAATTACAACAAATAATCGTTCCACTAAAGACCAATAGACAAGCACAGAGGTCATACACTAGCACCTCACAAATAGTGTTTAGATACCCACATCTCTCGGGTGTAATAATGTATAAATTACAATATGGAAACGGAAGATATCTCCCACTACCTGTCTTAGCAAAATAGATTACCATAGGCTTGGGAAAGGATCAAACCTCCACCACATGGCATAAGCACCTAGGATAAACTATCAAAGAGGTCTTTTAAAGGGTTGTAACGTTAGGTGTAGGGATATGAAATACACGGTTTTGTTAGATAAAGGAAGTTTTTACTGGTGGCGAGTTAACAATCTTGGTTAATTACATGTATAACATGGCGTTGCTAAGCCAAGACTAGACTCGACTTAAGCTAATAAATGAAAAATAACAAAAACATAAAATGAACATAGAATGAAAATGGATGGTAGTCCGCATTTTTTTTTTTTTTTTTTTTTTTTTTTTTTTTTTTTTTTTGCATACACTCTTACCCTACCATCCAAAATAATACATCATAGGGGTTGAACATTCCCCTTACACTTGAATTTTTACATACTTTACAATAAACTATTCTATTGACTCGAATTAAGAAAATCAAAACACTTGGAGCACTTTTAAGATTAACGTACATATGGGGGTAATAAATGATGTTCTTCCCCATTACTCCATAAATAAGTACTTTACCCATGAGTCCCAATCGTCCCAAAACAATATGTACAAGGATATGACTCGACTTAGCAACCATGTAATCAATTAGATAGTTAACTTAGGGTTTAACATATAACAATAATGCACTAAAAATGAGCGCATACACGGAAGGCTAAGGCGATTTGGGTGTACATTTAAGTGGGGTGTAACAAATTCTTCCTTTAAGTAAAATGCTTAAAGTTTGAAACGAAAAGATAGGCTCGGAGGGGTGTACTAGGGGTTTCGTGTACTAAAAATGAGTACAACGCTAAGGGTGTGGGAAAATTAGTTGACTTAACTAGCCAAGTAATATGACTTAAATGGTCAAGTAATTATAATACGGGTTTAACACAAGGGTGATCCTAATGCCTCTTATCATGTAGTAAATCCTACCACACGAATGTAGTCTCACTAGCGGTCTCGGGATGCATCACTAAAGCAAGTTCTAGAATCTAAATACTACCGGTACACTCATAAGCACTAATAATAAATGTTTTTCCTATCAAATCTAAAGGCGAACCTCACATATTTGGGTGGAAAATTTTTCTGAATATACGGTTATGTGCTAGTCATACAATCTTCTATCCATGAAACGCTTGCTATGGCTAAAGTTTCACTCCTAAATGTTGTAAAAAATTTTAAATTTGGCGCTAAAATTACACTAACAAGTATTTCTCATAGTTTTATTACACATCTACTATTAAACAAAACAAACTCAAGCGAAAGTGTACATGTAAGGTATCATCGTTTTACCCTCCCCTTACACTTAAGATGAACATTGTCCCCAATGTTCAAGTAAAGAATGTAAAAGTGAACTAAGTAAAACAAATGAAATCAAATACTCCCCTGATTCGCTCGGTATGGATAATAAGGTGGCCAGGTTAGATCTTCCTCCAAGAAAATGAACAATCAAAGCTTCCCTTCCAGAATATAAATCATCTTCTTGTCATACATAACCTGTAAATCCTGAGAAAACAGACAAAAACCCAAAGCATCAACCCGAACAAAGATAACTCACAACTAGATGTAATTCCAGACTTAGGAATAAAAACAAAACAATTAAAGATATAATGCTTGTGGAATGAATGTTTGCAGATTTTCTAGAGTTTATAAAACTAAAGAATCAACAAAAATTTTAAGAGTCCGGTATAAACAAAACTAGCAAAATTTCCAGAATTTTACACGTGACGCCGTCAAGAGTAAACTCATGACACCGTCAGAAGTGACCTGCAGAAATTCTTATGTTAAGTTTCCGGAAAATTTCTGGCAAAACTTCGTCCTACTTCCTGGAAAATCCTGCAAAATATCATTATGACTCGATTCAATCATTTGACTCTAACAGGTACTAATACACATGTCCATTTATTATTGTTGTGGTTCATGCTCAATTTCGTTCTTATAAACAAATTTGGGTCTCCCTTACACTTATCTTTTGCAAAATACCTTTATATGCAATTAAGACGAAGTTAAAAACAAAATAAAGCATTTTCACAATTTACTTTGAAGCATGAGCCACAAACAATAAAAATAAAGCATGCATACGGAAACAAATAAAACCAAATAAACAAACAAATAAAAATACACAAAACATGGGTTGCCTCCCAAGAAGCGCTTGTTTTTGTTCGAGTCACGAGCCTGACTCTACCCTTATTTAACGGAAATAGGGGAGGTTTTCCCTACACTTAGGATCAAGTGCGGGTGAAAGTAGCGATACACACCCTTAGGGTGTGAATATGCCACGTGAGGTGAAGGGGGTGAGTGAATGGCTTCCTTCATCCTAAAACTACCCGGATAATATTGGTTGATGGGTGGGTCGGTTCCTCTTTTGTCTCCTAGAAATATATCTAAGGATGGAAAGTTGTGTAAAGGTTGAGGTTCCGGTTCATCAACATTAGGAAATTCCCTAGAACTAGGAGTAAGGTTATAACTACAAGTATTCAAACCTATATCCTCTAGTGGTGCCTGGTCCAAGGGTTCTACCTCCATCGGGATTCCTAAAGTTTCTTCTACTTCTTCCGGGTATGTCACGGGCAGTGTGTGTGCCTCAAATGATGGTTGAGTATTTTGTGGGCTTATGTTATTTACCTCATCATTCCACATGTCACGATCACCTATATCCTTAGGTAGTGATAATAACAAACCTAGTGATTCATCCAACTTATGGTTTATTGATACGGCTCTATCCATAATTCCTTGGCAAACTAGGTCGCTTTTTCTATTAGCCTCACTAAAACGAGATCCTAAACATGGAGGTTGTTCATAAGAATCTATCCTAGGTGAAGGCTCATATGATTCATAGGTGTCTCTAAATGAGGTATTTTGCACTTCTAGGTGTTCTAGCCACTCAACCATATATTGCAATCTTAGAAGTCTAAGTGAAGTGTCCATTTGAAGCAAATTACATACAAAATCACAAAGAAAAGATAGACTACGAGAAAGCTACAAAGTAAAAGGAAAAAATCTCACTTGATAGGAATCTAATGAGTAGACCTAATAAAAATCAAATTCAACCTAAACAATAAATATTCCCCGGGCTGCGGCGCCAAAAACTTGATACATGGGAATCGCACCAGGCTTTACCTCTCGAGGGATCTCGAGAAGCTTACAACCCCCACCAGGCAGTGTACCTGATCGTTGTAGTATAGTATAGTGACAAGTACCGGGGGATTGATCGTTCAGCTAGGAATAGTGTCATTAGGATTGAAATTAATCTAACTAAGTCTAAAGGTGAAGGATGATTCATTTTATGTTTTTATATTTTATGAAAAGCAAGTAAAAATCTCGGGTATTGGGAGAGTGGGCGGAATTAGTTGCTAATCAACTAACCCAAAAGCTACTAATTAAACTAATAAACAAGAAAATAAACTAAGGTTCCACAAGATAAGTGAAGCATGTCTACCTATGATATGTTACTCCTTGCTAGCTATCCAATTCTACCTATTGAATTGTAAAACCTTGTTTTAATTGACGGGTTGTATTCCTTAATACCATTCATGGGGTGGCGCACTTAACTCCCCAATCCTATGAGCTCTTATCTCCTCCTATGCCATGCCCAGCACAACTATAGGGATTATAAACAGTGGCTCATGCATTAAATACAACCAATAAAAACCTAGTGCACATCAGTTCATGTTTCCTAAGACGTTCAAGCATGTTACCATTTAGAGATCTGCCAGTTTTCTTAAGCCTAACATCGAATTCATTCAATCAAAACAAGAATCAATAGGAAACAAGAATTATAAACTAAACCAACTAGATCTATTGAAGTTGTCACGCCTTAATTGATGGAGATAGACACACACATCAACAAGCCCCTCATTGATGGAGATAGACACAACATCAACAAGAAATAAATGAGATCTAATCAATTATATACAAGTTTCACATAATCACAAGTAGACACAAGGTGAATTAGCAAATCATCATCAAAGAAGAGCAAACAACAATGATAATGGAAAACATAATTAAGATAGAATCATCAAACCAATACATGATGTTTATGGAGTGATTGAAACCCTCTAAGTTGCTGGAAAAACACCCACCTAAACCCAGGAATCGACCTTAGGGTTTAGGGCTTTCAAAAAGTGAAGTTATGATGTTATATTTATAGACATGTTTTCTGTCGGCAAGGCTTGACGCCGTCAGGTCATTTCTCTTGACGCCGTCAAGACCATTTTTTCACCAAATTGTAGATCTCTTCGTCCTCTTCGCGTGGGCTTTTGAATCACCTAAATCCGAGTTCGTATGCAAAAGTTATGACCAAAACAATATCAGCTACTCCGCGCGCAAGTTTTGACCAGTTAACACATGACGGCCTTGGGTGACGCCTTCATGTTCTCTCTGGGCCGTTACCACTTTTACTCTTGACGCCGTCAAAATGTTTCTCTTGACGCCGTCACCTACTGTTCCCAGCTTGGAAAATTTAGTCTTTAGCGTTTTCTTCACTTTTATACTCCAAAAACGTCCAAAATGCCTCATTTTCCAGAATTCACTCCCAAAGTACCTAAAATCACAAAAGGAACGATTTAGGGCAATATTTGATCAAATAAATTCAATTCCGGGCTTAAATGACCCCCTAAAAACGGTTCATTTTTCGCCTCATCATATACCCTTACACTTGAGATTTGCTTGTCCTCAAGCAAATGTGCTTTTATTCTAATCAAAATACAAGTTAGGGGTCATTTAACACTAATATAAAAGTAATTACAACAAATAATCGTTCCACTAAAGACCAATAGACAAGCACAGAGGTCATACACTAGCACCTCACAAATAGTGTTTAGATACCCACATCTCTCGGGTGTAATAATGTATAAATTACAATATGGAAACGGAAGATATCTCCCACTACCTGTCTTAGCAAAATAGATTACCATAGGCTTGGGAAAGGATCAAACCTCCACCACATGGCATAAGCACCTAGGATAAACTATCAAAGAGGTCTTTTAAAGGGTTGTAACGTTAGGTGTAGGGATATGAAATACACGGTTTTGTTAGATAAAGGAAGTTTTTACTGGTGGCGAGTTAACAATCTTGGTTAATTACATGTATAACATGGCGTTGCTAAGCCAAGACTAGACTCGACTTAAGCTAATAAATGAAAAATAACAAAAACATAAAATGAACATAGAATGAAAATGGATGGTAGTCCGCATTTTTTTTTTTTTTTTTTTTTTTTTTTTTTTTTTTTTTTTGCATACACTCTTACCCTACCATCCAAAATAATACATCATAGGGGTTGAACATTCCCCTTACACTTGAATTTTTACATACTTTACAATAAACTATTCTATTGACTCGAATTAAGAAAATCAAAACACTTGGAGCACTTTTAAGATTAACGTACATATGGGGGTAATAAATGATGTTCTTCCCCATTACTCCATAAATAAGTACTTTACCCATGAGTCCCAATCGTCCCAAAACAATATGTACAAGGATATGACTCGACTTAGCAACCATGTAATCAATTAGATAGTTAACTTAGGGTTTAACATATAACAATAATGCACTAAAAATGAGCGCATACACGGAAGGCTAAGGCGATTTGGGTGTACATTTAAGTGGGGTGTAACAAATTCTTCCTTTAAGTAAAATGCTTAAAGTTTGAAACGAAAAGATAGGCTCGGAGGGGTGTACTAGGGGTTTCGTGTACTAAAAATGAGTACAACGCTAAGGGTGTGGGAAAATTAGTTGACTTAACTAGCCAAGTAATATGACTTAAATGGTCAAGTAATTATAATACGGGTTTAACACAAGGGTGATCCTAATGCCTCTTATCATGTAGTAAATCCTACCACACGAATGTAGTCTCACTAGCGGTCTCGGGATGCATCACTAAAGCAAGTTCTAGAATCTAAATACTACCGGTACACTCATAAGCACTAATAATAAATGTTTTTCCTATCAAATCTAAAGGCGAACCTCACATATTTGGGTGGAAAATTTTTCTGAATATACGGTTATGTGCTAGTCATACAATCTTCTATCCATGAAACGCTTGCTATGGCTAAAGTTTCACTCCTAAATGTTGTAAAAAATTTTAAATTTGGCGCTAAAATTACACTAACAAGTATTTCTCATAGTTTTATTACACATCTACTATTAAACAAAACAAACTCAAGCGAAAGTGTACATGTAAGGTATCATCGTTTTACCCTCCCCTTATACTTAAGATGAACATTGTCCCCAATGTTCAAGTAAAGAATGTAAAAGTGAACTAAGTAAAACAAATGAAATCAAATACTCCCCTGATTCGCTCGGTATGGATAATAAGGTGGCCAGGTTAGATCTTCCTCCAAGAAAATGAACAATCAAAGCTTCCCTTCCAGAATATAAATCATCTTCTTGTCATACATAACCTGTAAATCCTGAGAAAACAGACAAAAACCCAAAGCATCAACCCGAACAAAGATAACTCACAACTAGATGTAATTCCAGACTTAGGAATAAAAACAAAACAATTAAAGATATAATGCTTGTGGAATGAATGTTTGCAGATTTTCTAGAGTTTATAAAACTAAAGAATCAACAAAAATTTTAAGAGTCCGGTATAAACAAAACTAGCAAAATTTCCAGAATTTTACACGTGACGCCGTCAAGAGTAAACTCATGACACCGTCAGAAGTGACCTGCAGAAATTCTTATGTTAAGTTTCCGGAAAATTTCTGGCAAAACTTCGTCCTACTTCCTGGAAAATCCTGCAAAATATCATTATGACTCGATTCAATCATTTGACTCTAACAGGTACTAATACACATGTCCATTTATTATTGTTGTGGTTCATGCTCAATTTCGTTCTTATAAACAAATTTGGGTCTCCCTTACACTTATCTTTTGCAAAATACCTTTATATGCAATTAAGACGAAGTTAAAAACAAAATAAAGCATTTTCACAATTTACTTTGAAGCATGAGCCACAAACAATAAAAATAAAGCATGCATACGGAAACAAATAAAACCAAATAAACAAACAAATAAAAATACACAAAACATGGGTTGCCTCCCAAGAAGCGCTTGTTTTTGTTCGAGTCACGAGCCTGACTCTACCCTTATTTAACGGAAATAGGGGAGGTTTTCCCTACACTTAGGATCAAGTGCGGGTGAAAGTAGCGATACACACCCTTAGGGTGTGAATATGCCACGTGAGGTGAAGGGGGTGAGTGAATGGCTTCCTTCATCCTAAAACTACCCGGATAATATTGGTTGATGGGTGGGTCGGTTCCTCTTTTGTCTCCTAGAAATATATCTAAGGATGGAAAGTTGTGTAAAGGTTGAGGTTCCGGTTCATCAACATTAGGAAATTCCCTAGAACTAGGAGTAAGGTTATAACTACAAGTATTCAAACCTATATCCTCTAGTGGTGCCTGGTCCAAGGGTTCTACCTCCATCGGGATTCCTAAAGTTTCTTCTACTTCTTCCGGGTATGTCACGGGCAGTGTGTGTGCCTCAAATGATGGTTGAGTATTTTGTGGGCTTATGTTATTTACCTCATCATTCCACATGTCACGATCACCTATATCCTTAGGTAGTGATAATAACAAACCTAGTGATTCATCCAACTTATGGTTTATTGATACGGCTCTATCCATAATTCCTTGGCAAACTAGGTCGCTTTTTCTATTAGCCTCACTAAAACGAGATCCTAAACATGGAGGTTGTTCATAAGAATCTATCCTAGGTGAAGGCTCATATGATTCATAGGTGTCTCTAAATGAGGTATTTTGCACTTCTAGGTGTTCTAGCCACTCAACCATATATTGCAATCTTAGAAGTCTAAGTGAAGTGTCCATTTGAAGCAAATTACATACAAAATCACAAAGAAAAGATAGACTACGAGAAAGCTACAAAGTAAAAGGAAAAAATCTCACTTGATAGGAATCTAATGAGTAGACCTAATAAAAATCAAATTCAACCTAAACAATAAATATTCCCCGGGCTGCGGCGCCAAAAACTTGATACATGGGAATCGCACCAGGCTTTACCTCTCGAGGGATCTCGAGAAGCTTACAACCCCCACCAGGCAGTGTACCTGATCGTTGTAGTATAGTATAGTGACAAGTACCGGGGGATTGATCGTTCAGCTAGGAATAGTGTCATTAGGATTGAAATTAATCTAACTAAGTCTAAAGGTGAAGGATGATTCATTTTATGTTTTTATATTTTATGAAAAGCAAGTAAAAATCTCGGGTATTGGGAGAGTGGGCGGAATTAGTTGCTAATCAACTAACCCAAAAGCTACTAATTAAACTAATAAACAAGAAAATAAACTAAGGTTCCACAAGATAAGTGAAGCATGTCTACCTATGATATGTTACTCCTTGCTAGCTATCCAATTCTACCTATTGAATTGTAAAACCTTGTTTTAATTGACGGGTTGTATTCCTTAATACCATTCATGGGGTGGCGCACTTAACTCCCCAATCCTATGAGCTCTTATCTCCTCCTATGCCATGCCCAGCACAACTATAGGGATTATAAACAGTGGCTCATGCATTAAATACAACCAATAAAAACCTAGTGCACATCAGTTCATGTTTCCTAAGACGTTCAAGCATGTTACCATTTAGAGATCTGCCAGTTTTCTTAAGCCTAACATCGAATTCATTCAATCAAAACAAGAATCAATAGGAAACAAGAATTATAAACTAAACCAACTAGATCTATTGAAGTTGTCACGCCTTAATTGATGGAGATAGACACACACATCAACAAGCCCCTCATTGATGGAGATAGACACAACATCAACAAGAAATAAATGAGATCTAATCAATTATATACAAGTTTCACATAATCACAAGTAGACACAAGGTGAATTAGCAAATCATCATCAAAGAAGAGCAAACAACAATGATAATGGAAAACATAATTAAGATAGAATCATCAAACCAATACATGATGTTTATGGAGTGATTGAAACCCTCTAAGTTGCTGGAAAAACACCCACCTAAACCCAGGAATCGACCTTAGGGTTTAGGGCTTTCAAAAAGTGAAGTTATGATGTTATATTTATAGACATGTTTTCTGTCGGCAAGGCTTGACGTCGTCATGTCGTTTCTCTTGATGCCGTCAAGACCATTTTTTCACCAAATTGTAGATCTCTTCGTCCTCTTCGCATATGCTTTTGAATCACCTAAATCCGAGTTCGTATGCAAAAGTTATGACCAAAACAATATCAGCTACTCCGCGCGCAAGTTTTGACCAGTTAACACATTACGGCCTTGGGTGACGCCTTCATGTTCTCTCTGGGCCGTCACCACTTTTACTCTTGACGCTGTCAAAATGTTGCTCTTGACGCCGTCACCTACTGTTCCCAGCATGGAAAATTAAGTCTTTGGTGTTTTCTTCACTTTTATGCTCCAAAAACGTCCAAAATGCCTCATTTTCCAGAATTCACTCCCAAAGTACCTAAAATCACAAAAGGAACGATTTAGGGCAATATTTGATCAAATAAATTCAATTCCGGGCTTAAATGACTCCCTAAAAATGGTTCATTTTTCGCCTCATCAATATGCGATGGCCGTAAGAGACTTCAAGAAATTCTTCAAAAGGCGAGGAAGATTCGTTAGACAACTACATGATGAAAGGAAAGCAAACCAAAGAATTAAAGATGACAAAAATGGCAAAAGTGATAGGAAGTGCTTCAAATGTGGTGATCTAAATCATCTCATCTGAAAATGTCCAATGATGTCAAGAAATAAAAATCAAAAGGCGTTTGTTGGAGGAGCTTGGAGTGATAGCGATGACGATGAGAAAGAAATCACAAATGAGGAGAAATGTCTTATGGCTAAGACATCAAGCGAGGTACGTTCCGAAACCGAATACTTTAGTGACGAAAATTTATCATTAGACGAAAAAGACCTAGATAGAGAATATAATAGGTTATGCAAATTAGGTCAAAAGGTTATAGCTAAAAATAAGTCGCTAAAACATATTAATAATCTATTAGAAAATGAAGTACTCGATTTAAAAATTAGACTACAACATTTGGAAAAAGGAAAAGAAGTTTTTATAGAATGTAAAACATGCATAGAGGTTAATAATGAAAACGAAAAACTTAAAGATGAAATTTTCAAACTTGACAAGTTTAAAAATAGTAGTAACCCACTTAAGAAAATAATAAGTGTTCAAGAAACTTCGGGAGATAAAACCGGTCTAGTATTAACCTCAACTAATGTTTCAACTAGTGAAAATAAAAGTATAAAGTTTGAATGTAAATCTAGTAAACAAAAATCATTAGAATCAAAACCTAAGTATATACTTACAAAAGATAGAAAAATACCCATTGCGAATGATGAAAAAGTAAAAACTTTTTATAAACCATCCTTAAAGACCGAAGTGGGATCCTTTAAATTTAAATTAAGATCTAAAACTCCACCACCAAGAAAACCAAATAATCTTCATACTCGATCTAAAACACCTCAACCTAGAAGAAACCAAAATAGACAAAACTACAATAATACTAATCATCAAATGTGGAATTATCAACCAAGTTACAATCCTTGGGGAATACTACCACCATACATGCATCCTAGCCAAATGTTGAATATGTTTGGACCAAATAACTTTGGACCAATGAGACAATGGGAACCAAATGGCTAAGCTGTCAATCTTGGAAGAAGTTGGAATATCATCTACAAATGACTTCTATAAGTCAACATGGTCACTTGAAGTGCTTGAAGATATTTGATGAGGCGAAAAATGAACCACTTTTAGGGGGTCATTTAAGCCCGGAATTGAATTTATTTGATCAAATATTGCCCTAAATCGTTCCTTTGTGATTTTAGGTACTTTGGGAGAGAAATCTGGAAAAGGAAGCAATTCGGACGTTTTTGGAGCATAAAAGTGAAGAAAACGCCAAAGTCTTAATTTTCCTTGCTGGGAACAGTAGGTGACGGCATCAAGAAGAAAATCTTGACGGCGTCAAGAGTAATTTCCATGACGATCCAGTACAGATTTGAAGGCGACACGAAGAAGGGCGTCAAGAGGAAAATGCATGACGGCCAGGAAACATATAACACTTGACAGCGTCAGATCTGGATCAAGGCAGTCTGAGATTTATTTTGGCGGCGAGATGACGGCGTCACAAAATTTGTCTTGACGCCGTCAGACCCTATTTCCTATATATAGTTTTCTAATTTTCACATTAAAGGGAGAGAAGTTTTGGAGAAACCCTAAGTACGAACTTGGTACGAATTTTACAGGTTTTTCAAGGGTTCTAAGCCCTTGATACCTTTCATGTGTAATTGAGATAAGTATTCTTTTAATTCAATCAATATGTCTATGTGTTGGTTGTCTATATCTTGTTCTTGTCTTAATTCCATCATGCTAGGCTAGATCTATCTTGTGTTTGCTTGGATCTAATGAAACCTAGATGTTAATTATGTGTTGATTACTTGTTTATAGTTGTATTGGATGAATGAATTCGATGTTAGGCTTAAGAAAACTGGCAGACTTTCAAATGGTAACATGCTTGAACGTCTTAGGAAACATGAACTGACGTGCACTAGGCTTTATTGGTTGTATTTAATGCATGAGTAAATTCTAATGATCCCATGTTAGGAGCTTCTTAGCCGGCTCGACATAGGAGTGAAGTAGGCACTCATAGGATTGGGGAATTAAGTGCGCCACCCCATGAATGGTATTAAGGAATACAATCTGTCATCCACGCAACTATAACAAGTAATTAACGTGTAAAAGATATCTGGGGAGTAGTGAAATCTAAGTAAACACATTATCTCCACTTATTGCTCACAACCTTAGTTAATTTAGTTTATTTTCATTTCTTGTATTTTATTTTGATTGCATCTTTTGTATTGTGTTAGTTGACTAGCAACTAATTCCGCCCAAATCCTTCAAACCCGAGATTTTTACTTGCTTTCTAAAAAATATAAAAATACAAAAAGAATCATCCCTCACCTTTAGAACTAGTATTTAGGTTTTCTAATCCTAGTGACACTATTCCTAGCTGAACGATCAATCCCCCGGTACTTGTCACTATACTATACTACAACGATCAGGTACACTGCCTGGTGGGGGTTGTAAGCTTCTCAAGATCCCTTAAGAGGTAAAGCCTGGTGCGATTCCCACGTATCAAGTTTTTGGCGCCGCAGCCCGAGGAAATAGTTATTGTTTAGGTTGAATTTGATTTTTATTAGGTCTACTCATTAGATTCCTTTTTAGTGAGATTTTTATTTTCTTTTTATTAGCTTTCTTGTAGTCTATCTTTTTCTTTTTGCCCTTTGTTTGTAAAACCATTTTCATTTGTCTCCATGGCGAATGAAATTCCATTTAGATCATTAACTATAGAGGAACAATTAGTTTACTCGGATCGATTTGCCTCCTGTTGTTCCATTGAATTTTTAAGTGATCTTAGATATATACAAGAGGAGATGGGTGTAAAGTTAGATGGGTTTGATGAATTTTATGCATGTGTGTTTTCTATTAGACGATTATTATCAGGATCAATTCCTTTTAGTGAGACCCTTTGGATGAATTTTGAGAAAAGTTTCCTAACCATTACCCATAAGTTCAATGAATTGGTGGATTCGTATGAGCGAGATGACCTAGTTTCTAAGAACATGAACTTAGAATCAAACCAAGATTATGAGATGGTTAGTATTGAACTACCTAGTTGCATGAGCGGGATAAATTTCACCAAAACATACGACACACATGAGGTTAGAGTTGAGCCACCTAGTTGCATGTCATGGTTAGGCACTACCATAATACAAGATGAACACATAGGTGATATTGATGTGATGGAAGAGATAGTAGGAAACCCAAGCCCACTAAGTACCCCACAAGTCCTACCATCATTTGAGGCATACACACCGCCCGTGACTTACCCGGAAGAAGTAGAAGAAACTTTAGGAATTCCGATGGAGGTAGAACCCTTGGACCAGGCACCACTTGAGGATATAGGTTTGAACACTTGTAGTGATAACCTTACTCCTAGTTCTAGGGAATTTCCTAGTGTTGATGAACCGGAACCTCAACCTTTACACACCTTTCCATCCTTAGATATATTTCTAGGAGAAAAAAGAGGAACCGACCCACCCATCAACCAATATTATCCGGGTAGTTTTAGGATGAAGGAAGCCATTCACTCACCCCCTTCACCTCACGTGGCATATTCACACCCTAAAGGTGTGTATCGCTACTTTCACCCACACTTGATCCTAAGTGTAGGGAAAACCTCCCCTATTTCCGTTAAATAAGGGTAGAGTCAGGCTCGTGACTCGAACAAAAACAAGCGCTTCTTGGGAGGCAACCCATGTTTTGTGTGTCTTTATTTGTTTGTTTGTTTGATTTTATTTGTTTCCGTATGCATGTTTTATTTTTATTGTTTGTGGCTCATGTTTCAAAGTAAATTGTGAAAATGCTTTATTTTGTTTTTAACTTCATCTTAATTGCATATAAAAGTATTTTTGCAAAAGATAAGTGTAAGGGGAAACCCCAAATATGTTTTCAAGAAACAAACCGATCATGATTCTCCACAATATTAAATGAACATGTATATTCGTAATTGTTAGAGTCAAATGCTTGTATTGAGTCATAATGAAGTTTTGCAGGATTTTCCAGGAAGTAGGACCAAGTTTTTCCAGAAATTTTCCAGAAACTTAACATAAGAATTTCTGCAGGTCACTTCTGACGGCGTCACGAGTTAATTCTTGACGGCGTCACGTGTAAAAATCTGGAAATTTTACCGGTTTTGTTTTTCTAACGGAGTCTTATGTTTTTTGTGAATTATTAAGTTTTATAATCTCCAGGAAATCTGCAAACTTCATTCCACAAGCATTATATCTTATTTTATTTTCTAGGATTTAGTAACTTATATAGGATGCCGCCGATTTTATGCGAGGTTGTCTTGTCTATTTTCTCATGATTGACAGGTTATGTATGACAAGAAGATGATTTATATTCTGGAAGAGAAGCTTTGATTGTTCATTTTCTTGGAGGAAGATTTAACCTGGCCACCTTATTATCCATACCGAGCGAATCAGGGGAGTATTTGATTTCATTCTTTTTACTTTTTTAACTTTTACATTCTTTACTTGAACATTGGGGACAATGTTCATCTTAAGTGTAAGGGGAGGGTAAAAAGATGATACCTTACATATGCACTTTCGCTTGAGTTTGTTTGTTTGATGGTAGATGTGTAATAAAACTATGAGAAATACTTGTTAGTGCAATTTTAGCGCCAAATTTAAAATTTTTTACAACATTTAGGAGTGAAACTTTAGCCATAGCAAGCGTCTCATGGATAGGAGATTGGTGACTAGCACATAACCGTATATTCAGAAAAATTTTCCACCCAAATATGTGAGGTTCGCCTTTAGATTTGATAGGAAAAGCATTTATTATCAGTGCTTATGAGTATACCGGTAGCATTTAGATTCTAGAACTTGCATTAGTGATGCATCCCGAGACCGCTAGTGAGACTACATTCGTGTAGTAGGATTTACTACATGATAAGAGGCATTAGGATCACCCTTGTGTTAAACCCGTATCATAATTACTTGACCATTTAAGTCATATTACTTGACTATTTAAGTCAACTAATTTTTCCCACACCCTTAGCGTTGTACTCATTTTTAGTACACGAAACCCCTAGTACACCCCTCCGAGCCTATCTTTTCGTTTCTAACTTTAAGCATCTTACTTAAAGGAAGAATTTGTTACACCCCACTTAAATGTACAACCAATCGCCTTAGCCTTCCATGTATGCGCTCATTTTTAGTGCATTATTGTTATTTGTTAAACCCTAAGTTAACTATCTAATTGATTACATGGTTGCTAAGTCGAGTCATATCCTTGTACATATTGTTTTGGGACGATTGAGACTCATGGGTAAGTACTTATTTTATAGAGTAATGGGGAAGAACATCATATATTACCCCCATATGTGCGTTAATCTTAAAAGTACTCCAAGTGTTTTGATTTTCTTAATTCGAGTCATTAGATTAGTTTATTGTAAAGTATGTAAAGATTCAAGTGTAAGGGGAACATTCATTCCCTATGATGTATTATTTCGGATGGTAGGGTAAGAGTGTATGCAAAAAAAAAAAAAAAAAAAAAAAAAAAAAAAAAATAGAAAAAGAAAAAGAGAAAAAAACATACGGACTACCATCCCTTTTCATTCTATGTTTATTTTATGTTTTTGTTATTTTTCATTTATTAGCTTAAGTCGAGTCTAGTCTTGGCTTAGCAACGCCATATTGTACATGTAATTAACCAAGATTGTTAACTCGCCACCAGTAAAGACTTCCTTTATCCAACAAAACCGTGTACTTCATATCCCTACACCTAACGTTACAACCCTTTAAAAGACCTCTTTGATAGTTTATCCTAGGTGCTTACGCCATGTGGTGGAGGTTTGATCCTTTCCCAAGCCTATGGTAATCTATTTTGCTATGACAGGTAGTGAGAGATATCTTCCGTTTCCATATTGTAATTTATACTTTATTACACCCGAGAGATGTGAGTATCTAAACACTATTTGTGAGGTGCTTGTGTATGACCTCCGTGCATGTCTTTGGTCTTTAGTGGAATGATTATTTGTTGTAATTACTTTTATATTAGTGTTAAATGACCCTTAACTTGTATTTTGATTAGAATAAAAGTGCATTTGCTTAAGGACAAGCAAATCTCAAGTGTAAGGGTATATGATGAGGCGAAAAATGAACCACTTTTAGGGGGTCATTTAAGCCCGGAATTGAATTTATTTGATCAAATATTGCCCTAAATCGTTCCTTTTGTGATTTTAGGTACTTTGGGAGAGAAATCTGGAAAAGGAAGCAATTCGGACGTTTTTGGAGCATAAAAGTGAAGAAAACGCCAAAGTCTTAATTTTCCTTGCTGGGAAGAGTAGGTGACGGGGTCAAGAGTAATTTCCATGACGATCCAGTACAGATTTGAAGCCGTCACGAAGAAGGGCGTCAAGAGGAAAATGCATGACGGCCAGGAAACATATAACACTTGACGGCGTCAGATCTGGATCAAGGCAGTCCGAGATTTATTTTGGCGGCGAGATGACGGCGTCACAAAATTTGTCTTGACGCCGTCAGACCCTATTTCCTATATATAGTTTTCTAATTTTCACATTAAAGGGAGAGAAGTTTTGGAGAAACCCTAAGTACGAACTTGGTACGAATTTTACAGGTTTTTCAAGGGTTCTAAGCCCTTGATACCTTTCATGTGTAATTGAGATAAGTATTCTTTTAATTCAATCAATATGTCTATGTGTTGGTTGTCTATATCTTGTTCTTGTCTTAATTCCATCATGCTAGGCTAGATCTATCTTGTGTTTGCTTGGATCTAATGAAACCTAGATGTTAATTATGTGTTGATTACTTGTTTATAGTTGTATTGGATGAATGAATTCGATGTTAGGCTTAAGAAAACTGGCAGACTTCCAAATGGTAACATGCTTGAACGTCTTAGGAAACATGAACTGACGTGTACTAGGTTTTATTGGTTGTATTTAATGCATGAGTAAATTCTAGTGATCCCATGTTAGGAGCTTCTTAGCCGGCTCGACATAGAAGTGAAGTAGGCACTCATAGGATTGGGGAATTAAGTGCGCCATCCCATGAATGGTATTAAGGAATACAATCCGTCATCCACGCAACTATAACAAGTAATTAACGTGTAAAAGATATCTAGGGAGTAGTGAAATCTAAGTAAACACATTTTCTCCACTTATTGCTCACAACCTTAGCTAATTTAGTTTATTTTCATTTCTTGTATTTTATTTTGATTGCATCTTTAGTATTGGGTTAGTTGACTAGCAACTAATTCCGCCCAAATCCTTCAAACCCGAGATTTTTACTTGCTTTCTAAAAAATATAAAAATACAAAAAGAATCATCCCTCACCTTTAGAACTAGTATTTAGGTTTTCTAATCCTAGCGACACTATTCCTAGCTGAACGATCAATCCCCCGGTACTTGTCACTATACTATACTAAAACGATCAGGTACACTGCCTGGTGGGGGTTATAAGCTTCTCAAGATTCCTTGAGAGGTAAAGCCTGGTGCGATTCCCACGTATCAATATTCCATTGAAGACTAAAAGGTACGCATTTCTTTTAAGTTCATCGCTATAATTTGCATGCTTAGATATATGATTAGTTAGATTAATGCTTGGCTATACATATATGTGTACATAATAGCTTATATTCTTATATCCTAGAAACATCATTGGTTGACTCTCCTAGGAATAAGATAAAATTGTTCATTTCCGAACGAAATAAAAAATGAAAATCTTCTATATCCACTATTAGCAAACTCATGGTAATGAAGTGAAATGAGTTAAGTGGATCGATCGTTAATATAGAAGTAGGATTAGATCCCACGCGTAAGAAAACTATGGATGAAACAAGCTCTCATAGACTATGGCATTAAGTTAGATAAGCGTGCGAAAACAAAGGAACTATAGATGTTAGGTTATACCCCATTCAACACTCTCGCATCTAACATATAAATTATCGTCTTCATTTCCTTTAGGATCATAGGATATGTAGAAACGATAGTATGAGATAATAATAGGCTTAACCAATCCTCTTGAGCATGAGATCTTTAATAAACATTTTTTAAAATATTTGATTTATGATATTTGTTGTCAAAAATCTAATATCTCTAAAAATATGCAAAAACCTCACATTTTGGAAAATAGTTTTTCAAATAACTATCCCACTTTTAAATAACATGTTTTCACTATCAATATCTACAATTTTGTTTTGATCAAAACTAAAGATTGGGAAAATATTCTTTACCGTTCATTCATACATTTTGAAGTAAAAACCCAACCTATTTTATTCAAATAACTCTCACATCTAAGTGAAAACTTACTTTCAAACATTGTTGAATAATGTTAAAAACGTCTCTTTTAAAATCATGCATGGTGATCTCATATTTGTCATCTATATTTATATAAATGACACTTATAAGTGAACTAAATCAAATCAAGAGGACCATGGTTTGTTCATTAAGACTTTGTTTGTAACAAGTCTAGAAATCCATGCTATCATAACTACCCACTTATTGCACATTGATACACATTAGGATTAATCCTCCTAGTTATGTAGTTATGAAATACTTGATGTTGCTTATTGTTTCCTAGCACTTATATTTTACTTGCTTGATGAGTATGTTTGCATGCTAGATGAAATTGCTTGTTTACTTAATCTCTTTGATTAACATGCTTTGGCTACATAATTGCCTACATAATTAGTATATGCTTAATTGCCTCAAAGAGTTGGACTTATTTGAAACAAAAAACACAACCTTTCTGCAATTCACTACCAAAAACCCTTTTCTGGCAATCTGGGAATCACCAGATGGACGGCCCCCTTAAATCATAAGGCGGCTCCCTTAATTATTAAGGGGACCGGCCTCCAATTAAGGGGACCGGCCATCTGATGGTCGAAGGTGTTGTTTCCTTTTTCTACTTTTTAGCCCATTTCATCCTACACTTCTCAAAATTCACAAACCTATTCTATCCTAAACCTTTCATCATAGTTTATCCATCCTTGATCCTACCAATCACATCACTTGATACTCATTTTCCATCTTCACCAATAACTCCACCTAATCATCATCACAAAAAGATTCAACCATATAACCATTCTGTAACCACCCGTAATTTTCCGGACTATTATTTTAATAGTGGAATAATTTGTTTTTATCAGAAAATGTGAATTATTTATTTTCTGATGTTTGTTAATGATTAAAAATTTAAAAACGAGAGGATATCTCGTTTTTCCTGAAAAACGGCATCACACGCGTACCGACACTACTTTAGTAACGGCAAAATTCAATAATTCATAATCGGAGTCGATAAATGTGTTTCAATAATACTTTTATACACGCTCTCAGAAAAATTTATTCTTGCGTTTGCGCCAAACTAAGAATACCACGTTTACACCAAAGCTCAACGGGGCTCAGAGTATACACGGCACCCTATTTGGTAATCAACACAAATTAATAATTACCTACACTAAACATTTACTAAATATTAAACATTTTGAAAAAAAAAAAATCTCACACATCTCAAAAATTATACGTGTTCCCAAGATAAAGCAGATACATGTATCCTCTTCTCTCTCTCTCTTCAAAGAAACCCGATCTCACAAATCTAAGGAAGCTATGAAACCTCAAGAATCAAAACTTAGAGAAGGGGGAATCAACTTTAGTCTCTCGAATAACGTCCCAATGAAACCCTTTCACGCCAAGTTATAGACCAATAGGCGGCCAAGAACTGTTTCCTCTCCATCACACGCAAGGGTCACGAGTTTATTACTTTTTCTCAAAGAAGATGGCATCAAAAATCGATCCAGAAAAATCAAAAGTCGAATCTTTCCTTTTTACTTTCTTTTAAACCCCACCGATCCATAGGGGTGATACCACAATCAAGACAATACTTGGTGGTTCCTGTGGATTCGGCTTGGTGGACTTGCTAGGAGATCGGATTTGGATCTTGTTGTTAGCATATGTCAATCGACTCTCAACCAATGTAAGGTTCCTCAAATTTATGGTACTTCGATTGTTTTTGTTAAAATCTTGATCTGACATAATCGAGTTGATTGATTTATATTTCTTTTAATTGAACGATTGTTTTAATTCTTGGTTGTTATTGAATCTTGTGTGGCAAATTAATAAAATCACAAACTAAAACAAAGATTGGCTCCATGTATGGAAGTGCTTATTAACAACCGTGCTTATTTCTTTTTGGCTTATTTGGTTGAGATTAGGCCTTGTTAAAAAGTTGAGTCGTTGGACTTGGATTTGGTTGGTCTTGCGTTGTGTCGTACAAAATCAGTGGGGATGATTTTAGCAGTTGTCTCCTTGGTCAAAATTTTCACTTGAAACAAAACTAAGAAAAAGGTTTAAACTTTGCTTGCTTGTTTGTTCATTCGAATCTGGGTTTACACATCTGTAACTATTTAGTTTTTAGTTTATGTCCTCCTTTGAATATGCACATGCTTCTGTAAACTTTTTGAAATCTTGAGATGTTAACTTTTGTTAGTTTTGAATCGATAAATTGTCCTTTGTTGTTCGGATGATGGTATGAACCTGCGTGGTATTTTAACTGTGTTATTGATATTGTGTGGTAAATTTCTATGTCTCAATAAAACAAATCGGATTGGTATTGGCTCAAGCGTTTTGGAAATACTTGTCTTAACCTTTTTGCTAAATCGATAGCTCCTTTTTGTTGAGTTTCTGGGTCGAAATCAGTTTGGCTTAACCTTGTGTTTGGCGAGTTGAAATACCGAGTTGGTCACGGGTTGCTTATTTCGCTTGATACCATGACCAAATATTTGTTTGCTTCACTTTTGTGCTGATAAGAATGCTTTGGGGTCGGATATTGGTTCGCGTTATAGTTTTGGTTGTGGTCAAAACCCAACAGTAAGGGTTGCTCTCGTAGCCTTACACTCGAATAGTATTTGAGTGTGTCACGCAACTGTCGAGTCGAACCCAACCAGCATGCCATAACGTGAGTCCACAAGTCCACATCTCCGGGTTGTGTCGAGTTCGTCACTCGAGCTCAACATAAAACTTGTGCTATTACTTGACTTGTCGTCAAATCAAATTCATCCAGACTAACTCCAATTCTGTTAGCAGAGGTTCTATCTGGGCTCGTGGGTGTACTGGGTCAAGCCCAACAGGCCCACTCCATATTTTTTTTTCAAAAACTGTTGTAAGGGTGCGTTATATACACAACGTTTTGGTTAAAATTTGACTTAAGATATAGATAAGTTGGGATAAATGTAAAATCTGACTTGTGATGTATATGTGTCGAGCCATTGCTTGTTTTCTTTCGACTCATTACTTCACGACTTAAGCGACTCGAGCGATTCCACGACACAAGTTCGAATACGTCATTCATATATCGATACCAATTTCCTTGTATCAAACTATAAAACGTGCCTTACCACTTAATGCTCTCGAAACATATTTCCAAAACTATGTACATCTTATAGAAACTAAACTCGTAAATATTTAACATACTTATATCGCTTATTTGAACATGCTTAATTTCATCACCTATGAAGTTTGTAAACACTTGAAATATATTTTTTTAAAACCTACTCAAGTTTCATAAAACTTTAAAATGACTGATAAAACAAACATTTTGTAACACCTAGTTACCACGAGACGCATTTTATTACTAAAACTGATAGACGATATACACATGGCTTATCACTTAACAATAAAACTTGTAACATTTATTTATCACATGGAACTAAAACCTATACACGGATCACACCCATCTTCGTCAAATATGTATTTAACTTGTACGACATTCTTTTTTTCAAGTATATATATAAACACCCTTACTATTATATATACTTAACGATAATATTTTCCTCAATCGTCAACACGTTATACGCAATTGTTATTACTCCCCGTACTACGGCTTCCGAGTCATCTTCGAATCACGAGTTATTCGTCTTTTATATTTTATTTCGGCCTAAGTTTACTCTTCCACACTTCCAAGAGCCAATACACACAAACATTTCGTAAACTATTTTCAAACTTAAATGCTGCCACACAAGTAAAAATAACACAACAACATAAAACTTTTTAGTTTAATTAAATCTCGTTGAGTCTTAAACTTAAACTATGAACTAAGACATGCCTTACTAATCTAGGTCGCGTGTTGGTGCCGAACACTATCTGATTTGTTGCACTATCTGCCTACTAGTCACTAAGGTGAGTTCATGACCCCTACTTTTACTTGTTTTATAACTGTTTTGGGGGAGAATACATGCTCGTTTTTAACTAAACTAAATGCTTGTTTTATTTGAATGCGCAATTGTTTACTCAACACTACCGTTTTGCTGAATATTTGATATGTGTATATTGGTTGCATACTTAATGAACTATTGCTTTTATGCAACACACTTTATGAACTATTGCTTTTATGCTACACACTCTATGAGTTATTGCTTATATGCAAAACACCTTACAAATCATTGCTGTTACGCAAACACTTCTATTGAATGACAATTGCTTTTAGGCAAACACTTTTATGGACCACACTGAAACTTATGCTTTATTTACACTATTACGCGGATTAGCCTAAGACACTGAATCCCACAATGCCCAAACTCATGAACCGTCAATTCCTGCTGGGAAGCGCGAATGCTATAAATAGATCTATTGGGGTTGACACCCCCGTTCGGTTTGGCCAGATAGGCAAACGCGAGCGTATAAAATATCGAAACACGAGTGTCACGGGATAGACACTTGCAAGGGCTTTATTTAACGTGCTTCTAGAGCATGCACACTGTCAAGCTTCGGTTACATGAACTTAGTGCTAGCGTAATAAACTATTTACTATGTGACATTATATTCGTTGTAATGATCACACACTCTACTGATGGTCCACAACTCTAATTTTACTGTAAGGTAAACACTATTTTCATGACATTGTGAGCCACACAATGGTCACAAAACTCTCATGTGAACTCACAATACTACTGTTTTATAATAAACCTATGAACTCACCAACCTCGTGTTGACACTTTTTAGCATGTATTTTCAGGTTAAGGCGATAGCTAACTATTGAAGGCTTTGGCATGGCATGGCATGGTCATAGATGACTCTGTTATAATTGGGACCGCTTAAACTCTTATATGGGCCTGTATTTCCGTACTATTTCTTTTTAACAATGTAAATTGAATATTTTTGATAATGAAAGTCATTTTAATGGTTGAGATAAAAACCGTTCTTTGTACTTGTGTTATGATACTAATTGAGTAGCACCCCATTGACATGTATGCTTCCGCTGGACCCAAATTTTGGGGGTGTTACAGATTGGTATCAGAGCCTTGGTTATAGAGAACTGGGTATTTTTAAAACCTAGACTATAACTACTTTTGCGAAAACTTAACCCTATGACCGACACGTGCCTGCCTGCCAAGCTGATGCCTCACTATGATTTTGATTACTAATATATTTGATGAGATGTGTACTTTGTTATTGGATGAGTATATCCATTTATTTTCGCTATATACTATAAGTATCTTTGACATACTTATGCATACGTATCGTACTTATCTTAGCGTTACGCGCTTTTCTCTGTGTAATCTCATCATTTGTCCTCGAGCGTGGACACTTGTTTTAGTCCTTCTAAGCAACTTTTAAAAGTAAGGGACATATTACTAGTGTAACTGAGCTGAGTATTTCAAAATTCATTGAACCTCGGTAGATTATAGACTGATCACCTATATTCGACCAGGGATAGTGGGACATAGCCTGATCACCTATGTCTGACTCAGAGGTGAATTTTGCGATATTGAGAGTAGTTATATTAGAATTATGTCCAGATTGGTTTGCTACTTGATTTCTGAAAGTTTCAAAAAAAAAAAAAAAAAAAAAAAAAAATTCTATGTGTGTACGTAAACATTGCATAACATGAACTTTCACATCTACACACAACACACTGACATCACGACACTTTTTCATCACCATACTTTTCCTCTCTTATATTTAATACTTTTTCATCACAATCGGGTTATGTTACAGTCACCTCTACCCCAAACCTTACACTCAATCGAGGTTGTAACTTCCTTGCTAAGTACACTACTTAGAAAGCCAACTGATTGCTAGTTGCAATCAATACCCTCCTTCATGGCCGTATTCTGAACTTGCCAAACTCCTAATTCAGAAGAGATGTGATGCCCAACAGAAACCTCAAGACCTTAAGGAGTAACCTACACCACTATCTTTGGAACACACACCTAATTCTTCACCCATCCCTCGAGAATACCAGTTGTCTACCTTGTTACCCTCTCATGAGACAATAAATTGTGTCGCTTTTAGCATACAAACTGTTTTCGATTATCCTACAAACCATTTTGTGGTCATCCTACAAAATGCTTTACTACTACTTCATGAAATCAAGATTTTGACCCTGCTACTATTTTATAAACAATGAATTGTTTTCCTACTATCTTATAAATTGTTTACGAATCATTTTTACAACTATTTTATCACGATGTAACAAACCGATTCATTACCGTAATACCACTCCATAAAATAACAAACAGTTTCGCTAGCATTTTCTAAACAATATTACAATTACCCTACAAGTCTTACTACACTTTACAAAACTATTTTACTCCCCTATGAAGTGCCTTGCTAGTAAATCACAAAAACTAAACTACAATTTTACAAATGATAAATTGTTTTCCTATTACTCTATAGACTATTGTACAACCCGTTCTATAAACTATTTCGCAATCACCATGTGAACTATTTGCCCAATTGGAAAAGTACTTTATGTTACTACCTCTTGGTACTGTTGAAGTAAATTGAATACTTATGTTTATGAAATTCGCTTGATATTAAACACTGAACCCCACTCAGGCTTGACAACTGGACTTCGTCACTAAGCACCTGAAATTTTTGAAACGAACATACCTGACTACACATTTTTCCTTGACATCTTTATTTTTTTTAAGGACTTTTCTTTTGGAAAGGCGTTTATAGAAATCACAAAACTCGTAATGGTACTTTTCCCGAAATACCCATTTTGATGTGCCAAAATTTATCTGGTCAAACTTTATCGAGACTTTTGTATATTAAAGGGGTGACTAAATGTTAACTTTTGAGACATGGATTTACCCACACCATATTTAAAGACTGTTTTGCTGAAATTAAGAGTCTTTTTAAGTCGCATCAGTTTACCTAACTGCAAATTTTTAGCAAAGAACCAAAACTTATTCCTATATACAAAATTCGTAGAAACTCACAAAAAAAAGAACTAAATTCACGTGGGGAAACGTGAAGATGAATTCTCGTGCGTATATACCTATCTCTTTTTGATCGTAATGAGTAACTTGAATTGAATCGCGAGGACGCGATTCCATTTAAGGAGGTGTGACTGTAACCACCCGTAATTTTCCGGACTATTATTTTAATAGTGGAATAATTTGTTTTTATCAGAAAATGTGAATTATTTATTTTCTGATGTTTGTTAATGATTAAAAATTTAAAAACGAGAGGATATCTCGTTTTTCCTGAAAAACGGCACTACACGCGTACCGACACTACTTTAGTAACGGCAAAATTCAATAATTCATAATCAGAGTCGATAAATGTGTTTCAATAATACTTTTATACACGCTCTCAGAAAAATTTATTCTTGCGTTTGCGCCAAACTAAGAATACCACGTTTACACCAAAGCTCAACGGGGCTCAGAGTATACACGGCACCCTATTTGGTAATCAACACAAATTAATAATTACCTACACTAAACATTTACTAAATATTAAACATTTTGAAAAAAAAAAAAAAAAAAAAAAAAAAAAAAAAAAAAAAAAATCTCACACATCTCAAAAATTATACGTGTTCCCAAGATAAAGCAGATACATGTATCCTCTTCTCTCTCTCTCTTCAAAGAAACCAGATCTCACAAATCTAAGGAAGCTATGAAACCTCAAGAATCACAACTTAGAGAAGGGGGAATCAACTTTAGTCTCTCGAATAACGTCCCAATGAAACCCTTTCACGCCAAGTTATAGACCAATAGGCGGCCAAGAACTGTTTCCTCTCCATCACACGCAAGGGTCACGAGTTTATTACTTTTTCTCAAAGAAGATGGCATCAAAAATCGATCCAGAAAAAGCAAAAGTCGAATCTTTCCTTTTTACTTTCTTTTAAACCCCACCGATCCATAGGGGTGATACCACAATCAAGACAATACTTGGTGGTTCCTGTGGATTCGGCTTGGTGGACTTGCTAGGAGATCGGATTTGGATCTTGTTGTTAGCATATGTCAATCGACTCTCAACCAATGTAAGGTTCCTCGAATTTATGGTACTTCGATTGTTTTTGTTAAAATCTTGATCTGACATAATCGAGTTGATTGATTTATATTTCTTTTAATTGAACGATTGTTTTAATTCTTGGTTGTTATTGAATCTTGTGTGGCAAATTAATAAAATCACAAACTAAAACAAAGATTGGCTCCATGTATGGAAGTGCTTATTAACAACCGTGCTTATTTCTTTTTGGCTTATTTGGTTGAGATTAGGCCTTGTTAAAAAGTTGAGTCGTTGGACTTGGATTTGGTTGGTCTTGCGTTGTGTCGTACAAAATCAGTGGGGATGATTTTAGCAGTTGTCTCCTTGGTCAAAATTTTCACTTGAAACAAAACTAAGAAAAAGGTTTAAACTTTGCTTGCTTGTTTGTTCATTCGAATCTGGGTTTACACATCTGTAACTATTTAGTTTTTAGTTTATGTCCTCCTTTGAATATGCACATGCTTCTGTAAACTTTTTGAAATCTTGAGATGTTAACTTTTGTTAGTTTTGAATCGATAAATTGTCCTTTGTTGTTCGGATGATGGTATGAACCTGCGTGGTATTTTAACTGTGTTATTGATATTGTGTGGTAAATTTCTATGTCTCAATAAAACAAATCGGATTGGTATTGGCTCAAGCGTTTTGGAAATACTTGTCTTAACCTTTTTGCTAAATCGATAGCTCCTTTTTGTTGAGTTTCTGGGTCGAAATCAGTTTGGCTTAACCTTGTGTTTGGCGAGTTGAAATACCGAGTTGGTCACGGGTTGCTTATTTTGCTTGATACCATGGCCAAATATTTGTTTGCTTCACTTTTGTGCTGATAAGAATGCTTTGGGGTCGGATATTGGTTCGCGTTATAGTTTTGGTTGTGGTCAAAACCCAACAGTAAGGGTTGCTCTCGTGGCCTTACACTCGAATAGTATTTGAGTGTGTCACGCAACTGTCGAGTCGAACCCAACCAGCATGCCATAACGTGAGTCCACAAGTCCACATCTCCGGGTTGTGTCGAGTTCGTCACTCGAGCTCAACATAAAACTTGTGCTATTACTTGACTTGTCGTCAAATCAAATTCATCCAGACTAACTCCAATTCTGTTAGCAGAGGTTCTATCTGGGCTCGTGGGTGTACTGGGTCAAGCCCAACAGGCCCACTCCATATTTTTTTTTCAAAAACTGTTGTAAGGGTGCGTTATATACACAACGTTTTGGTTAAAATTTGACTTAAGATATAGATAAGTTGGGATAAATGTAAAATCTGACTTGTGATGTATATGTGTCGAGCCATTGCTTGTTTTCTTTCGACTCATTACTTCACGACTTAAGCGACTCGAGCGATTCCACGACACAAGTTCGAATACGTCATTCATATATCGATACCAATTTCCTTGTATCAAACTATAAAACGTGCCTTACCACTTAATGCTCTCGAAACATATTTCCAAAACTATGTACATCTTATAGAAACTAAACTCGTAAATATTTAACATACTTATATCGCTTATTTGAACATGCTTAATTTCATCACCTATGAAGTTTGTAAACACTTGAAATATATTTTTTTAAAACCTACTCAAGTTTCATAAAACTTTAAAATGACTGATAAAACAAACATTTTGTAACACCTAGTTACCACGAGACGCATTTTATTACTAAAACTGATAGACGATATACACATGGCTTATCACTTAACAATAAAACTTGTAACATTTATTTATCACATGGAACTAAAACCTATACATGGATCACACCCATCTTCGTCAAATATGTATTTAACTTGTACGACATTCTTTTTTTCAAGTATATATATAAACACCCTTACTATTATATATACTTAACGATAATATTTTCCTCAATCGTCAACACGTTATACGCAATTGTTATTACTCCCCGTACTACAGCTTCCGAGTCATCTTCGAATCACGAGTTATTCGTCTTTTATATTTTATTTCGGCCTAAGTTTACTCTTCCACACTTCCAAGAGCCAATACACACAAACATTTCGTAAACTATTTTCAAACTTAAATGCTGCCACACAAGTAAAAATAACACAACAACATAAAACTTTTTAGTTTAATTAAATCTCGTTGAGTCTTAAACTTAAACTATGAACTAAGACATGCCTTACTAATCTAGGTCGCGTGTTGGTGCCGAACACTATCTGATTTGTTGCACTATCTGCCTACTAGTCACTAAGGTGAGTTCATGACCCCTACTTTTACTTGTTTTATAATTGTTTTGGGGGAGAATACATGCTCGTTTTTAACTAAACTAAATGCTTGTTTTATTTGAATGCGCAATTGTTTACTCAACACTACCGTTTTGCTGAATATTTGATATGTGTATATTGGTTGCATACTTAATGAACTATTGCTTTTATGCAACACACTTTATGAACTATTGCTTTTATGCTACACACTCTATGAGTTATTGCTTATATGCAAAACACCTTACAAATCATTGCTGTTACGCAAACACTTCTATTGAATGACAATTGCTTTTAGGCAAACACTTTTATGGACCACACTGAAACTTATGCTTTATTTACACTATTACGCGGATTAGCCTAAGACACTGAATCCCACAATGCCCAAACTCATGAACCGTCAATTCCTGCTGGGAAGCGCGAATGCTATAAATAGATCTATTGGGGTTGACACCCCTTTCGGTTTGGCCAGATAGGCAAACGCGAGCGTATAACATATCGAAACACGAGTGTCACGGGATAGACACTTGCAAGGGCTTTATTTAACGTGCTTCTAGAGCATGCACACTGTCAAGCTTCGGTTGCATGAACTTAGTGCTAGCGTAATAAACTATTTACTATGTGACATTATATTCGTTGTAATGATCACACACTCTACTGATGGTCCACAACTCTAATTTTACTGTAAGGTAAACACTATTTTCATGACATTGTGAGCCACACAATGGTCACAAAACTCTCATGTGAACTCACAATACTACTGTTTTATAATAAACCTATGAACTCACCAACCTCGTGTTGACACTTTTTAGCATGTATTTTCAGGTTAAGGCGATAGCTAACTATTGAAGGCTTTGGCATGGCATGGCATGGTCATAGATGACTCTGTTATAATTGGGACCGCTTAAACTCTTATATGGGCCTGTATTTCCGTACTATTTCTTTTTAACAATGTAAATTGAATATTTTTTATAATGAAAGTCATTTTAATGGTTGAGATAAAAACCGTTCTTTGTACTTGTGTTATGATACTAATTGAGTAGCACCCCATTGACATGTATGCTTCCGCTGGACCCAAATTTTGGGGGTGTTACACATTCCCTACACTCTACAAAGTGTGTCATCACCACTACAACTTAACCCATGAAGGTCAAACCATATTTCATGATACACAAACCTCATGTTCACTCAAATGAACCCTTTCACAACTCAAGCGATGTTGTTCATAATCAACCAACACCTAAACCTCACTCTCACAAAAATGATCCATTTAAGAACAAATCATCCATTCGTGCTTTCACTAATGCTCCTTCTTATGATGAGCATGCACAATCCCAAAACAATAATCCCAACCTCATTACCAACACTTTACATGTTGCTCACTCAACAAAAACACCATCCACGCATGAAGCATCTCTTCCACCCATATCATGTTTTCATGATTACCCAAGCTCAAACATGTCTCCACCACCAAGAGTATCACCACCACATCCTACAACTTCACATGCCATTCCTATGTTGCATGTTCAAACCCTCACCCAAGACAACTATCATGCTCCACCACCATCACCTTCCTTCGAACACTTGAAGTTCGTTGAGGAGCTACAAGAAGCCCATGAGCTTAATGCACTTTTAGCCTTACATCTTGCTCAACGCAATTTGGATCCACCTTCATCTAGCTCACCCTCATCACCACACAACATAAATCAAGTTGAAAAACATGTCAACAATTGACCTTGTTGCATCTTTCTCCTAAAAACCATTGCATTCAATGAACACTTCACTTGGATTGAATGTCTTCTTACTAGATCACATCCAATACCCTCACTTGAACAAAATCCAAAACCTTAATCAACCTCTTCCGCTACAAACTCTCCACAACCAAACTCTCCAACATTCATGACCCAAACATATACCTCCATTAATCCAACAACCTTACCTTAACTCAACCATCTTCATTCCAAACACTCCACCATCAACCATCTAAGCATACTATATGCTTATGATTTTCACTTTCAAATACGAATCAACCAAACTTTTGTTACAAGCAAGTCCGATGGCTCTCTTTGGCAAATTAGGATCTTTAACATAATCTCTTTGAATTAATTGTTATGTATCCTTAATATTTGTTTGTTATGCTTGTTATTTGTATATTGCATATTCTTCTATATATGCTTGTGCTTCTAATATTTTTCTTGCGAGAATTCCATATCTCGATTCCTTGGTGCACTCGAACGAGGGGGAGCACACATCAAGGGGGAGCTTTCATCCTGTCTAACTTCATTTATGAAGCTAGACGGCATAACCTTTTTGTTTCTACAAAAAGGGGGAGAAGTGAATATAAACTCACTAAGTACTTGTCTAAAAATTAATTTTTAGACTTAATGAGTTTAGGTTTTGTAATCATCAAAAAGGGGGAGTTGTTGATATAAATAATGCCTAAAAACATTATTAACATATATCGATATCTCTATGTTTTGATAATCACAAAACATAAACTCATTGAACTACAAATTATGACGTAAACAAGTATTTAGTCGTAAATATTCACTTTAGCATCCATATCACTTAAGGTATGAATAAACAAAGTGTTTTTTGCATTTCATGATCAAAGGAAATTTTTCTAATCACTAGAATTTTTATAAAATGTATTAAACATTCTATATCTTTTACAAAATTACTTTTGGAATTAAAAGAATATGTTTAATTCATTATAAATATATGATTTCAAATTTCCAACCAAAAATGGCAAATTTTATCCAGAAAAATCTTCCCCACTAGAAGACAAGAAAATCCAACGTTCTGAAAGGGCGGTCCTCTTAATTCCTTAGGCGGCCCCCTTAATTATTAAGGGGACCGGCCTCTAATTAAGGGGACCGGCCACGCTCCAGAATAGTAAATTTTCTCCCTATAAATACTGGTTCATCCCACAGAATTTTCTCACCTTTTGCACCCCAAAACTTTCTGTTCTAGATCTCATTTCTATTCTCTAAAATCCTTTGATCATACATACATAAATCTTTGTTTCAAAGTGATCCAAACCTCTACCTTTCAAGTGCAAGAGAAGAATACTTCAATCCTTCAAGAGAAGAAGTATTACAACTTGTTGTGACCTCCACATCCAAGTTGTTAGAGCATCATCTATAATATCTATTTCTTTGTGTAACTAGTTGTGAATATTTGATAGAAGATAGATTAGCAAGGTGTGTAGATAGAGTGAGTGTGTAGTAGATAGTTGTGAAGTAGAGAAGTTGGGAAGTAGATAGTTGTGAAGAAGATTGTTGTGAAGTAGATAGTTGTGAAGATAGATAGGTGTGAAGAAGTAGTGTTGTGATTAAGTAGTGACTAGGTGTGAAGAAGTTGTGTAGAAGGTGTGAATAAGTTGTGACGAAGTTGTGGTGTGTATATTGGTGTGTAAGGTTTTCTCCGCCATAAGGGAGCTTGTTGACATAGTGAAGAAAACTCTCGAGTAGGTGACTCGAGGAGTGGAGTAGGGCAAGGAAGGTGTCCTTGTAGCCGAACCACTATAAATCCTTTGTCTTGCGGTTAGATCTTTCCATATCTTACTTATTATCTTGCTTATATCGTTATTACTTTTGTAGACGTAGACGTATATATATTTGCTCATATAGTGCTAGTATTGATTTTACTTAAAGATCAAACGAAAGTTTCATTCACAAAACAGGGTTTCTACAATCAAACTAAAAAGGTAACATACATATAATTGATCATTTCGATCAAGTAAAGTTTTCATACAAAATATAACTAAGGATTATAAAATAAATGATTACTTACTTATCTCTCGTATATAGCTATAATTGTTTACATTGTGCATGTGTTGATTTCACATACTTAGCTTATATTAATATTGTTCATACTTATATATAGTTGTTCATATTGTTCAAGATTTGAGTTCACATAAGATTGAATCAAAGTTTTAAAGGTAAACAAGGTTTTCAAAACTAAACTAAGTTTTCATAATAAAATTAAAAACACGTAAAACTATTCAACCCCCCCCCCCCCCTTCTAGTTTTCCACAGATTCCTTTCTAGTAAGATTTTTCTTTTTATTTCGTTCCTTCGTTTGTAACCATTACCATCCGCCATCATGGAAAGTGGTAATACCTTTTATCCCATCAACCCACCACAACAAAACCACCTACAAAACCCACCACTAGCAAACCAACCTCCTAGACCCCGAACTTTAGGAGAGTATTCCCGTCCTAGCCACCATGGCTATCGAAACACCATTGAGCTCACTCAAGGAGCCAATATGTCCCCGTTGCAATCTGACACCATCCGGTTGGTGCAAAGCGGATGTGCATTCCATGGACTTCATTTCGAAGATCCTAATCAACATCTCAAGGATTTCCTAAAAATCGTAGATTCCATAGACCTTGATGTTGCAACTAGAGAGACGACCCGATTACGTCTATTCCAATTCTCTCTACGTGACCAAGCTAGTCAATGGCTTGAACGTTTACCCACGGGATCCATCACCTCTTGGGATGATCTCACCATTTATTTCCTTGTTCAATTTTTCCCACCGGGGAGAACTACCAAGATTAGAAATGATATCTTGATGTTCCAACAACGTCAAGGTGAAACCTTATATGAAGCATGGACTCATTTCAAAGACTTACTCCAAAAAGTCCCTCATCATGGCATAGATCTTTGGCTCCAAGTCCAAATCTTCTATGACCATATCGATCTCTCCACAAGGCGAACCATTGACCAATCGGCCGGTGGCAAGCTACGGGATCTAAGTGCGGAAGAATCATGGGAACTCATAGAAGATCTTGCTCTCTATGACAATGAAAGTTGGAATGATTCCCGTGATTTGAACAAAACGGTCAAGGAAATATCTTTGCCTTCGAACAATTCTAGCACTCCTGACCGCAGGATCATGGAACTTGAGGACCAACTCAAGTTTCTCATGAAATCCTACGAAGCTCCTAAGCCTTCAAGCCAAGTGAACAAAATCACTTCTTCATGCGAATTATGTAGTGGTCCCCATGACACTCGTGATTGCTTGGAACTCCCCGGACAAGCTTTTGTGGATTACGCATCCTCGCGTACCGACGAAGCGGGAGACAAGTGGTACACTTTCAAACCCGAGCCAAACCCTTACGGTGATTCCTACAATCCTTCTTGGAAAAATCACCTGAACCTTAGGTGGAAACAAAACCAAAACATGCCCCAAAACAATTTTTACAATCCACCTAATCGTTACCAACCAAACGGTCCACCCTCTAACCGTACTTTCAACAACAATCCTTCCAATAACTATGGTAGTACCAATAATCTAGAAAGATTGATGTCCAAGTTTATGGCATCTCAAGAAGCTCGCATAGCTAAGTTTGAAGCCGATTTCAAACAAAAGAAAAGTGAGATGACCAATTAAATTGACAGATTATTGAAAGTTCTCAATGACCGAGAAATGGGAGCACTCCCAAGCGACATGGTCAAGAACCCGAAACTAAACGTTAATGCCATATCATCGGTTTCGTCAACTACTTCTTGTCCACAATACTATTCGGTCAAAGCAATGAACACGTGTTTCAAGCAAACCCAAATTCTTCAAAAGGACCTATCAAATAAAACATCCGATATTAAACCGGTCAAAAGCATAATTGAAACACCTCCTACACAAAACCTTGATGATGAATTCAAGGAACTTCGCCTTGAGTGTCAGGTTATTGAAGTTTTAGCAAGAGCTCCCTACTACAACGCCCTTTTAGAGAAATATGAGGAGAAACTTAAGTTGGGAAATAATGAGACCGCCTTCGTTTAGAATAAGTTGCCTAAGAAATTAGATGATCCGGACATATTTTTTTTATCTTGTAGGATCGGGAACTCCGAAGCTTTCAACACACTAGCCGATCTTGGGTCAAGCCTAAATTTACTTTCGTTGTCTCTTTACACCACTCTTAAGCCTAGAAAATTAGATGACACGGAGGTAATTATAGGTCTTGCGGATGGTAGTTGTTAGGAATACGATTATTCAGTTAAAGACTTGGTCACCCCAAGTATTGCTAAGCATTACGTAGCTCATAGAATTATCTTTATTATAGTTAGTAAGTAGTTTATTAGTAGTTAATATATGTAAATAGTATTCGTAGAGTGGGTCGGGTCTTTACCCTCTGTCAGCTCACTCTACAGCTCATTTCATGGAGCACCAAGTATTGTAGTATAAATACCCTCTCCCACCCAAGGGAGAGGGTTGGACCTTTCATTACAAGCTAATCCACTTTCATATTTCTCTCAAAGGCTCCTAACACTCTTACTCTCTCTCTCTAACTTCTCTCTAGATTACTTCATCTATTCGATCCATTCTACACAAAACCATACGTGTTTATGTTTATGAATATTCTACAATTGGTATCAAGAGCCAAGGTTTCATCTTAGGGCCTTGTAGAATCGGATTTGATGTGGTTTTGTGTAGTTTTGTGAGTTTGAAGTCACTTTCTTGTAAAACATCTTGGTTTGATCTTTCTTGTGTTATTTGACATGTTAGTGATGTACTTTTATGATCATAGGTCTTAGTTGAACATTGTGTTTCAGTTGGCTATACCATATCTTTAATCTATTTGAAGTTTGGACTTGATTTTGGGCGTATTTCATAGTTGCGGTTAAGTCTACTATTGCATTGCTTGTCTGCGTTTAGTTCCTGATCTCTGTGGTTAGTTTGCTGCGATTACTATTTTGGGAATACAAACAAATCGCAAGGAAAGTGACAGATTTGGATTTTTGTATACTGCGATTAGCCCTTGTGGTTAAGTGGTCTGCGGTTAGTTCATTGTGGTTAGCATTCTGCGGTTAGTTCATCATGGTTAGCTTTCTGCGGTTAATTGGTCTGCGGTTAGCTCATTGTGGTTAGCTTTCTGCGATTAAATGGTTTGCGGTTAGATCTTTGTGGTTATCTCTCCTGCGGTTAGCTCCCTGCGGTTAGTTGCTCCCTGCGGTTAGTTGCTCCCTGCGGTTAGTTACTCCCTGCAGTTAGTTACTTCCTGCGGTTATCTCACCTTGCGGTTAACTCACCTTGTGGTTACCTTGTCTGATCCTGCGGTTAACTCTGTTTGACCATAGTTGACCTTTTACGTCGAAACTTCAAACGGTCATAACTTTTGAACCGTAACTCCGTTTTCAGCGAATTAGCTGTCAAAACGTCCGGAACAGGCTAAATATTGTGAGGTTTCACCATGAAGTCGTGAAACGAATTTTTCAAGGTCCAAATCACCTCCGGAGTGAAGTTATTGAGGTTTTAAGTTTTCAGACCAAAAATTTCACCGTAACAACTTGCATCAACCTAACCAAATTACGACTAAATAACATACAATCACTGCTATGGAACCTTCGTGCTCGAATTCAAATGATAATGTGCTTCATCAGCCAATTAAATTACTTGATAATGCAAAGGATAGTCGCATTGAATGTTTTCGATCACTCAATTCACATCTCAAGGTTCTCTTTGCAAAACCTGGATACTTGGGAGGTTTCAATCGTGCATTCGCAACACTTTTTGGTCACAATGTTGAGACCTTCACTGTCAAAATGACTCTACACTTAGATCAACTTCAACAACAACTTGAAATAGGTGAATTTTCTGAAGGTAGTTCTATGGCTGCATTCTGTGTGATCAACAACCAACTCCAAGCGTTCATTGATTCACGATTCACTGAGGAGTATGATCATGAGTGTCAAATGGCGAAAAAGAGCTTTGCTATTCATATGGGAATTGAAGTTGACATTTTCAGAGTCACACTACTCCAACTCATGGGTAATGTGAAGGAGTACATTATGGAAAGAGCACAACACAAACTCAAGCATGAAGACAAGGTGAAGGCATGTCGGGAGCAATCAAGTGATAATATTGTGGATTCAGGTAAAGCATCGGATGCTGGGTCAGTTGTCACCAAAGTCAGAGGATCAGAGACTGATAAGCTTGACACAACGAACAGCTCAATGACTCCTACACGTGATGTGGATGCAGATATCAGACCTGTAAAAGAACATGTGTCATGTGCTAAGGTACTCGAACTGTGTAACATGGTTGTTGAACAAAAGATTCCTAACAAAGTACAACCGACAAACAATGTCGATTCAGATGTTGTTGACATGGGAAATAGCAATGTTGACCCATGTGAACAACATATGAAACACAATGAAGTGTCTGTTGTACAATGTAGTGCATCTTCTGTTTTAAATAATGATTGTGTGCTGCATGAGAACACTGCCTATAACCCTGATGACTCCTTGACCACTAGATTTAATATCCTTAAGGATTAGGTGGCAATGTATGAACAACGTGCTAGATTTGAACTCACTGGATGTGAGCAGAACATGGAATGGCAAATGCGTGCATACATATCTGAAAACAATCTTAAGCGAGAAACATTGAATAAGGAGTTACAATCTTTGCAAAAACAACTGGATCAAACTGTTAAACAAAAACAAGAGATTCAGAATGGCTTAAACACACTCAAACATGATTTCAAAGAAAAGGAAACAAAACTCCTAAATGATTTCTCTAGTCTTAAAATGCTAAAAAATAAACTTGAGGATAAGTTATACACGCAAGGCCAAACCATTCAAACTGCTCAAATGATGCATAAACATAGGAAGTTGAGTGATGATCATAGTGAGAAGGATTCTACTAAGCCAAAAACCAACTTCCTTAGAAGCCGTATAGGTTCACAAACTGCATTATATGATGCAAACATTATGCTTGAGCCTAATCATGCCCCTCCTGATGCTACATCCGATGATGAGGGCAATGAGATAGAAGATAGAACCAGAGAAAAATTAGCTGAGAAGTTAAAGGATCCCCTGTGCATAGCTAATAAAATCTTGTACAATTATGATTACTCTAAAGATACTCAATTAGCTGTCTTTGTCCTACAAAAGAAATTTACTCCAGAGCAAGTCTTCTGGAACATAGACATAGAAAAAATGAAAGCTGAAAGAATTGTGGGTAACACACGCACTATCTTTAGGATTGCTGACCCAACGATTTATCCCCTGAATACACCCAGGCACCTTGTACCATTTACTCTTCCCACACAGTGTAATACTCTAATTGGGTTATATGTTCTAGGTCAATTGTTTAATGACTTTGAGAAAACATGTAAAATGAGAATTACACCAACAGGGATTACAGAAGGGGAAAGGGGTTTTGAGCAAACAAAACAATGTTACCTAACTGAAGTCATGCCATTTTTCAAACTTCTCAAAGAACATTTTGAGGGCCTTAAAAATACCATTAATAATGATGTGACTCAAATGAAAAAGGTGTTTAAAGATGTGGAAAATGAGGGTAAACAATTGGCAATTGATCTTAAATACAGTGAAGTTGCGAGGAAAAATATTCTCATCATGAATGAGAATTTGATTGCTAAATGTATTGCGCAGGATGTATTTTACACTGCTACTGATTCTACATTATCTGCCTGCTAATTTCATGAGATGTCTATTGCATTGAACGTTTTCCAGAATCGTGTTGTTGAGCTTGAGGGGGAGAATTTAAAATTGCGTGAGAAAATTCAAAACGATGACCATGATAACATGGTCAGGCATTTGTCGAAACTAGAGGTTGATAATCTTAATTTGCAATTAAAGTGTCAACATTTAGAAGAAAGAACTAAAATCTCAAATGCCAAGACATCTTCGGATGCTCCTGAATTTGATGCATATTTTGAATTAGCCAAATGTGACGAAAAGATTCAAGCTCACACTAACACGATTCGGAACCTGAGGGTTCAAATTGCCCAATTGAAATCAAACAAGAGTGATGTGATTAGCACCCAAAAACCACAGTCTATAGATTCTCAGAATTTTCAATTTCAAGATACCATTAATAAATTGCAACATGAAAATGATTGGTTTCGTGATGAAAATTCAAAAGTTAAACAACATTACAAAGAGTTATATGATTCAATTAAGATCACACGTGATATAAACAATGAAAAGATAACTTCTTTGCTTAAAGAGATTGAGAATCTAAAGACTCAGGTGAAAGGGAAAATGCCAATCATCACTTGTGATAACGTTGTTCAAAAGGTTTGTAAGAAGTACGCAATTGATGCTGTGAATATTCCTCTTCCCCTTAGGAATAATAAGTTAGTTCATAGAGACTATCTTAAACATCTTAAGGAGTGCCTTGACTTGCTTCGTGAAACCATTGAAGAGGATAGGATAGCAAAACCACTTGATGATGCTATTGTAGGTGCCTGCTTTCTCACTAATAGATCTCAGGAACTCTTAGAATATGCTATTGGTACATGTCCTAAAATTGATAGCAAGCGAGATAGGTCTACTGCATCATCATCTATGACTAAGAACAAGCATGTTACCTTTGAGGTACCCTTGGAAACTTCAGATCCCAACACATCAAAACATGTTCAGCAACCGGAAGTGAAAAAGACTAAAATTCCCATTAGTCCGTCTACAGGAGTAAATAGTAACACTAAAGCTAGAGAGTCTAAACCAAGGAGTAATAGAAGGAATTATAGGACTTCACCTGCTAAAAGTGTTCCTAAAAAGAAAGTAGACGACCACATGAGGAACATTAAGTCCAACTTGAGCAAAATGAGTCATAATTCAAAACCAAATTCACCTTGTAAAACATGTAATGAATGCATAATTTCGAGTAATCATGATAAATGTGTTGAGAAATTTCTGAAGTCATTTTACAAAACCCCAGTTAAGAAAGTTTGGAGAGCTAAACAAAGTAAGCAAATTTGGAAAGCAACAGGTAAACTGTTCGCCAATGTTGGTTATCAATGGAAACCCACAAGAAGGAAATTCACTTTAGGAGAACAGTGCCCTTTAACTAGGATAACCAACTCTAAAGTAGTGCCTATTAAGGAATGGAAGCCAACTGGTAGAACTCTCCCTTTGGAGACCCAATGTCCTTTAACTAGGCCCATTGCATCTACTAGTGAAATTTCCACCATTGAAACGAATGCACCTAAGGTCTTAGTAGCTCCAGAACTTGTTTGCACTAACCAACTGGAACCCAACTCAAATTGGGGATCCGACGCTCCAAATTTTCTGCTCTTGTCTGTTTCCAAATGCAGGTCGTACATTTCGTCCTTTGATATTTGGACTCAGGTTGCTCTAAACCTATGATTGGGGATCGCTCAGGGCTCGAGAATTTCGTGAATAAGTTTATCGAGACAGTTAGATTCGGGAACTATCATTTTGGGGTAATTATAAGTTATGGAGATTATGTTTCTGGAGAAAGCTAATTTTCTGGGTATACTACGTGGAAGGACTTGGGCATAATCTGTTCTCTGTTGGTCAATATCTTGATTCCGATCTTGAAGATTGCCTTCAGAAATTACGCATGCTTCGTCTGAGAATTGGATGGTATTGATCTTCTTTAAGACAGTCATGGCACATATCTATACACCTGTTCTATCGAAGACGTGATGCGGTCCTCTCCTATTTGCCTTCTCTCAAAGACCTCAAAGAACAAATCGTGGCTATGGCAACAAAGTTTTAATCACTTGAACTTTGGTACCATCTATGATCTTGCTCACAATGATCTTGTATGAGGTCTACCCAGATTAAAGTTCAAAAAAAAAAAAAAAAAAAAAAAAAAAAAAAAAAGAAAAAAAAAAACTTCTTCATTCGGCTTGTTAACTGGGTATCCTCACAAACCTAAAATTGTCAACATGTTCTTTACACCCTTCACATGGACCCAGGCAGACCAATAAGTGTGAAGAGTATAAATGGGAAGTAATGTGTACTCGTTGTTGTCGACGAATACTCTCGGTTTACATGGGTAAAGTTTTTGAGAACCAAGGACGTGACTCCAGAAGTTATCATAAAACTCATCAAACAACTGATAGTAAGACTCACATAACCGTCAGAATCATTCGGACAAACAATGGAACGGAGGTTATCAACAAATAACTCATTCTACTTCTCCAAGGCACAGATGATCCTATGGGCGGAAGCAATTGCTACAACTTGTTACACCGAAAACCGATACTTGATACATACTCTTCACAACAAAACTCCATATGAGCTAATATATGGCAAGAAACCGGATCTCTCCTCTCTATTTGTGTTTGGTGCTTTATGCTACCCTACAAAATGACAATCAAGATCTGGGAATGTTATAAGCTAAAACTGGTATTGGATTCAGCGTTGGTTACGCTCCAGATAGTAAGGGATACCGAGTCTACAACAAACGAACCCGATAAATCCTAGTAACCGTTCACGTCACATTCGTTGAGCTGACTGAGCATATGGCTCCTGTACACATCAGTGCAGGACCCGCGTCTAAAATTTTGTCCCCTGAACCAATTCGTTCAGGCCTTGTACATTATTCCATGCCTGCTGTACTTTATGTACCTCTTTGAAGTGAGCATTTGAAGATCTTGTTTGAACAAATGATTGATGAATACTTTGACACACCTACTGATGATACACTGACACCACCAGCTGCCGCTGCTCCAGTTCTGCACAACTCAAATGGTTCATCAGTGTCTACTTGAATTAATCAAGATGCTCAATCTGCAAGTTACTCACCATCATCGTCAAATCTTCAATCTCCTTCAGTACATCAAGGCACTGCAGTCGACTATTCTTTTGAAGTGAATTCATTTGCTCCTCTTGAAGATGCTCTGTACTAAAACCTGTTTGCTCATGAATCTTCTTCTGAGACATCCTCTTCAAGGAATACAAACGCGGCTTCTTCGTGTTCCTACCTACATCCACATGAACATCTCAGAAAACGAATATAGGATCATCCTTTTGACTACATTATTGGATATCCTTCTCAACTGGTGTTCACACGAAGGAAACTTACCACCCATGCCTTGTGGTGTTGTTATAATTCCATACTATCCAAATTCGAACCCAAAGATTCCAAGACTGCTATCTCTAAAGACTGTTGGGTTAATTCGATGCAAGATGAAGCTCACACTTTCGATCGACTTGAAGTATGGGAATTGGTACTACCTCTGGACCGTGCAATGATTATAGCTCTAAGTGGATCTTCAAAGTGAAACTTGATGAGCATTATGTCGTTCTGAAAACAAGGCAAGGCTTGCTGCTAAGGGATATCGTCTACAGGAAGGCATTAATTTAGAGGAATATTTCGCTCTGGTTGTTCGTATTGAAGCTATCAGAATGTTTCTCGCCAATGCTGCAAGTCAAAACATGACGGTCTATCAAATGGATATGAAAATTGCATTTCTAAATGGCGAGCTAAATAAAGTTCTTTATTTCAGTCAACCAGAAAGATTTGTATATTTTGATCGTCCTAACCATGTCTATCGTCTGAAAAGGGCTCTCTTTGGCCTAAAATAGACGCCTAGGGCATGGTTTGATACACTGTCAAAGTTTCTCCTGGGAAACGGATTCTCCTAAGGTGTGGTAAAATAAGATGAGAATGGGGTAGTGGAACTTTACTTCGTGAGGACAGAGTTTCGGCTGGCAGATTTCTTTACTAAGGCTCTCTCAAGAGAACGATTTCAATTTATTCTCCAGCGCTTTGGAATGAAGAGTCCTTCGTCAGTATCTCTCAAACGTCTTCAGGAAGAAAATGAGGAGAAATGGTTTTGCTTCACATATCCTTGTATATATCTTATACCATAAAGAAAATAGAAAAATATAAAACCTATAAAACCCATAAAAATCAGAAAAATCATAAAAAAAATCCAAAAATATTCTTCTCGCGACATGTCTCTTGTGTAATCAATATTATGTACGTTTCTAGAAATGTCATTCAATAATGACACGGAAACAAACATATGCTTGAGCAAGAGTTTTTTCGGTTTCAAATAAAGTTTTTTTTTTTTTTCTAAAACATGTCGTTTCTCAAAATATTCTTCAAAAAAAAATGGCTTGCAGTCATTTCAGGCTGTAACCCGGACTTCAAAACTATGGTTTGCTATTACTTCAGATAGCAACCCAGTCTTTATATTGGGGAAAGTTAGTCGCCAAAAAGACGACTGTTCCTAACAAAGGCATGAATTACTTTACATTCGTGCCTTTCCAACTTGATGTACGCTTAAGTGCATCATCTCTAGTAAAAGAAGAGAAGTCTTCTTTTCATCTCAAATATTTTTCCTTCAATGATTCTTCGGGAAAATATTTGTTCCAAACTTGGTGGTACCATGGTTTTTGAAGATCAAACAAACTCGAAATGTGGTTTAAAATTTGCCACTCAATTGATGCTAAAAGAATTAATACTTTATGCAAAATGTTTAATTTTAAACATGTCATCGATTGAGGGGGAGAACGATTTCAAAAACTATATATCATCAAAACAAGATCTTTGTGCATAATTACAGTGGATTAAGAGTAATAGTTATGTGTTAGTATATGAATTTTTCATGAGTTTCTCGCTAAACTTAAAATTATTTATAAACTCATCATCTCTAACACATAACATACTCCCTCAAGGTTTGAGGAGGAGCTATAATGTCGTCTCAAAATCAGTCATTCTTAAAAATGTCACATCTTTCTCCAAAAACTTTAAACTTATTTAAATCACTTGGGATACAAATCTCAATTGGTTTGAAATTTTTGATCGGGGGAGAAGATGTGATTTAAATATGAAAAACTGATTAAAACGTGATGTTTTGAACCCGATAACAAAAATATGCTCTTTCCTATGTGCCAAACTCTTTTGTATATCAATGCACATATTGAGGGGGAGCAAAATGGTTTGTGAAAAAGGATCCTTGCATCTCTTATGAGAGCATCTCAGTCTTGACTCATGAATTGACGAAACACAATTGTCCTGAATCGAAAGGACTAGTCCTGGACGGGTAATAACTTCAAGCTGGTCTAACCAGTGATGTAAGCATGTCTCGAAAAGGGCTTGTCTGAGTAGAATGTACCGTTTTGAAAAACCTTTGGTGAATCTGATTGGGCCGGGTAATAACTTCAAGCTAGTCCAACTAGTGATGTAAGCGTGTCACGAATGCCCGCTCATATTCACTTAAGGTGGATCAATTCAAAAAGTGCAACTCTTCCCGACATGTGCAAATTTTCAAATCAAAACTTATGAGCACATGTTAAGGGGGAGCATTTGAAAATGACAAAACTCTCAATGTGTTAACAAAATGTGTTTCTCAATCATAAACACGTTGAGAGAATTTTCAATGATTTGGTGTATGGCAACATAGGATAGTCATGAAGTTATAAGGTGGCTAAGGTTAGGAAAACCGTCCTATGATCCGCCAGAACCGGAGGGATCTACCCATGGACAATACCGAATAGATAGTATTAGAAAGTCCGTAGGTATGATCATGAAAAAAGGAGAAATGTGAGAATGGAGAAAGAAGGGGTTAAAGAATTAAAAAGAAATGAAATGAGAAAGGGTGAAAAGAAATAGCCCTCCAATTATTCAACCTTAGGGCAGAAACCGGGTTCAATTCATAATCTACTGATGGTTGCTAAGGTGACATTGGTATTGAAGACAAGACGTCATGGACCCAGTGACGCACTGCACTAAACCTTCTAGCCACTCAAGTTCTCTTAAAAGAACTTGTTTCATTCTCACGGGGAACCGGTGTAATCTATCAACTTACCTCTTAGAGATGGTTGATATTGAAGCAGGAGACCTCTCCCTAATCTCCGCATAGGAAAACCAAATGCACTTATTGAGTCTAGAGCCTCGAGATGCATACAAAGATCTCATAGGAACACGTGCTACTTCTACCCTGGTTGTTCAACATTAAGGACACCAGTGGTAAACTTATGAGTCCTACGCAGATCTTAGCAATCTGCCAGAACATTTATGAGGGAAGTTACTATTGTAACTCCCAGTTATTGAATGGAAATTCCTGCCAGGGTCAACATCAAGCAGCCCTGAAAGCAGGTCACTTAGATAATTCCTTGTGGATTACGCTTAGTGGTCATGATGGTTACAAACGGTCAACAGTCGTGGAGTGATCTCCAATGACTCACCCAATCGTTTCATGGAGCACCAAGTATTGTAGTATAAATACCCTCTCCCACCCAAGGGAGAGGGTTGGACCTTTCATTACAAGCTAATCCACTTTCATATTTCTCTCAAAGGCTCCCAACACTCTTACTCTCTCTCTCTCTAACTTCTCTCTAGATTACTTCATCTATTCGATCCATTCTACACAAAACCATACGTGTTTATGTTTATGAATATTCTACAGTAGTGTAGCATATCTGGTAGGGCTAGTGAAGGACGTACTAGTGCATATAGGGAGATTAACTATACTAGCCGATTTCCACGTCCTTGATATGGTTAGTGACACTACATGCCCTTTGTTAATAGGAAGAGGATTCTTAGATACCGCAAATGCGATAATCGATTGTAAGGAATCTAGGATAGCGGTAGGAGAAGGAGATACTTGATCGGTCTATGATGTTAAGAAGCATGCTTATGATACTAATGAGGCACCGACACCTCATTGGGTAGATTTGAATAGGAAACCATCTAGATACGGACCTTGGGTTAATGAAGACTTCATAGGACCTCAACGCCCATTTTATTTAGAAGAGGAGTTTAGTAACAAAACACATTCGGTAGAGCAACTCATAGCTAGGGATGAAGAACTAAACCCTTTTGAGGATCCCTTAGTCTTTAGGAAAATGATTGAATTCCTAGGAGTAATGCCTATCAATTTAGGAATGAACAAGTGGAAAAGGGAAGGGGATAAGTGTAAATGGAATTGGGACAAGCCACCTAAGGAAGATGACGGATCATGGCATATGAAGATGATTCTATATGATCCGGATGGAGAAAATTTGAGAAGTCATACCGTACCAAGAAAACCAATAGGAAATTGAAACCTAAGTTTGATCCCAAAGATGTCCTTGACGAGGAACTCACACGTATAGGATAGCCCATGACCTTGAGTCTAGCTACAAGACTCGTAAATAAAGAAAAGAGCTTCTTGGGAGGCAACCCATGTTTTGTGTGTTTTTATTTGTTTACGTATGCATGTTTTATTTTTATTGTTAGTAAATCATGTTTCAAAGTAAATTGTGAAAATGCTTTATATTGTTTTTAACATCGTCTTAGTTACATATAAAGGTATTTTGCAAAAGCTAAGTGTAAGGGAAATCCAAATTTGTTTCTAAGAATGAAAATGATCATGATTCGCCACAATATTAAATGAACATGTATATTAGTATTTGTTAGAGTCAAAATGCTTGTATCGAGTCATAATGATGTTTTGCAGGATTTTCCAGGAAATAAGGCGTAAGTTTTTCCAGAAATTTTCCAAAAACTTAACATAAGATTTTTCCAGGAACATTCTGACGGCGTCAGGAGTTACAACATGACGGCGTCAGGTACCAAAATTCTGAAAAATTTTGCGAGTTTTGTTTATACCGGAGTTTTAAAGTTTTTGTTGATTCTTTAGTTTTATAAACTCCAAGAAATCTGCAAATATTCATTCCACAAGCATTATATCTTAATTTGCTTTCTAGGATTTGTTAGTATACATAGATTGCCGCCGATTTTATGCGAGGTTTGCCTTGATTGTTTTCTCAGGTTTAACAGGTTATATATAACAAGAAGATGATTTATATTTCTGGAGAAAAGCTTTCAACGTTCATTTTCTTGGAGGAAGATCTAACCTTGTTGACACACTATCCACACCGAACGAATCAGGGGAGTATTTGTTTTCATTCTTTTACTTGTTTTACTTTTACATCCTTTAATTGAACATTGGGGACAATGTTCATCCTAAGTGTAAAGGGAGGGTAAATGATGATACCTTATAAGATACAATTGCACTTGAGTTTGTTTGTTTGATAGTAGGTGTATAATAAAACTAAGAGAAATACTTGTTAGTGCAATTTCAGCGCCAAATTTAAAAAAATTTACAACATTTAGGAGTGAAATTTTAGCCTTAACAAGCGTCTCATGGATAGGAGTTGTATGACTAGCACAAAAACCGTACCACTTAAAAAAAATTTCCACTCAAATATGTGAGGTTCGCCTTTAGATTTGATAGGAAAAGCATTTATTATTAGTGCTTATGAGTGTACCGGTAGTATTTAGATTCTAGAACTTGCGTTAGTGATGCATCCCGAGACCATTAGTGAGACTACATTCGGGTAGTAGGATTTACTACATGATAAGAGGCATTAGGATCACCCTTGTGTTAAACCCGTATCATAATTACTTGACCATTGAAGTCATATTACTTGACTAGGGAAGTCAATTAATTTTCCCACACCTTAGCGTTGTACACATTTTTAGTACACGATACCCCTAGTACACCCCTCCGGGCCTATCTTTTCGTTTCTAACTTTAAGCATTTTACTTAAAGGAAGAATTTGTTACAAACCACCCAAATGTGCAACCAAATCGCCTTAGCCTTCCGTGTATGCACTCATCTTTAGTGCATTATTGTTATTTGTTTAAACCCTTAGTTAATTATCTAATTGATTACATGGTTGCTAAGTCGAGTAATATCTTGTACATATTGTTATGGGACGATTGGGACTCATGGGTAAAGTACTAGTGTTATGGAGTAATGGGGAAGAACATCAAATTATTACCCCCATATGTGCATTAATCTTAAAAAGTACTCCAAGTGAGGACAAGCAAATCTCAAGTGTAAGGGTATTTGATGAGGCGAAAAGTGTACCGCTTTTAAGGGGTCATTTAAGCCCGAATTCGTGATTATTTGATCAATTATTGCCCTAAATCGTTTCTTTTGTCATTTTAGGTACTTTTGAGGAGAAATCTGGAAAAGGAAGCGTTTTGGACGTTTTTGGAGCATAAAAGTGAAGAAAACGGAAAAGTCTCTAATTCCTTGCAGGGAACAGTACCTGACGACGTCAAGGATTAACACATGAAGGCGTCAAGAATGATAAAAGAGGTGGAAGTGGATATTATAACGTGACGGCCCAGAATATTTTCAGTGTTAATGACCTGACGGCGTCACCAAGGCCGTCAAGGTCAAAATGCAAGTGACGGCCCAGAGTATATTTCTACATGAAGGCGTCAAGACTGGATCTAAGCAATACGACTCTTAACTTGGTGGCGAGTTGACGACGTCAGAAGCTAATACATGATGCCGTCAGGATGCTTTGTCTATAAATATTTTTCCAATTTTTCATTGTAAAGTGTGGAACAAGTTGTGGAATATTATAGCATAAACCATAGGTCGAATTTTCTGCTTATTGAAGGGGTTTCAAACCCTTCTTTCTTCCATGTTTGAATAAAGATAAGTCTTCCAATAATCATTCAATATGTCTATGTGTTGTTTGATTCTATCTTATGCTTGTCTTTCTTTTAACATGTTAGGCTAGGTTTTTATTATGTTTGCTTAGATGTAGTGAAACCTAGATGTTGATTATTGGTTGATTGTTTGTTTATAATTGTTACGGATGATTGTATTCGATGTTAGGCTTAAGAAAACTGGCAGACTTCCAGTGGTAAATTGCTTGAACGTCTTAAGAAACATGATCGGAGGTGTACTACGATTTTTGGTTGTATTTAATGCATAACTGAATTCTAATGATCCCATGTTAGGAGCTTTTAGTCGGTTCGACATAGGAGTGAAGTAGGATCTTATAGAGTTAGGGAATATTGTACACGGCCCTACGACTAGTATTAAGGAATATAACCCGTCATCCATGCAATTGTAACAAGCTAATCAACTGGTAAAAGATATCTAGGGAGTAATGAAATCTAAGTAAACACATCTTTTCTCATTATTGTTTCCACCACATTAGTTTAATTTCATTTCTTTTATTTTATTTTGATTGCATCTTAGTTAATTGGGTTAGCTGACTAGCAACTAATTCCGCCCACTCCTTCAAAACCCGAGATTTTACTTGCTTTTATAAAATATAAAAAATACAAAAAGAATCATCCCTCACCTTTAGACCTAGTTTAGTAGGCTTTCTAATCCTAGCGACACTATTCCTGAGTTGAACGATCAATCCCCCGGTACTTGTCACTATACTATATTACAACGATTAGGTACACTGCCTGGCGGGGATTGTAGTATACTCTAATATGAGAATATGGATGGTTTAGAGATTAGATTGATTCTAGGTTATGTTTTAGTGAGAAGCTAGAGAGAGAAAGTGAAGGAACCTTGAGAGAAACTTGTGAAATATTAGATTGTGAATGAAGGTCCAACCCTTTCCCATGGGTGGGAAAGGGTATATATAGTTACAATGGAAACGCCCCTTGAAACGGGCTGTAGAGCGGGCTGACATTGGGTAAGAGACCCGACCCAACTCCACAAATACTAACTAATATTACTCTACATACTAGCTAATATGATAATTACTACGAGCTACAATATGCTAAACTGTACTCGGGGTGACCGAGTCTTCATGTGAATAATCGTATTCCTAACAATCTCCCCCTAAGGGAGGTCACCCCGAAAAATAAATGTTGAGTCATAGCATTCAGATCTTTGATGACATCTTTGTAGCTCGTAGCCTTTTGATTCTTCATTGTTGAGATCTTTGTGCTTTAAGTGGAAGACTCTAGATGACACCTTCAATGTGATGGATGATCTTTGGAAATAACATCAGTTGCATCATCCAAAAGAATGTTGGAAAGTCATCTAGGAGTAGTAATGTCTCCATGTGATATGAACCTCTTTGTGTTGGCATGCTCACACTTTTCTGAATCATGATCTTCTTCATCAGAGTTGAGGAAGCACGGTTGAAGCCCATTCAATGATCATGATATCTTTTGAGTTATGAAGTTGAAGTGTGAGCATGTGTTGATGGGTCTGCATCTTTTCAGCAATCACCCGCAACCGTTAGTAATTCCTGCAAGTAGACAGTTAGCAACAAATCATCCAGTGCTTATAGGTTTGGAATTAGAGATCATCAACAGCATAGTGTGAAGACTCCTTCTAACCCTTACCAAGACCGTTCCCAATCGGTAAGCCCTGAAAGGATTTACACGAACTACCTAGGTAGATCAACGATTGGGTGAGTCGTTGGAGATCACTCCACGACTGTTGACCGTTAGTAACCGTCGCGACCACTAAGCATAATCCGCAAGGAATTACCTAAGTGACCTGCTTTCAGGGCTGCTTGATGTTGACCCTGGCAGGAATTTCCATTCAATCACTGGGAGTTACTACAGCAACATCCCTCATAAATGTTCTGGCAGATTGCTAAGATCTGCGTAGGACTCATAGTTTTACCACTGGTGTCCTTAATGTTGACCAACCAGGGTAGAAGTAGCATGTGTTCCTATGAGATCTTTTTATGCATCTCGAGGCTCTAGACTCAATAAGTGCATTTGGTTTTCCTATGCGGAGATTAGGGAGAGGTCTCCTGCTTCAATATCAACTATCTCTAAGAGATATTTCGATAGATTACACTGGTTCCCCGTGAGAATGAAACAAGTTCTTTTAAGAGAACTTGAGTGGCTAGAAGGTTTAGTGCATTGCGTCACTGGGTCCATGACGTCTTGTCTTTAATACCGATGTCGCCTTAGCAACAATCAGTAGATTATGAATTGAACCCGGTTTCTACCCTAAGGTTGAATAATTGGAGGGCTATTTCTTTTCACCCTTTCTCATTTCATTTCTTTTTAATTCTTCAACCCCTTCTTTCCCCATTCTCACATTTCTCCTTTTTTTTCATAATCATACCTACGGACTTCTAAATACTATCTATTTGGTATTGTCCATGGGTAGATTCCTCCGGCTCTGGCGGATCATAGGACGGTTTTCATAGCCTTAGCCACCTTATAACTCCATGACTGTCCTAAGTTGCCATTTACCAAATCATTGAAAATTCTCTCAATGTGTTTATGATTGAGAAACACATTTTGTTAACACATTGAGAGTTTTGTCATTTTCAAATGCTCCCCCTTAACATGTGCTCATAAGTATTGATTTGAAAATTTGCACATGTCGGGAAGAGTTGCACTTTTGAATTGATCTACCTTGAGTGAACATGACCGGGCATTCGAGACACGCTTACATCACTAGATAAACTAGCTTGAAGTTATTACCTGGCTCGATCAGATTCACCCAAGGTTTCTTGAAACGGTACATTCTACTTAAACTAGTCCTCTTCGAGACACGCTTACATCACTGGTTAAACCAACTTGAAGTTATTACCCGTCCAGGACTAGTCCTTTCGATTCAGGACATTTGTGTTTCGTCAATTCATGAGTCAAGACTGAGATGCACTCATATGAGATGCAAGGATCTTTTACACAAATCATTTTGCTCCCCCTCAATATGTGCATTGATATGCAAAAGAGTTTGGCACATAGGAAAGAGCAGATTTTTGTTTTCATGTTCAAAAACATCACTTTTGAATCAGTTTTTCATATTTAAATCACATCTTCTCCCCCGATCAAAAATTTCAAATCAATTTGAGATTTGTGATCCCAATGGATTTAAATAAGTATAAAGTTTTGGAGAAGGACGTGACATTTTTAAGTATGACTGATTTTGAGACGACAGTTAAGCTCCCCCTCAAACCTTGAGGGAGAATGTTATGTGTTAGAGATGATGAGTTTATAAATGATTTTGAGTTTAGCGAGAAACTCATGAAAAATTCATAGACTAACACATAACAATTGCACTTAATCCACTTGAAGTTATGCACAAAGATCATTGTTTTGATGATGTATAGTTTTTGAAATCATTCTCCCCCTCAATCGATGACACATTTTAAAATTAAACATTTTGCATGAAGTATTAATTTTTTATAACATCGATTGAGTGGTAAATTTTAAACAACTCTTCAGGTTTGATCATCAAAAAACCATGGTACCACCAAGTTTGGAGCAAATACTTTCCCGAAGAATCTTTGAAGGAAAAGTATTTGAGATGCAAAGAAGACTTCTCTTCTTTTACCAGAAATGATGCACTTAAGCGTACATCAGATCGGAAAGGCTCGAATATAAAGTAATTCCTGCCTTTGTTAGGAACAGTCGTTTTTTTGGCGACGTCCCCAATACTAAGACCGGGTTGCTATCTGAAGTAATAGCAAACCATTTTGAGAGAATAATGTTAGATACGACATGTTTTAGAGGACATTATTAATAAGGAACTGTTGCTCAAGCATATGTATGCTTCCGTGTCATTATTGAATGACATTTCTAGAAGCGCACATAATATTGATTAGACAAGAGACATGTCGAGAGAAGAATATTTTTGGATTTTTTTTTTATGATTTTCTGATTTTTATGGTTTTTTTTTTTTTTTTTTTTTTTGAAGGTTTTATATTTTTCTATTTGTTTTTTTTTTTTTAATATTATGTACAAAGGATATATGAAACAACCCCTTTACTCCTCCTGATCTTCCTGAAGACTTATGAGATCCTCAGGAGTGAGACTCTTCATACCAAGGCGAGGGAGGATAAATTGAAATCGTTCCCTAGAAAGTGCTTTGGTAAAGATATCAGCAAGCTGGAACTCAGTCCTCACAAAGTAAAGTTTCACAATTCCTTTCTCAACTTGCTCCCTGATGAAGTGATGTCGAATGTCAATGTGCTTAGTTCTTGAATGCTGGACATTTTTGCAGCAAAGCGCAATCGCACTTTTATTGTCACAATACATGGGAATCTTGTTGCATACGAAGCCATAGTCCGAACGTTGAGACCTCATCCATAGAATCTGAGCACCGCACGAGGACATGGCAATGTATTCAACCTCTGTGGAGGATATTGAAGTACTCATTTGTTTCTTTGAAGACCAACTAACTAGCTTGTTACCCAAGAACTGAGCACCCCCAGATGTACTTCGACGAGTATCCTGACATCCCGCATGGTCAGCATCCGAATAGGCGGTGAGGGCCATAGAAGTGTCCTTAGGGTACCATAGGCCCAAGTGGATTGTTCCTTTAAGATACCGAAAGACCCTCTTGACAGCTTCCAGGTGTTTCTTGGTAGGTTTGGATTGATACCGAGCACACATGCAGACTGCAAAAAGAAGATCCGGTCGGCTAGCAGTAAGATACTGATGAGTGTGTAAATACTCATCATTTTTATCGTATCTGAACTGCCAAAACATCCAAAAACACTCAGAAATGCATCAAAATACAGAAATTATCCCAAAAGTGTGTTTTATATGTTTTAGATGCAAAATGTTTAAAAAAAATGAAAAACAAACAAAGTTTGCATAATTGGCAGTTTCAGTCCCTCAAGTTTCAAAAATTGACAAAACTAGTCCCTGAAGGTTTAAAATGAAAGAAAAGTCAACCCAATTCCTTTACAAATCAAAAGTTATCAAAAATGGACTTTGGGTGAAAAGTTTGAGAAAATTACAATTTTGGTCCCTGTACTTTCAAAATTGACAGGAATGACCCCTGAGCAATTATTTTGGATGGAAAAGTCAACATTGGTCCTTGGAATTCATAAATTGCCACTTTTAGTCCCTGGGGGAAAAGTTTGGGAAAATTGCTAGTTGGTCCTCCAAGTTTTAGAGTTTACAGTTTTGGTCCCTGGGATTAAAATATTAGAAAAATCAAAATTGGACCTTGTACTATTCAACCTTGGAAAGTTTCACCCTTTTGTAAACTTTGAAAGATGTATAAATTTAGTCCCTAAATTTCCAGCTTATTACAAATTTGGTCCTTGTGGTTTCTTAGTTAATAAAACAAACGGACCTTTTGTAATATATTAACCCAACAAACAACACCCCAACAAACCTAACACAGCCCACCCACTAAACCCTTGGCCCATTATCTTTGCCGCCCAACACCAGTAAACCACCCTGTCCCCTTTTATTATTAAAAACGGGGTCAAACACCCCATTTGACCTCCTTCCACCTTATCCCTGCAACCCCCTGCTACTTCCATCATCACCTATCCACTCACCACTAAAACCTCTGTCACACTCCACCCCCTCCTACTCACCTAAAAACAACAACAAAACAACAAACCTACCTCCCAAACATACACTACCTTCCAAATTGCCTCCCCCACTTTTTTCCCGCCAAAAACTAATTGAGGGCCAAGATTAAATTGCAGTCATCCTAAGGTTGAGAACCAGAGTGGGAAGTGTCCAAGAAACCCTAAAGGGTCCATATAAGAAGATAATGAAGGAGCAGACCAAGTAGTAGTGAATTAGAGTAAAATTAATTTCATAATCATGTAATTTACTTTTCCAGTTGTACTTCTCATTTTCATTTGTTGTAATCAGTTTAATATATGTAATTTAACCTTTCTTTGATCTTTAATCCAAGCTCTCTTTTATAAATCCGTATTTGGTAATGTTAAGTAGAATTGACAACTCTATTTAATTTTATCAAATTGTTGCTGCTTATTGTTTCTCTTAGCTCAGTTAATTTCACAACTTAGTTTTAAAAAGGTTACAAAGCATTTTAAAGCAATTTAAACATGTTTTGCTCATAATCACAAAAATACATAAAAATAAGTAAAAATAGGAAATTATTCAAAAGCAGTTGTCAAGGGAGAAGAAGCAAAGAAGAATGGTGATTGTTGGATCCTCATGGGTTTAGAAGTCTCATGGGAGACACTAGGACAATTGGGTACTTGGTTTTTGTTCTCAAACTCACTTGATCAACTTTGTAAGTTACTACTTAATTTTTTTAGTTACTGTAGAACTGCTTAAACCAGGGCTCTCTTAATGATTTTGTGCTTGATTGATGTAATATGATAGATTATTGCTTAGTTATTGTAATTTACCAATTAAATTTCAAGGCTGCTTAATTTACATACCACCTGTCTTATTTGCATAATATGGTTAGCAGATATATTGTTGTTTGATCCTGTGTCCTTAAGCTTCAAACATCATATCTCAGCTAGTTGTCAGCATTAGTTCAAGGTTTTATGGTCTAAGTCACTCACTTGCTTCATAAATCTCATTTGCAAGTTAATAAGGGGGTGTTTGGCTCAGGTTGTTCCCCTGAGCCTTAGGCTGAGTTTGTTGTTATTTTTAGTTGAGGAAAGTTTCTTTAGGTCTATTAAGTGTTGTTAAGGAATAAAAACCATAAGTCTTTCATACAAAAGTCAAACTTCCCTTTAAACTTTAACCCACTGTTAACTGTTAGGATATAGGGTGTCAAGATCTTCATTTTAGTTATAAACCTGTTAAATTTAGCTTAGTAAAGTTGTAATATAGTTTTTTACATCACATTAAATCATCTAGGCTCAATCAAACCTCAATTTAGTCAACAAACCAGGTTTTACTCCAAAGTCAAAATTGCACATCTTAGTTTTTTTTCAAAACTCCAAGAATTTTATAGAATTTAGGAGTAGGATTAAGAGCTTGAAACTTGTTCCTATGTAAAGCCCCCAGCTCAACTCTTGATTCCCACAATTTTCATATTTTTGAGATTTTTTCTCTGCGCCCCACAACCCCCAAAAGTAAGCTGTAAGGGTGGGTGATACCCTGCTGCAGCAGACAACCATGCCACCACCACCACTTTGGTGGTGGTTTCTGACCTCCTCAGTGGGCCCCACCACCCCATCTTTGCTTCTTTCAACCCCCCTCCTACCCCTCTTCATGAGTTGACCAAAAGTTTGACCTAAAGCCCTGTGGACCCCACCTGGAATTACCCCAAAAGCTTGTCCCATTTTCAGTTTTGAATCAAGACAACCAAGTGCTTATTTTGCATTATTTGCTTATTCTGTGGTGCCCCTTTGCTTATTCTGGCTTATACAAGTTCACATAACTTATTTGAACCAGAATTATCCATAGTGGGTCCCACTTAAGTCCATTTTCGCCTATTCCTTGTCTTGGTCAACAATAGTCAACTGTCACACAATTAAGCCTCCACATTGCTTATTTTTTATTTATAAAAAAGTTGTTTTTATAAAAGTTTCATGTTTTTAGTTGTAAAATAGTTTTCCAAAAAGAAAATCCAGAAAATCCAATTTAATTTTAAGTGATAGTTTCTATTTAATGTAATTTAAATTTTAAATTTCATTTTTTAAATTTTTGTTAAGCACTTAGCTTTTTTATATTTTTCTTAAATTCCTTTTATATTAAAGTAATTATAGTAATTTTCTTAGATTTTTATTTTATCATTTGGTATTTATTAGATTTAATATTAGTTTTATTATTAATTGATTAATAATTAAGTTTTAAATAGCATAATTAGTTTTTATTAAGAAAACCTAGTTTTTATATTTTTTTCTAGCTTTTATATAATATAATATAATTTTAGGAATTTTTCTAGAATTTTACTGTTCATTTTCTATTTTTAATAATTTAAAATAGTTTAATTAGGTAATTAATATTTAATTAGTAATTAATTAACAGAAAAATCACAAAAAGACAAAAATACATATTTTTAATTTTAAAAATTTGTTTTTAGTTATTTTATAATTTTAGAAATTAAATTTTCACTTTTCTAGTATTTAATTAATATTATATTGTATTTAAGTATTTTAAATATTAATAATTAGCCTTAATTAGTATTTAATTAATAATAAATAAGTAATTAGTGTAAAAATTAGTTTTCTTTTTCTAAAAAATTTCTTTTATCCCTAAGTTTGTAAAAAAATCATTTTCACCCCCTGGGGGTTTTCAGATTTCAGTTTTCACGTTTTATTTTGTACGTTTACGTTATTTCAAATGTAAACGTACGCGTTTTTAGATTTCAAGCGTTTTTAGGTATCTAACTTTCACGTAATCATCTTTATAGCTTGTTTAAGCTATTTCTTTGTAGATTCCCTAGTGTAATCACTCACAAACCTTTTCCTGTCCAAATTCACCCGATCACAAATCCGTTTTTATACCATCACACCTCGTCGGGACATAACGACCCAGGGAAACCCTATACTTCCGCGGAGATTTAGTCTGAGACGTTTGACTTAGTTGACCATTCACCTGGTCAATTCAGGTTGACCGTTTGGGACCAATCAGATACATTAAGGAACCAATCATGCTTCGATACTTGGTTTGTTCAACAGGGATCCCAATATCATCTTCATCAAGTTTTGATCTTTCCATCATAGGGGTATCAACTGTGTCGCATGAATCAAATCCAAATTTCTTCAAGATTTCATTAGCGTACTTGGATTGATTGATGAAGATCCCATTGGGATTCTGAGATATTTGCAAGCCTAGAAAGAAGGACATTTGACCCATCATGGACATCTGGAATTCAGAACTCATCTCTTGGGAGAAGCGATCACACTCTTTGGGATCAGAAGAGGCAAATATTATATCATCTACGTATATTTACACATGAAGAAAGGTTTTGCCCGTCTTTCTGGTAAAGAGTGTAGGATCGACAGCACCTTTGGAGAACTTGTTGGCAAGAAGGAATTTTGACAAAGTGTCGTACCACGCCCTGGGAGCTTGTTTAAGACCATAAAGGGCCTTCTTCAAGCGATACACATGGTTAGGGCGTTCAGGATCCACAAATCCTTCAGGTTGACTTACATACACCACTTCTTTAAGATCGCCATTTAAAAATGCGGTCTTAACATCCATCTGATACACCACCATATTTTGACCAGCAGCATTTGCTATAAATATTCTTATGGCTTTAATTCTAGCAACTGGTGCGAAGGATTCTTCAAAGTCAATACCTTCTTCTTGACGATATCCTTTTGCCACAAGTATTGCCTTGTTCTTTAATACATCTCCATGCTCATCAAGCTTCACTTTAAATATCCATTTGAGAGCAATTATCATAGCACACTCAGGAGGTGGTACTAATTCCCACACGTCAAGTCGATCAAACTCATGAATTTCATCCACCATAGCAGTGAACCACGAATGTTTAGACATTGCATCCTTGAAATCTTTAGGCTCAACTTTAGAGAGGACAGAATTGAAGAAGCACCACAAAGCGTCGGTAGCAAGTTGCTTACGGGTTGATACCGGGCGTGAGGGGTTTCCAATAATGTTGTCAATTGGGTGGTCGTTTGTCCATTTCCTAAGGTGTTCATGAGGTTGAGAGTAAGGAACTGAGGTAGCCGTGTTTGATTCATCTGAGGATGTAGCATCATTTGATGGTTCGGGTGCAAAGATGTTAACAAACGGCTCATTATCGGGTGGAGCGAAGGGATTCTCACCAAAAGAGTTATTTACAGTTGCAACTCGTTGTGCAGATAAGGATTGACCATTAGATGTGGTGTTTGAATGACTGATGGTGGGAGCTTCAGGATCCCATGACAACGAAGTGGATGGATCAGAATAAACAATTGGGACATCAGCTACCCCAGCTGGTTGTGGAATGACAGTGACTTCTGGAGCATCCACATTTTGAGGTTCAAAGTATTCATCAAACATGGGGTCAAATAGCTTTTTCCAATCATCACTTGTAGGAGGTACGAAGGGAGTAGCAGGAGTGGAATTCTGTACAAGCCTGGAGCTTATAGGTCCAGGAGACAAGAGGTTAGGTACGGGTCCATAACTTGATTGTCCAGGAACCAGTTGCTCTGTCAGCTCATCAAAAGTCATGTGGATTGTTTCCATTATGTCTCTGGTACGTTTGTTGTAGATTCGGTATCCCTTTCGTTCTGGAGCATAGCCAACAAAGAAACCAATGTCAGCCTTGGCCTTGAGTTTCCCCAGGTCTTCACTGTCATTTGTTGGATAGCACAATGCACCAAATACACGAAGAAACGAAAGATCTGGTTTTCTACCATGGACCAGTTCATATGGAGTCTTGCAGTGGAGAGGATGTATCAAAGATCTATTATGTGTATAACATGCTGTTGCAATTGCCTCAGCCCAAAGAAACATAGGAGCTTTGGAGAAGATGAGCATAGTCCTTGCGGCTTCAACTAATGTGCGGTTGCGTCTTTCAACAACTTCATTTTGTTGAGGAGTACGTGGAATGCTCTTTTGATGACTAATTCCGACACCTTCATAAAATTGAGTAAGTTGTTTGTTCACAAACTCCGTTCCATTATCAGTTCGAATGAATCTAACTGTTTTGTTGAGACGAACTTGCAACATTTTAATGAGTTTGATGATGGTTTCCGGAGTCTCGTCTTTTGATCGTAGAAACTTTACCCACGTGAATCGAGAGAAATCATCAACAATAACCAGCACATATTTCTTTCCATTGATACTTTGAATCCTCATTGGTCCACAGAGATCCATGTGGAGAGTGTGTAGGACTTCCATGATGGAATTGACAGTCTTGGGTTTGTGTGTGTGCTTTTTTGCTTTTGCCCATTTGACATGCGGAACACAAATGGTCTTTTTCATACTTAAGTCTGGGCAAGCCTCGAACAAGATCTTTACGTGTGAGTTCATTGATGGTACCGAAGTTCAAATGGTTTAAACGACGATGTCACAACCATGATTTGTTCTTGGAGGCTTTAGAAAGCAAGCAAATTGGTGAGGACCGTAGCATGTCTTCGATAGAGATGGTATAATGATTAGTGCCCCGACTCCCCTTGAGGAGATCAACACCATCTAATTCTCTAACAAAACTGGTGTGTTTTCTGAAAGCAACTTCAAGATCAGAGTCACAGAATTGACCAACAGAAAATAGATTGTGCCCAAGTCCTTCCACGTAGTAAACTCTGGATATCACACTGTCTCCAAAGACGTAATCACCATAACCCATTATAGATCCAAAATGGTCATTTCCAAATCTAACCGTACCAATAAACTTTTCCACGAAATTCTTGAGCCGCGAGTAATCTCCAGTCATATGTTTTGAGCAGCCTGAGTCCAAATACCAAAGGACGATTTGTACGACCTGCATTTGAAACTAGACAATCGTGGATAACTGAAAAAGCTGGAGCCCCACAAACAGTTGGGGTCCGTTTGGTTAGCACACATAAATATTGGATTATCATATGTCACAGATATCTCACTGGAACTTTCACATTTTGATGCACTAGAATTAGGAGTGGTACTAAGTTCTTCTATTGGGAACAGTCTACCAGTAGGTCTCCACTTCTTAATAGGCACAACTTTGGAGTTAGTGATCCTAGTCATTGGGCACTTTTCCCTTAGAGTGAATTTCCTTCCAGTAGGTCTCCATTGATAACCAACATTAGTGAACACTTTTCCTGTTTTACTCCATACTTGTTTTAGCCGTTTAACACTCGAGACATTCATAACTGGAGATTTCATAGTGGATTTAAGAAAGGACACAACGCAAGCATCATGATTACCATAAAATAAGCATTTGTTACAAGTCTTACAAATAGCACCAGAATTCGAATTAATTACATCATTGTTAACACAAATGTTTGAATCAACTCGATTCCTTTCATTAAGCATAACTTTATTGTTCCTAGATGATTCTTCTACTTCCTTCATAAGTGTACTCTTAGCCAGCAAGGTCCTATCATTCTTTGTATTGCACCTAGGCTGTGACTTGCTAGCATTAGATACACCTTTTACTCCTGTAGAAGCAATGACGGGAACATTAGTATGATTAGTTGCTACTTGTTTACCGGTGATCATGATGGTGGATTGTGACATGGTTTGGGGATGATCTAATGTAACATGTTTGTTGCCACTGTTAGGGTGCGATGCAAATGACCTTTCCGACTTGTTATCATTCTTGGGGCATGATCCTATGGCATATTCTAATAGTTCCTGGGCTCTATTAGTGAGGAAGCAAGCACTAATAACAACATCATCATTTGGTTTAGATATCCTCTCATCTTCAATGGTTTCTCTAAGCATGGCCAGACAATCCTTAAGATTCTTAAGATAGTTATTATGAACTAACTTATTGTTCCTAAGGGGAAGAGAGACATTGACAGCATCACACGCATATTTCTTACAAGCATGTACATTGGAAATTGCATGATCACATGAAACGACGGGCATTTTACCCTTCACCATAGTCTTTAGATTCTCAATTTCATTTAACAAAGAAGTGACTCTTTCATTGTTTTGGTCACGTGTTATTTTAATAGACTCAAACAATTCTTTGTAACGTTGTTTAGCGTTTGACATTTCAGCACGAAGCCACTCATTTTCATGTTGTAATTCATTGATCATGCCCTGTTTCTGAAAGTTTTGAGAATCTATCGACTTCTGGTAATTGGTATTGGTCACATCGCTTTTGTTCAATTTTAATTGTGCAATTTGGGCCATCAACTTCCGAATCGTGTTTGAGTGAGCTTGAATTACATCAACCTTTTTGGCTAATTCAAAACATGTATCAAATTCAGGAGCATCCGAAGATGTCTTGGCATTTGATACTGTTACGTTTTCTTTCAGATGTTGGTATTTTAGTTGCAAGTTAAAATTATCAACTTCTAGTTTTGAAAAGCTCCTGACCATGTTATCATGGTCGTCGTTTTGAATTTTGTAGTTTAGTTTGTAATTCTCCCCCTCAAGCTCAATCACACGATTCTGAAATACATTTAAAGTAATGGACATTTCATGAAATTGCTTAGCAGATAGGGCAGAGCCAGTAATAGTGTAAAAGACATCTTGTGCAATGCAATTAGCAATCAAGTCCTCATTCATGATGAGGATGTTTTTTCTGTCAATTTCACTGTATTTGAGATCGATTGCCAATTGGTTACCCTCATTTTCCACCTCTTTAAAAACCTTTTTTCATTTGATTCACATCATTATTGATGGTAGTTATAAGGCCTTCAAAGTGTTCTTTAAGAAGATCGAAAAATGGCATGACTTCAGTTAGGTAACACTGCTTTGTTTGCTCAAACCCCCTTTCCCCTTTTGTAATCCCTGTTGGTGTAATTCTAGTTTTACATGTTTTTTCAAAATCCTTAAACAATCGGCCTAGAACATATAACGCAATTAGGGTATTACACTGTGTGGGTAAGGTATATGGTACTAGATGTTGGGGTGTGTGCAGGGGATAGATAGTTGGGTCAGCAATCCTAAAGATGGTACGTGTATTACCAACGATTCTTTCAGCTTTCATTTTTTCCATGTCAATATTCCAGAACACTTTTTCAGGAAGGATTTTCTTTTGAGGGACGAAAATAGCTGAGTGATTGTCATTAGTATAATCATGGTGAAACACAATATTTTTAGCAACGCATAGTGGATCCTTAAGTCGCTCAGCAAGTTTTTCCCTAGTTCTATCCTCAGCCTCATCAATCTCATCATATGATTTCACATCAGGAGGGGCATGGTTAGGGTCAAGCATAGTGTGTGCATCATATAGCGCAGGTTGAGCACCTATACCAATTCTAAGAAATTTGGCTTTAGTCTTAGAGGCATCAAGCTCACTAAATTCATCTCTTAGTTTCCTAGGTTTTGCATCATTTGAGTAGATTGAATGGTTTGGCCTTGCACGTACAACTTATCTTCCAATTTGTTTTTCAACTTTTTAAGTTTTGAAAAATCATTTGGAAGTTTGGTTTCTTTTTCTTGGTAGTCGAGTTTGATTCAAGTCAACCCCTTTTGAATTTCCTGTCTTTGCTTGACAGTCTGATCCAATTGTTTTTTTAAAGAAACTAACTCCTTTTTCAATGTTTCTTGTTTGGCATTGTTTTCAGATATGTAAGTACGCATTTGCCATTCCATTTTCTGCTCACATTCATTAAGTTCAAATTTAGCACGCTGCTCGTATAAGGCCACCTGATCCTTAAGGATGTTAACTCTAGTGATCAAGGAGTCATCAGGGTTGTATATAGTGTGCTCATGTAACTCAAGTTCTCTAGCATCAACCGACGGCATGTCACTTGGTACAACTTTCATTTTATTGTCATTCACATACCGTTCATATGGGATATTATTGGTATTTCCCATATTAGTGATATTTGTGTTGTCAATATTGGGTTGTACCGAGTCACATGCCCCCTATGGATTGATAGAGCAATTCAGATTAGAATTTAGTGGCTTTGGTACCTCAGAGATAGCAGAAGTGATGGAGGAGCCAGACTGTTGTGGACATGATGCAGCTGCAGACAGATTAGCCATGAAGATGGTTTGAGCTATGGGTTCTTCATCAACATCCGAATCAAAAGCATCACAGTCTTCAACTTGGAAGATGTTTGGATCATTGAGTACCATGTCCAGAACAGGTTGATCATCCACATCAGCATCAAACGTATTCTTGTCATCACCAGCTAGAAAGAGCAAAGCTTCTTCATCCAGAGCAGTACCATTCTCTTGCGCCTGCATTAGCAACATCTTGTCCTTGAAGTACTCAGAGTTTTGAGGACGCTTTGGAAGAGTGCAATTCCTAGCTATATGGCCCAACCCTCCACAGTTATAGCACTTAGGCTGCCTAGCTTGCACTTGAAGCGCATTCCCGACTCTATACTGCCCATTATCTCTACCAGCATTTCTTGGATTGACATTTTGTCTTCCTTGCACATTTTGCACCACCACTCTTCCATCTTCAATGACTGCCTGATTACGTGGGTTAGACGAAGTCCTGAGTTGGTTGTTAGTTGGTGGAAGTACAGCTCTGAACTGTTGGACTAATAAGGAGACTTGGTTGGAGAGGTTATCAATCATCATGTCGGTATGAGAATATCCAGAGTCAAGATGGGTGTTTAAGGCAGGTGGTGAGGGAGTTGATGGTTGTCCATTAGTTGAGGTAGACCTGGATGAAGGTAGTTGAGATTGATCATTTGAAGACTGAGTAAGTTGTTGAACATTAGACACAAAGTCAAGAGACTCATTTGTTGTTGTAGGACTGAGCTTTTCTCGCATTACCCGATCATAAGCTGCATGTTTCTCATGTTGTTGGAGATATGCATAAAGTTGTTCATGATTAGTATGCCTGAGACCTTTGTTGAGTTTGACGGCTATAACAAACCTATCTCATTCAGGTGCCATGTTATTCACGAATTTTGAATTGAGCTGAATGTTGGGCATTGTCATCTTCATGGCTCTCATGTCATTAACCAGCTTGTGAAATCTGACGTAGTAGTCAGTGATGCTTTCACCTGGATTCATTTTGAAGTGCTCGAATTCATCATACAGCTGAGACTCCCTATCTTCTTTGGTTAACTCAGACCCTGCAAGAAGCATCTTCACATTATCCCAAACTGCTTTGGCTTCTGTGTTAAAGTTGATGAGTTTGTAGACATCTTTAGGAAGCCCCTGAATGACAATATTCGAAGCTCTGATGTCAGCATCATAGCGTTTCTTTTCTTCATCAGAAAGATCATTGTAGGTACGAGGTCTTTCTGGACCAACTGCCGCAGAATGGTCATCAGTAGCTGCGATAGTGTCTCTGGTTGTCCCCACGAGGAAAGGTCCATCATCAATGGATTTCAGGATGTTCACACCATTTTCCTTACCCAAGCAGTATAGACGAATCCTTTGTGCCCATGACTCATAGTCGGTCCTGTCCAGCATAGGAGGACGAGTATCCGATCCTGCTGCTTGAATGTCATCCGATGCAGTGCTTGCCATGCTGTGAAGACTGAGTAGTTGCACGTATCAAGCTGTTAAACACACATGAAATTCGTGTTTTGTTGCAACAAGTCGAATTACAATCACTTCTCAGAAAACAAGTCAAATCGTAAGATTATACTCACAACGTCAAGTTACTATTGAAGTAACAAGTCAAGTTGTAGGAATAGTCTCACAACGTCAAGTTACTGAAGGAGTAGATGTAACAACTTAAGCCGCTACAGCTCACAAATTTCACAAATGTTAACACGCTAAGATAATCACAACTCGCTAAGGCTTTAACTCGCTACAAGTACCAAGTCGCTGAAATAACTCAACTCGCCACAAACCTGCACTAACTCGCTAGACAAGAATCAACTCGCTGATTATCAACTCGCTAATACCAACACAATTAACCCAACTCGCTATACACAACTCGCTACTGGTAGCAACTCGCCAATGGTCAACTCGCTGGTAAACAACACGCTAACAGTCAACTCGCTGAATATCAACTCGCTGAATATCAACTCGCTAGTACCAAAACCTGACAACTCACTAATACCAACACGCTATCTGACAATACGCTAACTGTTCAACTCGCCAATGCCAACTCGCTAATACCTAATCCTGACAACTCGCTAGGAATGAGACAAAAATGTCACTATCGTAGCGATTTGTCCGTATGTCCCAAAATAGCAAACCGCCAAACCTCTAACCTCAACTCGCTACAAAAAGATACCAACCCTCTACCAGGAAGTGCCAACTCGCTACTAAGAAATAGCACACGAATTGCCACCAACGTCCACACAAGTGATGAAATGACTAAACCAAGGCTACTACAAGGTGTCTACACTACTAATAAGCAAGAAAGTACATGAAGAATGCCGAGATAAACACCTAACGAGATCAAACTCATGAAGAAACAACTAAACCCATTCGAACCAAGCTAAACTCACAAACCACACTATAAATTCGAGCATACCATGAATCCTAGGATAGAACCATGGCTCTTGATACCAATTGTAGTATACTCTAATATGAGAACATGGATGGTTTAGAGATTAGATTGATTCTAGGTTATGTTTTAGTGAGAAGTTAGAGAGAGAAAGTGAAGGAACCTTGAGAGAAACTTGTGAAATATTAGATTGTGAATGAAGGTCCAACCCTTTCCCATGAGTGGGAAAGGGTATATATAGTTACAATGGAAACGCCCCTTGAAACGGGTTGTAGAGCGGGCTGACAGTGGGTAAGAGACCCAACCTGACTCCACAAATACTAACTAATATTACTCTACATACTAACTAATATGATAATTACTACAAGCTACAATATGCTAAACTGTACTCGGGGTGACCGAGTCTTCATGTGAATAATCGTATTCCTAACAGGGATTGCTAGCTTCTCAAGATCCCTTGAGAGGTAAAACCTGTTGCGAGAGCGCAATCCCGCGTATCAATTGGGTTGGTTTTGTGGTGGATAGTTTGTCGGTGGATTGTAGTGGGGTGGATTGTTTGCCGGTGGATTGTTTACCTGTGGAAACAGAACTTCTGGTGGAGTGTTTTGTGGTGGATTGTCATATTGGAAGACGGGAAACAGATCTTGTGGTGGATTATTTTGTGGTTGATTGTCGTATGGGAATACGGGGAAAAGATCTTCTGGTGGGGTGTTGTAAACTGACTCGTTATCTGGTGAATTGTTGTGAGACATTGTTTTGAGAGGATTATTTGTGAATTATGAATGATTTGTGGGTGTATTGTGAGCACCTGGGATTGGCTATTTATAGGGGGCTGTTTGGATTTGAAATTTAAATTTATCCCGCTCTTGTTTTTTGAATTTGAATTTTAAAAATTTATCCGCCCTTTTTTTTATTTTGAATTTGAATTACACACGTTTTTTTTTTTTTTTTTTTTAATTTGAATTTGAATTTTAAATACTATCCCGCCCTCCAGTTTTGAAATTTGAATTTTTAAAACCCCTATATAAAGCATACCATAACATACTATTTTGCACACACTTCACTTTCTAAACAAGTTTACAATGGCTAATCGTTGGTCCATTGAAGAAGAAAACTTGTTAGCCGACATGTGGCAAATCCTTCACGAATTTCATGGCGAATCTGATTTTTGGAATGAGGTTACAGAAAGGTTCAACAACCAACCTGGCGGTCCTTTTCGTAACAAAATCCAGATAACGGGTAAGTGGGCAAGAATGAACAGTGAATGTAAAAAATTCAATGATATTTACTTGAGTGTGTGCAGGATAGTGACGATTTCAATGATCGTCTTCACACTACAATGAACATTTTCAGAGAACGGTTTGGTGGGCAACGCTTCAAATATCTTAACGTGTGGTTCATTTTGAGAAACAGCCCCATATGGAACAGATATAGGGATTAATGGCTTTTGTATTTCAGTATTGTTTGTATTTGTATTTCCGTATCGTTTGTATTTGTATTTCCGTATTGTTTGTGTTTTTAATATGCTGTAATGTTACTTTAAGTTTGAATTTGAATAAAAGGCTTAACGGCTATTTTCTCTAAAAAATCATCTAACGGCTAGTTTACCCTATAAATGTCATCTTTACTCAACTTCGTATTGTTACACAATTATTACTAAATTTCACACACACACTATGGCTAACGAACCAGCTGAGGTACAAAGAAAAATTCTTGCCCGATTACGCAATGAACAAGAAAAAGAGCTTAGGTTAATTAACAATTTGCTAGGTGAGATAACTCGAATCATGCTACAGAAGCATTCTTGTGCTCCAGAGATCGAAAGGTTGCGTGCGATGCCTCAAGACTATCCAGCTATCACAGTCGGTCTAGAAACTCTAATAAGAAACGATGAAACAGATCTGCAACTTCATGTCGCCTTGAAGAAGGTTAGGGAACAAGTGTTGCAGGTGTGGGAGGCGAAGTCAGATCTCATCGACAATTACCAGTCTATATAAAAGCTTTATGGCTATTGTTGCATGCGTATTCGTATTGTTTAGTTTTCAATAATGATTTTTATGTAATGATTTGATTTTTAAAACATAGGGGGCATTTTTGTTACTTTTGCATTTTTACCACTTTAAAATAGTATACAATAATACAAGGGCCAAAAGTGAGTTTTTTTAATGGAATAGCAGCTTAACGCTGCGTTAAAAACATAACGCAGCACCTTAACTTTCTTTTGCCTTTCATACCCGGTAAGTTAACGCGGTGCGTTAAATAGGCACGTTAAGTTTCAATGTGGGTGTAAAGGGCACGTTACCGTGTGCTCTTATGACACATCACCAACCTAACCAAAAATCCAAACATCCTCTTAAGTTCAATTATATTCATGATCTATCAAACATTTTCAACTGCATTCATAAAAACTTTTTCATGGTCAAAAGTCAAAACCTAACAAAATTGCAATACCCACATTCATAACATATTTTCAATACCCAACAAAATTTGTCAAATTTCCATTATTAATAAATAACAAAAACCCGATTTCAACCATTACCTTCGTCTAAACCTTATGTTAGTTACAATAAAGTGTCTGCTTTGGGTTCTTTTAGTCCTCAATTGTCAATTGTTGGAAATGAGGCTAAGATAATGTATATACACGAAGAAAAAGAAATGGGTTTTCTGTTACTCAAAAGGGAGTGTTTGGGTTATGGCTTATTACTTTGGTGGGATGAAATAAAAAGGGGTGTTTGGCTGATAGGAAAAAAAAATAAAAAAATTAAAAAATAAAAGATAAAAAAATCTTTTAATACACGTGGAAATGACATGCTCTGCATAAGAGCATTAGGTATGGCAGCTCACACCCTCGCCACTTCCGACGTGGCACACCAACACACCCCCACCATTTTGTATTAGGGACCAGGACCTTCCAGTGAAATTTTTTGTCTCAAGCATATGGCTTCGGTCAACAAAACATAACATGTACTCCGTAGTGCCCAGTGCAACAATATTTAACTTTCGAGCCGTCGGTGCTCGAAAGTATATCGTAGAATAACTATTGTCGCAATTCGAAAGATCTATACTTCCAATAAGGTTTATTAAATACCCTCGTAGGTACTTATCAAGTTCATTCTCAAAGATAGCTTGCAAACTTACTTTAAACTATTGTTGCAAAAAATAATATATATATATATATATATATATATATATATATATATATATATATATATATATATATATATATATATAATAATCGTCGCCTAGGAGCTAATCGACCACCAATCTTTTTTATTTGTGTAAGCGGTCAACCATGTCAACGATGAACGGTGGTGAAACTTGCCGGAAACCTGCAAATCTTGCTGAAAATACCCAAAACTTGTCGTAAACTTATTTTAATCACTTATAATAAATGTTTATTTATAATACAAGTTTTTAAGTAAAGTTGCCGGGAATACCCAAAACTCGCCGAAAATATTCAAAACTTGCAAGAAATGTCAATCCTATTAATCACCGAATAATCCTCCACCGATTACAAGCTACAAGAGGGTCGACCGACTGATTACATATTTGCGATTTTTGCAACCTTGCTTGAAACTCACTTCTCGCCGAATCTTTACCCTAGCACGATTTCTCTTTACCATCACTTATCATATAATTGGGCTCCCGTCAACATGCAAACTTGATATAGCATACACGTACATCTTGTAATCCAAATTCCAGAATATGGTTCAAGTTCACCATCTTGTTAGTTGCGGCATCGTTATTGCCCCCCTCCCTCCCCACAGAGGTGGCCTTTACGGTTTATCCTCTCTTGATAAGGTCCATTCACTTATATATTCAACTCAAGTAGTTCAATGCATAGGACTTGTTCGAGGAATTCTTACTCGGCCCCAAATCAAAGCCCACTTGAATTATTAACAAGTCAACCCAACACCCCCACCTCATGTTGACTTCGTCAATAACGGGTTGATGTGTCACATAAGTGGGAGAAGGAAATATGTAATGGAAACGAGTTTATGGGCATGAGTAGCAATGCACTAGACTTACGTCTTCGTCAAACACTATGTCCATTTAAGCATACGGGTCATGATCTCTACAACAGGTTTTTAATATGGCGGGAAAAACTGTTATTATTGCTTTGAAACCGCCAAAATTCTACAAGCAAATCATATTAGCAAGTAGCGGTGGGTTAGAAACATCTAATTTAAAATTACAAACAATTCTATGATGTCCAGGAGTTAAGGTTGTATGCAGCAGCAAGATGATGCGAGTTTATATCAGCTAGAGCCTGAGTCTAAATTAGCACATTTTTAACTTGGGAACCATCTTCAAATTTAAAATTAGTTGGCTTCCCAACTTCAAGAAAAAAAAATGTAGCTCGGTTTGCTTCATTTGTGTCATGGGACCTCAAGTCCTCTAGCTCTGACTCATGAATCATAGATTGAGTAAAAGGCAGAACTCAATCTAACATACATTATTGATGCAATTTTAAGCTGTTGCAACATTAATTAAAAAAAAAAATAACAAAAACGAAAAACAAAAACAAAAAAAACTAAAGAAAAAAAACAAAAAAAAAAACAAAAAAAAAAAAAAAAAAAAAAAAAAAAAAAAAATCTACTCTTATGATCATTAATAGTTTAATTGTGACATTCACAATTTTAGAGTCCTCGCTGAAGATTTTTCAATTTCTACATAACGGGTGACCATAGGTGTCCATAACTGATAATTCACACATAACTAATTGCCATACCTCGTTCAAAAAAAATGCCATACCTGACATATGAGGTATATTTTGAGACATGTCAACATTAAGAGGTTGAAGATCCAGAATTTGCCATACAGACAGTGCAGGATCAAATAATGACTAGACCAAATTTACACAGTGATGGACCACCAGCAAGGGTAATAAATTGAAACCAGAAATTAAGGAGATGCATTATTTACCTGTTGGCCTAATCTTTGTATAGGTCCCAAACCGACGAGCACAAGAATGACACAAATATTTGCTGCACGGCCAACCACCAGAAGTAAAGATCAAGTAATAAAGTAGCTTACGTGTATATTATCTTTGCAATCGTAGCATTCTGGTCATGGCCTTTACAATGGGTTGTTAGTTTTCGCTGGAGAAACCGTTTTTGTAGGCGTTTTATCCATTGGAGACTGCAACAACCCTTATATACGTACAGATATATGCACATATGGATTCAGTTTTAGTGACATCTGTGTGACGTTCATGAGTAAAACTTATATGAGAACTGCCTGCAACTTTTACTGAATCAAGGTTATTCTGGAAAGATCTTAGACGTAAAGAAGTAAACAACAGTTTTTGTCGCTAGTTGTCCTTAACGAGGATGTAAGCCGCGCGTTACCGCAGGCATTATACAATATTACATTGTGAGGACTAAATTTGCAACGAACCTCTAAGATGAAGAACGAAGTTCGTATGGATTTTTTTTTAAATTGTTGAAGATAACGGTCGTTAGCTACTTAACGTCAAATTAGTGATCAAGGACTGACTTTGCAATAGATGTATAACATGAAGGATCAATTATTTAAATTATGAGAGGAGTAAATTTGCAACGAACCTTTGAGATGAAGGACCAATTTTGTACGGAATTTTTTTTAAATGTTAAAGATAACAGTCGTTAGTTAACAGTTATTAATGACCATTAGTTACTATAGCAAAAATTATTATTTTAAAGTTTTACTATTTACTCACTCACAAAATTACTATAGCCAAAATTATTATTTTAAGTGGGGAATAGTACCTCCACGGTAAATGTAATATATATATATATATATATATAATGATAGTCATTTCAGCACATTTTTTTTTTTATATTAAATCTATTTATTGCGATTAACATTTTAAATTTTATGTCCCTCAGGCTAGCACCCAAAAAGTATCCTAAATACAACCACACCCACAAAGATCTGTCCATTTATTTTGTGATATGTCAGAGTGGTCTAGTATGCTTACGATCTAAGATCACCTTGCTCCCAACCTAAGTGCAGACGCCAAGTCGGTCATATGCGTCTAAAACATAGTTTCTAGGGAAAAATTCAGAGAAAAGACAACTTTTAGAACAAACAGAAATAGAACAAAATTCAGAGAAAAGACAACTTTTAGAACAAACAGAAAAATCCATAGACCTTGAAAGCTTGAGCCTTAGAAGGAATAACTACTTATTCGCACACAACCAAAGAGTTAAAACAATAGCTTGAAGTAACTTCATCTGCTTTTTGTTACTTGTATGATAAAAAAAGTAGGAGCAAGGTTACATTCACCTTTAATAGAACAAAAGTGAAAGACCTAACAAAGTGTTTGCCCAAGCGAGACACTTCAAAAAATGAACAAGTACAAGTTAGAATCAACCTTTATCTGTTGGTAGGCACTAACCCGCTTAGCAAACCTAAGAAATACCATAACCAATCCCACATGAAGTAGCAGACCAACAACTTCTATCTGTTAACAGATCTTCACTGACCTAATGGTACTCCTCAATCATGCATTTTAAGCAGCATTTCCCACAAAACACGCCACACATATTCACAGTTTCAAGCAAACAATTTTACATATAGCTGCAGATCCACTTCTAACAGAACCTCATGCCACATCTTTCAGCAGGTAGAATCATTTCAAATTACCCCTTATTTTAATATCTAGTTATCTACCATAGGTATCCAGTTCATCACAAGATACAAACATGAAAAAGAATAACCCAACTCAATGATAGTTAGAGAATAGCAACCAATGTTGAGCGCTAAAAGTACTATCCTATACCAACTTGTAAACTATTAGCTTCAGATGTAGAAGCCACAACTTACAAGTACCTGAAGGCTAATACAAAGTAACACCAAATAGTGCCGCTGCTTAAATAAGATGCATGCCTATATCTCATATATTAACAATAATAAGAACCTGAAGATTAAACAATAAACACAAATTATAACAAAATAAAAACAACTCGGAATAACAACCAAAGTATAGTAGAACAAGATTGTCAAAATTAACAGCATAATTGTCTTGCAAGTTTTCGCAACCACAGCCTAACAATAGAACAAAACACAGTACCTCCAGCACGCTAAAGAAAAAACATTATAGAAAATATGACAACGGATAGAAAGAGGACCAAGAAAATTCCCCAGACCACAGGTGCTTTTGCCGCTTACAACTTGTCCTCAAACTCAGATAGCGGTGTCATCTGCTCCTTCAAACCCTTCCTCTTACGGATCTGAGACACAAGTGTGGCTGCCTGAGACGCAGGTTCCAATGGATCTGCTGACATCATGTCCCAATGATCAAACACACACTGTGGGAAAGCTTGACCAGAGGTGGAAGCTCTCAAAGCACCAGAAAACCCAAAGGATTCCACGACAGGGAGATACGCCTTGATGTTGTACAATGGAGTACCCGGCCTCTGCATCTCCTCAAACACGTGTCCACGCCTTTGATTAAGCACACTGTAGATACCACCAAGTGCATTCTCGGGTGCTTGGATTTCAACAAGGTAGACTGGCTCAAGAAGTCGTGGCTTGGCAGTTAGTTGGGAAGCATAGATGACTCTCCTTGCAGTTGGGATAACTTGACCACCACCACGATGAATAGCATCAGCATGGAGGACGACATCACACACTTCAAAGCAGATACCCCTCATGTTCTCTTCAGCTAACGCACCTTCCTTTGAGGCCCACTGGAAACCAGCAACAACAGAATCCTTGATTTCATTCAAGTACTGAACTCCCTTACACATATCAACAACCATGTTGGGACCAGTTGTTTCAGGACCAAAACACCAGATCTTCTTGGCAAGATCCTTGTCCCATCCAAATTCCTCAGATAGGATCTTTGAACGAACCTTAGGGTCATCACGGGGACCAACTCTGCCATCATCAATAGCTTCAGCGAGACCATCTTCCAAGGGTCTAGCTTCCATGTAGAGACGGTTGTGCTTGTTGGGGGATTTGCTCATCACAGTGCGGGATGATTTCTCAAGGACAGTTTCACGGAAGGAAACAACTGGGTCTGAAACAACAATTTCGGCACCACCCATGAAGTCATCTTGCAAATCTTTCAAACAGATTTCAAGATGCAACTCTCCAGCACCAGCAATGATGTGTTCACCAGACTCCTCAATTGTACAGACAACCATAGGGTCAGATTTAGCAAGACGTTTCAAACCCTCTACAAGCTTGGGAAGATCAGATGCAACCTTGCACTGAACAGCAACACGCACAACAGGTGAGACAGAAAACTTCATAGCACGGATCGGGTGAGCATCAGTTTCTTTCTCATTTGTCAAGGTTGCATTTTTGGTGATAAACTGATCCAAACCGACAAGAGCAACAGTGTTACCACATGGCACATCTTCCACGGTTTCTTGTTTCTTTCCCATCCAGATGACGGTTCTTTGCACACTCTTGACATACAGATCCTTCTTTTCACCAGGGACATAGTTAGGTCCCATGATCCTCACCTTCAAACCAGTTGAAACCTTTCCAGCAAAAACACGACCAAAGGCAAAAAATCTACCTTTGTCAGATGCGGGAATCATCTTAGAAACATAGAGCATGAGAGGACCATTAGGATCACAGTTTCTGATGGCATTGGCATATTGATCATCAAGTGGACCCTCATACAGATTCTCGACACGGTACCTTTGCGCAGTGTGAGGGGAAGGCAAATGAAAGATCATCATTTCAAGTAGAGCAGTAGCAGCAGGAAGCCAATTCTGCATAACACGCTTCATCAAAGTCTTACCCATCAACTCTTTCTCTTCAGACTTCATGGTGATACCAAGCTTGGACAACATAGGCCACAAGATATCCTTCTGGTCGTTCATGCAGGTGTTGATAATCTGCTTGATTGGCTCATAACAGAACTGAACAAACCCACGCTTGCATGATGCAGTCCCGGTGTTCTTGGTGGTCCACTTCTTGGTCTTGGGGTCAAAGAAGTTCTCTCCCCAAAGCCTCTCCATCATCTTTGACTCGTCAACACCGAATTTTGTGGCGTACATCTTAGCAAAGTTGGTTAGGGTAAAAGCCCAACCGTGAAGCCCAGCAGAAAAAGCAACGGTACCTTTCTCGGGGTAAACCATGACATCACCTAGAAGTGGGTCCTCATATGTAGCCATGATGACATTAGCATTTTCAATAACCCTCTGGAAGTTCTGATAAGCCTCTTCTCCATCAACCTGAAGCTCAAGGAAACACCTGTCCATCTTGTTGACAGTCAGTACAGGTCGGATCCTCTCACCAAGAGCCTGTCGAAGGACAGTTTCTGTTTGGACACAAACACCTTCAATACAATCGACCACAACAAGGGCACCATCAGTGATACGTAGAGCAGCAGTAACTTCAGATGAAAAGTCAACGTGCCCGGGTGAATCAATAAGATTGATCAAGTACTCATTCCCGTCACGCTCTCCCTTGAAGCTCTTGAGATCCGCATCACTCATCTCATAGTAAAGTGAGATACCAGTGGATTTGATGGTGATACCACGCTCTGCTTCATCAGCACGAGTATCAGTCATACGAACATCACCAGCAGTTTCTTGGGCAATAATACCAGCAGCAGCCACAAGAGAATCGGTCAAGGTAGATTTTCCTATTATGAGTAAGAGAAACATAGTCAGTAAAGCATAGCCAGAATGAAAGAGCAAGAAAAAAATAAGTACACAAATCAATGGAGGAAAAATACTCATTATGTCAACGAAAAAAGTTTGAAAAATCAATGGAGGAAAAATACTCATCAGGTCAACAAAAAAAGTTTGAAAAAATATGAAATATATATGTAGAGTGTTAAACATCAAACTAAAATTTGTTAACACATTACAAAGCAGATATAAACCAAAAAAATCAATACAAGAAAAGGTGATTCCGTACCGTGATCAACATGAGCAATAACAGACATATTACGAATGTTATGCTTGTAGTCCATAATCCTACGGAGCTCTTCAGCGGTAAACTTCACCATTTTGACTAGTTTTTAGATCTCTAACAAAAATGTAGTAATATAACTTCTAGAAAAAATTCCTGTAAAAAAACAAAAATGTGAGTTAGTTAACAGATTGTCCATGTATAAAACAACAATCATATATATTCAATTTAACACAACAAACATTACTCATAACTGAACATTTATAACATCAAACTCAATGACACAAACATCATTTAACTCAAATTCAATACTTCAATTTAACACAACCATTTAACAAACGCTTCATACAGTAACACGTAAAACAAAACTTTCCTTTGTTAACACGCATAATTATTCAATCCTGTATATCTTCATTAACAATTATTCAATCACATATTAATCTACTCATCACACATGTCACCGCAAAATCATTCAAAGTTACCAGTTTATTAACTACAAGCAACGTTAACTATCGAATGCCAAACATAAGCAAGTAAAGCCAAATAATTACATTACACAGATACAAGCAACGCTAACAATCATTATCAGAAACAAAAACACAACAAAATGACGTTCACAAATAACCAATCATAGTTTACTAACTAAATTAAAAGTTTAAAACCATGACATTAATCAGGATACAAAGGATAGCATGAATTACATATTAATATGTTACAGATTAATCTTTCAAAATAAGCATTTTATTGTCTACTAAAAATGAAAAGCAAATAAAACAATCACTTCAACAATAATAAATAATATCATCAAGTATAATTAAGCAGATTACTAGCTTCTGAGTATTTTAAAACTATTCAAAACGATATAATCAACAACAGCTACCAAGCATCACAAGACTAATCAAATCAAAATACACAAGCAATTAGTCAAACTAAGTTATCATCAACTAAACATCAAAAACTTATAAAATACAAATTCAGCAATTACTATATCGTAAGCAAACACAATAAAATTATGTGCACAAATCAAATATATCGCAAATCAATTATATAAACAACACAAACATTACAGTTACAACTACACATCAAAACAATAAAAATCAAGCGGTTATAATAACAGTTGACCAGACAATAACACTATCAATAAGTCCATATAAACAGATTATCAGTCAGTATACATCAAATAAGCAAATAAAATCATCGTAAATGCCTATTGTAATCACATATCAGATATATAACCACAGTTAACATAGCAGGCCACAGCAACAAAAGATACCTAATCAAACAGCAAGTATAAACAGATTATTCGCTACTACGCATCAAAAAACGAATCTATACGAAATGAACAAATAATAACTATCAACATAATCAGTATATTAGCATCAAAAAAACGAATCAAAAGAATAAATCAGCTATAAATAAACACTAAACATCAAAAAGTCGACTTCAAAACGATCGAAACAAGCAATAACAGGTAATATAGAACAAATAAAATAACAAAAAAATAAGCGAAATAGACTTGTATCTAGCAGATTTTACTCACCTAACAACTAACAAATTCATCAAAACAACATATAACAAAATATACACCAGAAATGAATTAAAAAATTAATATAACTGATTATAATTACAAATAAACACGAAATACAGTCATAAATAAACAGATTATCAGCTACTAAGCATCAAAAATGAATCAAAACAATATAATCAGCTATTCATAACTATATACATCAAACAGACAATAACGGTCAAAATGAACAGTATATCATCTATTAAGCATCAAAAAAAATAATAACGATTAACATAACTGATTATAATAACAATCGATTAAGTAATAAGTGAAAATAAACTGATTATTTACTATTAATGATCAAATAAACGATATAAATAACATCAGTTAACAAATATATAAATTAAATAAACATGATAATAACAGATTATAAACAGATCTGATGAAATGAAATGAAATGAGAAAGAAGAGGTGTTATACCTAGAAGATGAAAATGAAGAAAGGAAAGAGGGAGGCGGCTGAGATGAGAAGAATAAATGAGAAGTGTGAGTGAAAGAGGGGATATAAAGTGAGTGGCTGCCCTAAACCCTAAATATATCAACACAACCCTGTTTTCTTTAGATATTTTTTTAATAGAAATGAAGGGCATATTCGGCCTTTAATCAGAATCTGGGTTGGCCCGTTTCTTGTAATGGCCTGTTTTAGGCCCATAGTATTGTGTGGTGGCCACGTCTAGCAAAGTTGAATATTTTTGACTGACTCGGACAGGGGTTTCTAGATGGATTGTAATGAAGCGGTTGTGAACATCGATAAAAGTAAAAATTATATCAATATACTAAACATAGGGCTGCTCCCCCCAATTGCTTTCACCACACTTTATGGTACAAGTAAATTAGCATGCATTACTATCAAAATTGATCCCCACATACTTTTTTTAAGTTGCTACAGTGCATGTGGGTGTATGTGAACGATGTTAGCAATAGTGTTTTGCTCCTCCCAAACGCCTTCTTTCACACCCGCACACACAGACACACATACATATTGATCAACGACCAAAAAAAATTACGGGGGTGTTCTTGAAGCTTCTTCCACACACACGCAATTGGTAGATCACAGTAACTCACACGCAAAGTTCAAATTGGTCGCTTTTCTAAAATTCGGGTTACTCCAGGTGCGTTTTTTATTTTGTTTATTATGGTTTACTTTTAGTTAATTAATGGTTTAATTGAGATGTTTCTTTTCGAATTTTTTTAATTCTGAAATTAGGGTTTTGTTAGAATTTAGGGGTTTAATTAATTTGGTGGTTTTTTTTTTTTTTTTTAAATTGCAGGTTCCCTTGCCGTTGCTGAGATCTTCTAGGTACTTCTTTGGTTATGTGATTAGATATCATTTTGTTGATCTATTTAGGTGCTATATATAGCTTCCCCATTCAGTGGTGTGGACCCGGGATGGTCTGGACTGAAAGTACGTGGGACAGCCGGACATTGCCTTTGGTTGAGCAAAAGTTAGTTTACTGCCTTATTAACATTTTTTACAATCAATCTACACAACCATGTTACTGTAACTGATATGGTTTTTTTCATTTTGGACCGGAACAAAATAGAACAAGTAAGTTTTTAATGTGAGTCAGTCCTATTTGTCATTTCATGAATTTTGTCATTCATTTGCTTCATATTCAAAATATGAAATAAATTTAGTCATCGTCGCAGTCGGTTTAGTTTGAATAAGAGGTGTTTGGTTAGTGCTTATACAAACATGTGTGCTTATTGGTTTATAAACTTTTGTGCTTTTATAGACTGTTTTGGATACTTAAGTTCATTTGGGCATGAGTTTTTTGTATAGGCGAAAAATCGTGCTTTGGATACTTAATTAAGTATTAGAGTTACAAACTCATGCTATTTTGGCCATCAGTTCATTCTGCCTTGCAGTTTATTCTGAGTTTATTAGGAAAAAGGACCATGGTTAAGAGTTTGATTTTTATTTTGGTTTTATTAGTTTGAAAGCCTTATGTTCAGGTACTTATGTGAAATCAAGCAGTATATTGTTGGATTTTGATTATGAATCTCATGTTGTTGATTTCAGGCTTGCTAAACTTTTGATTGATAATAGCCGTTCTGAATGTATGTTTCCTACTACTGGATCTTACGGGCATATCGCACTAGGTACAAGTTAATGCACTTTTTTTTTACTCTATACACACTACCCTAAGTCCCTAAGTCTTTTGGGTATATAAACAGTTCTAAGACATTTTGTGAGAAACATTTAGATTAACTACTCATAAGTAGCTCATAATGGTATGTATTATTGTGTGCTACAACATGGCATGCATACACATTATTTGTTATGTTACAACATGCTTGCAGATTATTTATTATTGATGTTATAACTCGACCCGTTATCTTAAATGTAGTTGGTGCAACGAACCTACTTCACACAATGTAGGTAATGTTTTGTTTTTCCCTGTTCAACAAACAAACTAAGAGCATCTCCAATGGCTCAAACAAGCAAAAGCTTTTCACTATTACAAAAAGCTTTTGAGGATGGTTTTTAGCATTGCATGACAAGCTTTTTGTAAAGCTTTTTAAGAAGACTTGGTGAACTCCAAGTCATTCATAAAAGCTTTAGTTATTAAATGTGTGTAGCATTAATGGCATTAAATGCTCCAAGTCTTTATGACTTGGTGCATTGTAGATGCTCTAAATTAAAGAGACACAAAAAAGTGATAACAAGAGCTAATAAATCTTTGTGGTGTACTTTTTTATTACACAAAACTTGAAAGGTTTGAGTAACCATATAGATGATTCGCAGCTGCACCGTTTCATTTCTTTTTTATTAATCCAAATTGTCTAAATTTTTGGTGTAGCAAAAAGAGGTTTAATGCGCAAAAGGCTGAAGAACGGTGGGTTGTGTTATAATGCCAGGTATGAGTTCCGATGCACTATGGTTCCATCGGGCTATGTGTTGGTGTACTTCTTGCCTATGCTCAATCCAGTGATGGCAGTTTCCAAGTATGTAATCATACCCGTTTGACCCATTAACCTTTTACCTGATATTTTGATTTGGCCCGTTGACATGAATGGTGCAAATTTTCATTCATTTGTTCATGTGCAGGTAACAGCACAAGAGCGGAGGCCACACCATAAAAGTTGAGATCAATGATGGGCCTTATAATGTCAACGAGAACTGGAACTACATGGAAGCTATTTATAGTCCTGAGGAAAAATTTCGATAAACGTTTACTTCTGATTCTTTGTTCTTCTCTGATAAAGGTATATTCTTTTGGAATTTCAATGTCAGTTTGCATAAATTGTTTATCGTTCCATAGTTAGAGTTTTCAAATGAGTAGGTCCTATTAAAAAACCTGCAAGAAATTTAACACAGTTATCATTGTGTATGCTTTATTGCTAAAGACGTGTTTCTGATGAGTCTTAGTGAGATCAGGTCGTTAGTTAGACTACACATTCAGATTTACAAGTAATGTTTAACAAAATGACTTGAGTTTGTGAGGCTTTGGTTCAGTTTAATTAACAGCTATACACTGGCATATCTTTATTTCATGGCTCATCCGAAAGTAAACAGGCCATATTCGTTAGAAGTAGGAACAACTGAATTAGTAGTTTAATCAAGACTGAAAATTATAGGAAGTTATATCATCTTAGAAAAAAACTTAATCCGTTAAGGACTATGCTTTTCTATGTTAGTTCCATGACTGACTTGACATCCTTATATGTTGTTCATGAATATATGTTGACAGCCTTAGGTTTTTTTATGTCGATGTGATTTAACGTGAGTGATTATGTTGTGTTGTTAATCTGTTTGATGTTTCTCCTGGATTCTTATGAAAGGTGAGGTACCACTTCCATAGTGATTAACTAATTTCAGTATATGTTCATGAATATTTGACAATATTTTGCAACCAGGCTGTAGCGGAAATAGGGGCTACATTCTTGCTGGTGTTTGTGACATGTGGACCACTGGACCAGCAACACTTAGCACAAAGGATGACAAGTTTACATCAATGAAAATGGTGACAAATTTTACGCACAAAGGTTCGTCGTTTTTAATCATTTGATTGTTATAAAGAGAGCATAATTTAGCCCATTTGCATCTCCAATTTGAACCAGTACTTTTTTTTTCTTTTCGAAAAGCAATTTGAACCAGTACTTTGATGTAACTGACTGGTATCATCATACATGTGTTTCTTTGTCGATTAGATGGGTCTGTTGGGTTGGGTAATGGTCAAAATGAGTAATTTATAATGACCCATCAACACTATTTTAGTTCATCTGTTTTTCATAAATGGTTGTGTTTTCAAAAATGGCGTCAACATCTTCTTAAAGAGCCATATGGAAGGTGACATATTAGAGATGACAGTTAACCTATTTATGGATGAATAAATTAAACGGGTTGAATGAGTGAAAAGCCAATGAAGAATGTATAAATGGATCACTTTTTGACTTAAAAATTAGATTTCTTTTTGTAATTATATAGATTTTCTAACATTTTGCTTTCCTTAAAATCTGACTATAGAAAACCAAAGAGATTGTTTATGGGTGGCCAGAACCGATCTAATTCAAACCTATACTACAGAAGTATTCATTTTCCTGAATCCTACTCCGAACCATTATCCACCCCAAATCTTTTTTCCACCTCTATAAAGTATAATCAAAGATTCAAAATAGATACATGTGTTGTGATTGCCACCTATACACAGATTTCACTAAGTTGACATTTTTTAGTGGATTTATGTGACAGACTTTTGGTTTTTCGATATGTGCCTAATGTTGGCTTTCTGGAAGATGCAGTGGTTGGGGATTCCTCTCTATCCCCTAATTCTCAGCAATCTGATGTTGATGCCACAAGTTATCATGAGAATATTGCAGATGATGGCCAAGATGCTAGCTATTGTGATTCATCTTCAAATATGCTGTCAGACCCAAATGTTGACCAACAAATAACTACTGATTTTGGTGATCTAAAGGTGACAAAAAATGGTCAAATTGAGAAGGTCACTGCCGACGAGCAAAATACGCTTTCTGTTGAGGATAAAGATCTTCCTATTGCTTGTAGCGCATTATGGTAAGATTTTTACTTTGGAAAAATATCATGGTTGAATGGGCTAATGTTGTAAATTCTATGGTTTTGTGCGGATATGTTAATTTACACATGATGTTGGAATGCCACTAGGTGGAGTAGACAAAGGTAAGATGGCCAGTATCTTAGCAAGGCACGTTACTACACTTGCATCGATGTTCGACTTATCCTGGACGGAGCCAATAGTTCAATAGTGTGGAGGTAGGAAACCATACCTTCAAGTGTTTTACGGGTTGCTCAATTTATCGACTATCTGTTATAAGTATCATGACTAAGTAAGTAGCGGCAATTGTGCAAATTGTAGAAATATTCACTAATGTTGGTGTAGGTCCAGTGAATTCTGACTTTTGACAATCGGTTGAATTTATACTTTGTGAATAGCTTATTTGAATTGTTAAATAGTTATTATGGATTTGATTATAGGTTCTATAGTAGTTCGTCATAAACTAGAGCAACATTGTGCTTAAATTGGAAGCTTCGTCTACGGTTTGCAAACAAGTGAAAAATAAATTCAAACTCGATAAAATTACCCAAAATTATAGTTGACCTATTATTAAATTTTTCTTAATTTTTGTTTGCAAGGTTACAGGGGAATCGGCAACTAATGTGACCGAGACCAGACCATGTGTTTCAGCCAACGAATTTAATGGTGTTTTGTGTTTTGTGGAGCCAAGAAATGGTACGAAAAAGTATCTGAAAGTTGAAGTCATTGCATCAGATTCTCCTTTCTTAAAATTAAAACATTACACACATATTTTTCAGTTCTGGGTTAATTTGCTTATACTTATTTAAAAATGTGCAGGTGTACCCATTTTTAAATACAGTTTGAAGAAGAATGCCATCAATTCAAACAGGCTGCAACCATTTGAACCAAATGATCTCCTCTTATATGCTGTAACAGATTCTGGTATGAATAAAAGATGGGGCCATTCAGTTTCAGGTGATGTTAAAGTTCTTTTGGATACCATCTTCCAGCTGGATATCTATTAGCTTCATGTGTACGATGATGTAACCTTGAAAAAAAAATTGTCTTTCTAGCAAGAATTTGTAAAAATATTGGAAATATCAATAACTTCGGAACCTTTTTTTCCCCTAACTTACGTATACAAACACCCCTCGGCAACGCGCGGGTTTAAAACCTCGTTTGTTACTCTGTCCGGGGGTCTTGAATTGGTAGGTGGTAAAACGGGCGGGTTCGGGCAACGGTGTAAACGGGTTCGGTTTAAACGTGGATGTAATATAATATTTTTTACCGATATCGTTTATTAACGGTTCGGCTCGAGCTCGGCTCGAGCTCGAATAAACTTTTATAAATTGGCTCGAGCTCGAGCTCGAATATTTTGCTGTTGTTCGAGCTCGAGCTCGAAGCTCGTTTAAATTTTTAACTTTTTTTTTTTCTAATCCTCTGATAAAATAACTTTCAAGCTTAATATGCTCGTATAGAAGATCGAACTTGAAAGGCTCGTTTATTAACTCAAGCTCGAGCTCGAAAGCTCGTTTACGATGATAAAAATTGTTCTAATGTTAAACTAAAGTTTATGTAACTTATAATAAACACTAGTTTGCATTTGAAGCAAAAGAGTGTATAACAATCATACTTATAATTTTTATAATTTCAAGTAGATGTAGTTGTTTATGAAAAATTAAATGGGTTTTTGTTTTATAGTATCCATCTCTTTTCACTTTTCTTATTATTTTCAATGTGGGATACTTTTCATCTTGTTTCTTTGATTAGGCAATATACAACTACTTCACATAATTTTCAAAACATAAATTTTATATTGTTACATTTTCTATTATAATGATAATTCTTAATTAAAAATATGATGTTTTTTTTTCATTAACTTATGCTAACAAATGTACTAATTAAACTAAATAACAAAGTTAATACGCTTGATCTAACAATAGAAAAGAACAAAAAATTGATGCTAAAAGAATAAAATAAATGATTAATTAAGGTTCATAAATAACATATAATTGATATACTTGTATCATATATGATTCCCTAGTATATGTTTTACCTCTTTTTATATACATGATTTTCGAGTAAGTATAGCCAAGTATATAATTTTGTAAGCTCGATTCATGAAATTGGTCGAGGAACATTTGTTATTCGAGCTAGAGTCAAGATCATAAATTATTTAGTGAGCTCAGGTAAATTATGAATTGTTTGGGTCGTGAACCAAGTCAGTTATGTATATGTGTATGTGTATGTGTATTGTGTATTTATGTATCTTCATGTGTCTCTTGTAAATGTATATGTGTATCATATGTCAGAATGTATGTGCGTGTTTGTATGACATTATATGTGTATACATAAACATGTTTGTATTCACATGTAATGGATTATAATCAATAAACCATTATCATAAATATCTCAACTAGTTAACATGAATTTATGAGTGTAAGAGTTAGTCAGTTCATAGTTAAAATCAGAATAAGAGTTTCTACAAGAATATTACCAACAACAATCTCCGTGTTTCATCATCAGATTGATCGAAGATGATAACGTTGTTTATGTTCTATTGTCTAAGAACCATGGATAACGTTGTTTATGTTATATCGTTTAAGAACCATGAACCAACTGCTTTTAGCAACCTCACAAAGAGTTTATGCATATGTATTGATGAGGCGAAAAATGATCCGTTTTTAGGGGGTCATTTAAGCCCGAATCCGAACTTATTTGATCAAATATTGCCCTAAATCGTTCCTTTTGTGATTTTAGGTACTTGGAGAGTGAATTCTGGAAAAGAAGCCATTTTGGAGCATAAAAGTGAAGAAAACGGCAAAGTCTCAATTTTCCATGCTGAGAACAGTAGGTGACGGCGTCAAGAGTAATTCCCTGACGGCGTCAAACCTCAATAATAAAAATCCGTAGTTCATGAAGGCGTCAAGAGTTGTCCTGACGGCGTCAAAACCCCAAGAATTAAAATCCGTAGTTGATGACGGCGTCACACACAGGGCGTCAAGAGTAATTTGTGTGACGGCCTAGGCCTTGACGGCGTCAGAAGTAGATCAAGGCCGTCCGAGGAAGTATTTGGCGGCGAGATGACGGCGTCACACCTTTGTTCTTGACGCCGTCACCCCTATTTTCCTATATATAGTTTTCTAGTTTTTCACATTAAAAGAGATAAGTTTTGGGAGAAACCCTAAAGACGATTTTGGTGTAACTTTACAGGTTTTTCAAGGGTTCCAACCCCTTGATACCTTGCATGATTAATCAAGATAAGTGTTCTTCTAATTCAATCAATATGTCTATGTGTTGGTTGTCTATATCTTGTTCTTGTCTTAATTATATCATGCTAGGCTAGATCTCTTTTGTGTTTGCTTAAATCTAATGAAACCTAGATATTGATTATGTGTTGATTACTTGTTTATTCTTGTCTTGGATGAATGATTTATATGTTAGGCTTAAGAAAACTGGCAGATCTCCAAATGGTAACATGCTTGAACGTCTTAAGAGACATGAACCGATGTGTACTAGGTCTTTATTGGTTGTATTTAATGCATGAGCCACTGTTTACAATCCCTATAGTTGTGCTGGGCATGGTGTAGGAGGAGATAAGAGCTCATAGAATTGGGGAGTTATGTATGCCACCCCATGAATGGTATTAAGGAATACGATCCGTCATCCATGCAATTATAACAAGTAATTAACGTGTAAAAGATATATAGGGAGTAGTGAAATCTAAGTAAACACATTTTCTCCAATTACTGCTCACAACCTTAGTATAATTAGTTTATTTACATTTTTGTTATTTTATTTTGATTGCATCTTAGTATTGGGTTAGTTGAATAGCAACTAATTCCGCCCACTCTTCCAAAACCCGAGATTTTATTTGCTTTCTAAAAAATATAAAAACACAAAAATAATCATCCCTCACCTTTAGAACTAGTATTTAGGCTTTCTGATCCTAGCGACACTATTCCTAAGCTGAACGATCAATCCCCCGGTACTTGTCACTATACTATACTACAACGATCAGGTACACTGCCTGGTGGGGGTTGTAAGCTTCTCGAGATCCCTCGAGAGGTAAAGCCTGTTACGATTCCCACGCATCAAGTTTTTGGCGCCGCAGCCCGGGGAATAGTTATTGTCTAGGTTAGGATTTCTTTTTATTAGGTCTACTTGCTAGATTCCTTTCTAGTAAGATTTTATTTTTATTTTTAGGTTTTCTTTAGTCTATCTTATTTCTTCGTGCTTTTGTTCGTAACTCTTTACCATCCGACATCATGGAAGGTGGTAGCATCTTTGAACCCGTCATCCCACCACAACAAAACCCACCACTAGAACCCCTTAGGCCCCGAACCTTAGGAGAGTACTCCCGACCTAGCCACCAAGGCTACCGAAACACGATTGAGCTCACCGGAGCCAATGTGACCCCCTTGCGATCCGACACCATCCGGTTGGTGCAAAGCGGATGTGCATTCCATGGACTTCGTTCCGAAGATCCAAACCAACATCTTAAGGACTTTCTCAAAATCGTAGATTCCATAGACCTAGGTGTTGAAACTAGAGAGACCACCCGTTTACGCCTATTCCAATTCTCTCTACGGGATCAAGCTAGTCAATGGCTTGAGCGTTTACCCGCGGGATCCATCACCACATGGGATGATCTCACCACTCGTTTCCTTGCTCAATTTTTCCCACCGGGGAGAACTACTAAGCTTAGAAATGACATCTTGATGTTCCAACAACATCAAAATGAATCTCTCTATGAAGCATGGACTCGTTTCAAGGACTTACTCCAAAAAGTCCCTCATCATGGCATAGATCTTTGGCTCCAAGTCCAAATTTTTTATGACCATATCGACATCTCCACGAGGCGAGCCATTGACCAATCGGCCGGTGGTAAGCTACGTGATCTTAGTGCGGAACAATCATGGGAACTCATAGAAGATCTTGCTCTCTATGACAACGAAAGTTGGAACGATCCCCGTGACTTGAATAAAACGGTCAAGGCAATATCTTTGCCTTCGAACAACTCTAGCACTCCCGACCGTAGGATCATGGAACTTGAGGACCAAGTCAAGTTTCTCATGAAATCTTACGATGCTCCAAAGCCTTCAAGCCAAGTGAACAAAATCACTTCTTCATGCGAATTATGTAGTGGTCCCCATGACACTCGTGATTGTGTGGAACTCCCCAGAACAGCTTTTGCGGACTACGCATCCACGCGTACCGACGAAGCGGGAGATAAGTGGTACACTTTCAAGCCCGAGCCAAACACTTACAGTGATTCATACAACCCCTCATGGAAAAATCACCCAAACCTTAGGTGGAAACAAAATCAACCCAATTCTTCCAATCCGCCTAATCGTTACCAACCAAACGGTCCACCATCCAACCGTACTTTCAACAACAATCCTTCTAACAACTATGGTAGTACCGACAATCTTGAAGGATTGATGTCAAAGTTCATGGCATCTCAAGAAGCCCGCATAGCTAGGTTTGAAACCGAATTCAACCAACAACAAACGGAGATGACCAACAAGATTGACAACCTGTTGAAAGCCCTCAACAACCAGTCGTTAATCACACCTAGGAAGGAGACTAGGGACACCAATAGTGGAAGCCAAATTAAGGATCCCTCATCATCCAAACATGTCCACTTTGTCAATGTTGTCACCATTAAGCCGATAGATAAGGAGATAGAGGAGAGCGACAAGGATGAAGTTAGAGTAGAAGCCGATAGTAAGGATGAGAGTAGGGAAGTTGAGGTTAGTAAGGATGAGGAATTAGAGGAGGTAGAACCTATAGAAGAATACTTTGATAAGTTGCCAACCAAGGAAGAATGGGAATACCATAAGGTGTTATTCGATAGTCCCGATAGAACATATATCTTTGGCACACCCCTTATCAAAATGGGAGACCCCTCTAACATTAACATCCCATGCAATATCGGGCACATGCATATATGGAAAGCTTACATCGACCTTAGATCCCCCGTGAACATCATGACTAGGACTTATTACAATTGGGTGATGAAGAAGCAACTCAATTTTAGGATGATGCCCGGTAAGAATCTGATAAGTAATTTTGCAGGAAGAGTGAAGGGACTGCATGTGATTATAGGGAATCTCACTTATGAGATCGATTTTATGATAGTAGAAGACACTCGTCCGGTGATAGATGCTTGCCTAAGCCAAATAATATTCGGAAAACCATTTGTTGAGGCCACTAGGATGAGTTATGATCCGACTTTAGGGATAGTTAGATTCAAGAAAGAGAATGATGAGGTTGCTTATCAAATGCCCTACAAGATCGAACAATACCGCCTTCTCTCTAATTTCGAAAAGGAACATAAGCAAGCGGCTTACTATAGGAATGAGGAGGATAGACGTAGGGGAGTAGAATATGTAAAGAATAGGATGCTTGGTTTCTACAAAGAGTGCTTGCAACTAGGTCCGGAATATAAAACTGGTTTAGAAGACGACCTAGAGAGTGGAACCAATGATGAAATCACGTAGTAACCCATGACCTTGATTCTAGCTACAAGACTCGTAAATAAAGAAAAGCGCTTCTTGGGAGGCAACCCATGTTTTGTGTGATTTTATTTGTTTGATTGTTATTTGCTTCCGTATGCATGCTTTATTTTTATTGTTGGTTGATCATGTTTCTCAATTAAAAAGTGGAAATACTTTACTATGTTGTTTGGCCTAGTCTTAACTCCAACTTAAAAGTATTTTTGCAAAAGATAAGTGTAAGGGGAAACCCCAAATATGTTTTTAAGAAACACACGATCATGATTCTTTACAATATTAAATGAACATGTTTATTCGTATTTGTTAGAGTCAAATGCTTGTATTGAGTCATAATGAAGTTTTGCAGGATTTTCCAGGGAGTAGGACCAAGTTTTTCCAGAAATTTTCTGGAAACTTAACATAAGAATTTCTGCAGGTCCATTCTGACGGCGTCAGAGGTTTACTCTTGACGGCGTCAGGAGTTAAAAATCTGGAAATTTTACCGGTTTTGTTTTTCTAACGGAGTCTTATGGTTTTTGTGAATTATTAAGTTTTTTAATCTCCAGGAAATCTGCAAACTTCATTCCACAAACATTATATCTTATCTTGTTTTCTAGGATTTAGAAACTTATATAGGATGCCGCCGATTTTACGCGAGGTTGTCTTGTCTATTTTTGTCAGGATTTACAGGTTATGTTCAACAAGGAGATGATTTATATTCTGGAAGGGAAGCTTTGATTGTTCGTTTTCTTGGAGGAAGATCTAACCTGCCCACCTATAATCTATACCGAGCGAATCAGGGGAGTATTTGATTTCATTCTCTTTACTTTTTCACTTTTACATTCTTTATTTGAACATTGGGGACAATGTTCATCTTAAGTGTAAGGGGAGGGTAAAAAGATGATACCTTACATATACACTTTCGCTTGAGTTTGTTTTGTTTAATGGTAGATGTGTAATAAAACTATGAGAAATACTTGTTAGTGCAATTTTAGCGCCAAATTAAAATTTTTTTACAACATTTAGGAGTGAAACTTTAGCCATAGCAAGCGTCTCATGGATAGGAGATTGTATGACTAGCACATAACCGTATATTCAGAAAAATTTTCCACCAAAAAATGTGAGGTTCGCCTTTAGATTTGATAGGAAAAGCATTCATTATTAGTGCTTATGAGTGTACCGGTAGCATTTAGATTCTAGAACTTGCGTTAGTGATGCATCCCGAGACCGCTAGTGAGACTACATTCGTGTAGTAGGATTTACTACATGATAAGAGGCATTAGGATCACCCTTGTGTTAAACCCGTATTATAATTACTTGACCATTTAAGTCATACTACTTGGCTAGTTAAGTCAACTAATTTTTCCCACACCCTTAGCGTTGTACTCATTTTTAGTACACGAAACCCCTAGTACACCCCTCCGAGCCTATCTTTTCGTTTCTAACTTTAAGCATTTTACTTAAAGGAAGAATTTGTTACACCCCACTTAAATGTACAACCAAATCGCCTTAGCCTTCCGTGTATGCGCTCATTTTTAGTGCATTATTGTTATTTGTTAAATCCTAAGTTAACTTTCTAATTGATTACATGGTTGCTAAGTCGAGTCATATCCTTGTACATATTGTTTTGGGACGATTGAGACTCATGGGTAAGTACTTATTTTATGGAGTAATGGGGAAGAACATCATTTATTACCCCCATATGTACGATAATCTTAAAAGTGCTCCAAGTGTTTTGATTTTCTTAATTCGAGTCATTAGAATAGTTTAATTGTAAAGTATGTAAAGATTCAAGTGTAAGGGGAATTCTCATCCCCTATGATGTATTATTTTGGATGGTAGGGTAAGAGTGTATGCAAAAAAAAAAAAAAAAAAAAAAAAAAAAAAAAAAAAAAAAAAATCGAAAAAATCAAGAAAAAGAAAAAAAAATAGAAAAAGGAAAAAGAGAAAAAACATACGGACTACCATCCCGTTTCATTTTATGTTCATTTTATGTTTTTAGTTATTTTTCATTTATTAGCTTAAGTCGAGTCTAGTCTTGGCTTAGCAACGCCATATTGTACATGTGATTAACCAAGATTGTTAACTCGCCACCAGTAAAACTTCCTTTATCCAACAAAACCGTGTAATTCATATCCCTATACCTAATGTTACAACCCTTTAAAAGACCTATTTGATAGTTTATCCTAGGTGCTTACGCCATGTGGTGGAGGTTTGATCCTTTCCCAAGCCTATGGTAATCCATTTTGCTATGACAGGTAGTGAGAGATATCTTCCGTTTCCATATTGTAATTTACACTTTATTACACCCGAGAGATGTGAGTATCTAAACACTATTTGTGAGGTGCTTGTGTATGACCTCCGTGCTTGTCTATTGGTCTTTAGTGGAACGATTATTTGTTGTAATTACTTTTATATTAGTGTTAAATGACTCCTAACTTGTCTTTTGAGTAGAATAAAAGCGCATTTACTTGAGGACAAGCAAATCTCAAGTGTAATGGTATATGATGAGGCGAAAAATGATCCGTTTTTAGGGGGTCATTTAAGCCCGAATCCGAACTTATTTGATCAAATATTGCCCTAAATCGTTCCTTTTGTGATTTTAGGTACTTGGAGAGTGAATTCTGGAAAAGAAGCCATTTTGGACGTTTTTGGAGCATAAAAGTGAAGAAAACGGCAAAGTCTCAATTTTCCATGCTGAGAACAGTAGGTGACGGCGTCAAGAGTAATTCCCTGACGGCGTCAAACCTCAATAATAAAAATCCGTAGTTCATGAAGGCGTCAAGAGTTGTCCTGACGGCGTCAAAACCCCAAGAATTAAAATCCGTAGTTGATGACGGCGTCACACACAGGGCGTCAAGAGTAATTTGTGTGACGGCCTAGGCCTTGACGGCGTCAGAAGTAGATCAAGGCCGTCCGAGGAAGTATTTGGCGTCGAGATGACGGCGTCACACCTTTGTTCTTGACGCCGTCACCCCTATTTTCCTATATATAGTTTTCTAGTTTTTCACATTAAAAGAGATAAGTTTTGGGAGAAACCCTAAAGACGATTTTGGTGTAACTTTACAGGTTTTTCAAGGGTTCCAACCCCTTGATACCTTGCGTGATTAATCAAGATAAGTGTTCTTCTAATTCAATCAATATGTCTATGTGTTGGTTGTCTATATCTTGTTCTTGTCTTAATTCTATCATGCTAGGCTAGATCTCTTTTGTGTTTGCTTAGATCTAATGAAACCTAGATATTGATTATGTGTTGATTACTTGTTTATTCTTGTCTTGGATGAATGATTTATATGTTAGGCTTAAGAAAACTGGCAGATCTCCAAATGGTAACATGCTTGAACGTCTTAAGAAACATGAACCGATGCGTACTAGGTCTTTATTGGTTGTATTTAATGCATGAGCCACTGTTTACAATCCTATAGTTGTGTTGGGCATGGTGTAGGAGGAGATAAGAGCTCATAGAATTGGGGAGTTATGTATGCCACCCCATGAATGGTATTAAGGAATACGATCCGTCATCCATGCAATTATAACAAGTAATTAACATGTAAAAGATATCTAGGGAGTAGTGAAATCTAAGTAAACACATTTTCTCCAATTACTGCTCACAACCTTAGTATAATTAGTTTATTTACATTTTTGTTATTTTATTTTGATTGCATCTTAGTATTGGGTTAGTTGAATAGCAACTAATTCCGCCCACTCTTCCAAAACCCAAGATTTTATTTGCTTTCTAAAAAATATAAAAACACAAAAATAATCATCCCTCACCTTTAGAACTAGTATTTAGGCTTTCTAATCCTAGCGACACTATTCCTAAGCTGAACGATCAATCCCCCGGTACTTGTCACTATACTATACTACAACGATCAGGTACACTGCCTGGTGGGGGTTGTAAGCTTCTCGAGATCCCTCGAGAGGTAAAGCCTGTTGCGATTCCCACGCATCATGTATATATATCAAATATGTGTCTTTATATGCAAATATTGGTCGGACTTATGTATTTCATATGTGTGTGTCCATACATATTTGGCTTTCATACGTACGTGTCTATACATATTTGAGTATCATATATATGTGTCACATGTGATACACATATCTGAATTTCATCGTATGAGTCTTTTATGTGCGTAAGCTTGAAAATCATAGGAAATGATCGTTTATATACAATATACATACATATATTGTAATTATAATCACAAAAACCTCAATATAACTCTCAACATCACATGAGCCATACGAGCGAGATTCGTTGAAATCATCTAATGATTCATAATTCTTATTTAGTAGTATTTATGATTGATTTAATTCATTTATATATTTGATAAAGAGTTTATTAAACATATTAGTTACTTCTCTATAAAACTCTTAACTAGCATAAAACTAATATTAACCATTATATGATCAATGAATATATATGAGTAACAATTTATTTATCATATTTAACTTATTCATATATATTAAGAATTTAAGTTTGAATGAAAAAAGAAAAGAAAAAGGATTTCATTTCACATCCCACATTGTAAGAGTGAAACAAAAGGAAGACAATGTGAGGTCTATAAAAATAAAAGCCCAAGCTTACTAGTTTGTATGTATATTTTACATATAAACTAAAGTGTAGATCTTTTATGTGATTGAAGATTAACATCTTGCTAGTTTTGGTTTTAAGTTTAACCTAATACTTATAGTAATTAAAAATTTAAAATTAAAATAATTTGAAACTATATATTTAGCTCGATTAGCTCGTTCGGCTCGTTTAGCTCGAGTAACTCGTTTGGCTCGTCCGGCTCGAATAACTAAACGAGCTTTCGAGCGAGCCGAGCTAAATATAAGTTTTAAAAGCTCGGCTCGTTTAATTATTCGTGCTCTAAATTTTGTTTGAGCTCGACTCGAGCTCGAAAATTATCAAGCACGACTCAAGTTAAACGAGCTCGAACTCGAGTAGCTCGTTAAAAGCTCGACTCATTTACACCCCTAGTTAAAAGATACATTGTATTTGAATGTGGAATCTTTTTTTGCAAGTGGATAGTGGACAAGTTGGTCATGCAACTTGGAAGATGTAGTTATGGATGATGCCAAATGGCATCACAATATGCCTATAAAAAGCAACGAGATGTGCCTCATTTTAGCATCCTATTTACAAAGCAAAACACATAGAAGTGTTATTTGTATCTCATTCTTTCTCTTAGCATTTGAGGCTATTACAGAGTTTGTAATATCTCATAATACAAGGGATATAACTTTTGGTATTTATCCTTGTAATTAGTGAGAATGTGTAACTCCTAGCTTTCATCATAGTAACATGTATCTTTCCTTACTCGTGGTTTTTACCCTAATGGGGTTTTCTACATTATATCTGTGTGTCATCTTTTATTACATTTCATATTCTAGTTGTGGTCTTGCTTCAGTCCGGTGTCACTTTTCTCAACAAGTGGTATCAAGAGCTAAGGTTTGGTGAATGTATAATTATTTATTGTATGCTCTGTGGTTGCCACTAATAAGTGGACCCTCCACATCAAAAGATAAGTAAGATTATATTCACTCAAAAGGTGTTCGTTACTATTATCAAACATAATAGTTAGTCGAAAATTAAATTGTGATTGTAGCAATGGCGGCAAAATTTGAAATCAAAAAATTCAATGGGAATAATTTCTCGTTGTGGAAATTAAAGATGAAGGCTATCCTTAGAAAGGATAAATGTCTAGCGGCCATTGACGAAAGGCCAACTGAGGTCACAGATGACAATACGAGATGGACGGAAATGTTATTGCAAATCTTCATCTGGCATTAGCAGATAGAGTTTTGTCAAGCATAGAGGAGAAGAGTGCAAAAGAGATTTGGGATCATCTTGCTCGATTGTACGAGGCAAGATCGCTCCACAATAAAAAATTTCTTAAGAGGAAACTTTATGCTCTTCGCATGACGGAATCTACTTTAGTGACTGAGCACGTTAATAACCTGAATACTTTATTTTCTCAGCTCACGTCTTTGAGTTGTAAAATAGAGGCACAATAGCATGCTAAAATTCTAATTCAAAGTTTACCTGACTCATATGACCAACTTATCATCAACTTAACCAGTAATGTTCTTTCGGACTATCTAGTCTTCGATGATGTTGCAGCCACCATTCTGGAAGAAGAAAATAGGCGCAACAACAAGGAGGACTTGCAAACCAGTTCAAGACATGTGGAGGCTTTGGTGGTGACGAGAGGGAGGTCAATGGAACCTGGCTCCAGTGAGAGTCACAATCATGGTAAATCTAGAACAGGAAGGAAGAAGAATTTTAAATGCTACATATGTGGAAAGCCAAGTCACTTTAAGAAAGATTTTCGGGGTTCAAATACTTCTAATCCTTAGGAAAATGTTGCTAACACTTCAGAAGATGGTAACGCTCTGTGTTATGAAGCAGTGGTTGCAAATGAAGGCAGAAAGAGATTTGCAGATGTATGGTTGTTCGATAAAGTAGCTACTTTTCATATGACCACAAGAAGAGGATGGTTTCATCAATATACACCTATCTCTAGAGGCGGATCTGTGTACAGTTTTAATGGTTATAAACTACGGATCACTGGAATTGGAAATATCATGGTGAAGGTGGATGATGGTACAGTTCATACTATTCGGGGTGTGCGACACGTGGAGGGCCTGAAAAAGAATCTATTGTCTCTAAGACAATATCATGAAAGTTATAAAAGACGCGTTTGTACTTATGAAAGGTGAAAAGGTGGCTGCAAACTTATACCAACTGAAGGGAGAGATAATGGAGGATATGGAAGCATATATTGCTTCACATAGTCCAAGTCATAGAGTTGCAGTAACATGGCATCAGAAGCTTGGACATATGTCAGAACAAGGAATGAAGATTCTTGTTGAAAGGAAGTTAATTCCTGGCCTCACAAAAGCTTCTTTACCTTTCTGTGAGCATTGTGTTATCAGCAAGTAGCATCGCCTAAAACTCAAGACATCAAATTCTAGAAGTGTATCAGTTATAGAATTGGTTCACTCTGATATATGGCAGGCACCGGTTCTATCTCTGGGATGAGCAAAGTATTTTATATCCTTCATTGATGACTATTCTAGGAGATGTTGAGTGTACCCAATCAAGAAGAAGTCTGATGTGTTTGAAGTTTTCAGAGTTTACAAAGTGCGGGTTGAACTTGATTCTGGAAAGAAGATCAAGTGTTTGAGGACAAATAATGGAGGCGAATACACTGGTGATGAATTTGATACCTTTTGCAGGCAATAAGGAATCAAAATGCAGTTTACTACAACATACACTCCTCAACAGAATGGAGTGACAGAGCGGATGAACGAAACCTTTTTGGAAAGAGCAAGAGCAATGTTGGCAACTACAAGTTTGGAAAAATTGTTTTGGGCAGAAGCAGTCAATAACACCTGTTATGTGATAAATCGGTCACCTTCAACCGCGGTTGAGTTGAAGACTCCGATGGGGATGTGGACGGGAATGCCAGTCAACTATTCTGACCTTCATATATTCGAAAGTCATGTGTACGTGATGTATAATTCTCAAGAAACTACAAAGCTGGATCCGACCCAGAAAATGTTTGTTCTTGGGGTATGTTGACTAAGTAAATGGGTATCGCTTGTGGGACCCCACTATCCACAAATGTAACACTCCCAAAATTATCGCAGCTGAAGATTGTGTCATTGGGGTATTACTTATTAGCACATACTACAAGTTACAAAAAACGACTCTAAAATGAGACGTTTTAAAATAAATTATCATTCGATTTAAATAAAACACCAGAGTTTACAAAGAGGTCCCAACAAGTTTATAAAACTTAAAAAGTATAACATAAACGTTTAAAAGATTTATCAAATGATAATGATGCATTGTCTTCAAAATATATCCGTGAGACGTCACATGGCGGCTAATAGAGACCTGAGATAAAATATGCTAAAAATGTCAACACAAAGGTTGAGTGAATCCATAGAGTTTAAGTAATAAGCAGTTGATCATAATATAATTCAGTTTGTAAAAGTGACTAAGAAATGAATACAAAGTCGGAAATGTTATTATTGCCCTAAGCTCATGACACCGAACATTAACGTCATTTTTCGTCATCATATAATAAATTTGCCCTTCGATAATAGATAATAGCCAATTTACCTAGCAATCTCAAATAAAGTGCACACAATAGCCTAACAGGGAAAGTTCGGAATCGTATTCACGTTTACATGCATGTAATTAACGGTTCACGATTGAAGGGACTTTCAGGCTATGGGAAACTTAAGCAATAATAATATCAGAAAAGCATACAGTTTAAAGCAATTGTGATCATAAGTAAATATAGCATGTATCTCCCCCACGAAGTTTGTAAAAACAATTGAAGTGAAAAATTGGGGCTATGAACTCACCAACGATGAAGTGGTAGTGGAATACAGAGAAAGGAATACGTCGAGAGAAACCGCAAAAGTCACGAGTGACCTATAGAAAGTACAACACATCTTAGGCTCGGGGAAATAATATGTAATGCTTATACATAAGTTTTTATACAGTACTTAGACTTATAATATCTTAATGTAACTTAGTTATGAGTATTATAGTATGTCGTGGGTCAAAAAGATGTTTGTTTAAGTTTATACGAGTTAAAATGCAAAACTGTTAGAATTTTGATAAAAATCCCGCACTAATCGGGTCGCCATTTCTAAATCGTAATGGAAAACAATATGAACTTTATATGATTGGAAAGGTATGAATCTATACTTTTCAAAAATCATGGCCTCACCTTTGTGAGAATTACATCACTAGGGTAGAATGACTATTTTACCCATGTGTCTCAATGTAAGAAATCCCAGCCTGCATTTAGGCTTACCAAAATGAGTACATCTTTTTATCTACAGATCCTATAGATATAAGACCAATGGGAAAAGTTTTGTTTTTGTCTTGGATATAATTCATTATAAAAGACTAGGTATTGAAAGTGCTTAAATCCATGAGATTTTGGCTTTGCGAAACTGTTGTACATTTTCGGACATGTTATAGTGTAGATTTTCTTGAAAAATCATCGGGATGAATTAGGATGCAAGGGTTTCGGGGAAATGACTCTAAGACCTGTGGCTAATTCACAATATTTTTGTTTTTGCTTAAAACATACTAAGGACAAAATGGTGAGTCATTTTTAATGCTTGAAAATCAGGACAACTTCAACCAATGACAAGTAAGATACTTAAGCCTACTAAATGGGTTTATGTTCAATGCATGCTAAAGTTTAATCACTAGATCCCTTTTATTTGTTCAAAAAAATCAATGAGTCCAGGAGCTCAAGGTTTAGTTTGTAGATCCAAGATAATCATTATAAATAAATCAATGTAGAAAATAAAAAACAACTAATCAAAATTTATTTGAATCAATCCAACTCTTGCATCTACTAACCAAATCAAGCCTAACTACCTATCTAAATCCTATATTCCTATGAAAACTTGAGTCAAATCTTCCAAAACATACATGCAAGAGTTGTTTAGCTTTGATCTAGAAAACCTTTAGTAATCATAGAGATGAGATTAAAAAGGGTTAGGTAACTTACCAAGAATGGTGACTAGTTAAAAGGACTTGTGATCTTCAATTTATGATTGATAAAAATGGTAAAACCTTGATGAATTTGGTGTTGTGAGTTGTATTTGGGTCGTTCATATCATGAAAGGGAAAGGGGAGAAGTTTTATTGGTGATAAAAATGAGGAGAAGTGTGTGGTGATCTTTTATATAAAACATACACGCACCTTCATTTTAACAAGTGTCTAAGGAGTTAGATGAAGTTGGCTTACCACAACGACACTTGGCCTTGTGGTTGTGTCGTTCTAGGAGTGAGAGTGGGGAGGGGGTGTTATTTTTGTGTAGTTTTGCTTTTGCGGAGTAGTTTTGATCCCGATAATTTAAAACATGTAGTTTTTAAGGCGCGAATGTCAAATAAATAACAAAACATAACATTTTGTAAAAATAGTTACATTTAGCTTAAAATGAGTAAATTTGATGTTTCATATATTTCCCGAGCCTTTCGGAGTGTTATAATGTCGTTAAAACTTAAAACACGAGCCGAAAACGCGTAAAACGTAAAAAGTGCACACCTCGCGTAGAAATGAAAAATTAAGATATTTCATATGAAAACAAGTATATGGGAGAAAACAAATCATATACATGGGTAGACTGGGTATAGTCTTAGTCAATTTACGAATTTAAATGTACGTGTTACGACGTACACGGGTAACTTTCGCGGCAAAAGCTAAGTTACTTAAAAATAGAATAATAAGCAATTAAAGTTAGTAAAAATAATTATCCGAAATTTCACAATTGTTACATTACCCATCCGGTTTGTGTTAGTGCTGAAGCGATGTCAGTGAGGAGATGTAGTTACTCGCGAAGAATGAAGTATAGAATAACTAGCGACGTAGTTCAATTCTCGTTGACTCAGAATACGGTGTAGAGTAAGGTTAACTATACGTGATAAAGACATAGTAAGGATTGAGTAAGAATCTACTTAGTTATGGTGCTCAATCGTATGAATACCGCTGAATTGTTTATATTTACACAAGAATTTTGTGATTCTCGGAAATCGAGTAGAAAATCAATTAGACACAACCCACGTATAACTATTCCTAGTATTTGAAAATTTTTAGTTGAACATAGGTAGTCAGACTATGTTCCCTAAGTTAAATTCAGGTGACCAAACTATATTTGTAACATCCCCAAAATCTGATTTAGCGGAAACATACATTTGGGTGCTACTAAATTGGTAAACACAACAAAAGGATATAGAGAACGGATGTGAAAATCCATTTTGAAACATCTTATAAAACCATAGTCAAATGTCATACAATAGTTTGAGTTTTAATAAAACAAGGTCCGTTTACATGACTGTCTCAATTCAGAGTTAAGCGCGTGTGTAAAAACACTTTTGTTCCTTATGACCAATGCCATGCCCTGCCTTCAACAAATACATACTTAAGCTCCTGAAAAACATGCTAAAAGTTAGCTAACGTTGATGAGTTCATATGTTTAAAGTAAATAAACACATATGGACCACAACACATAAATCAACAATCACAACACATAAATCAAATATTATAAAATTAAAATTGTTGTATGTTCACACGGATGTCAAGAAAAAAGTACATTCAATGTCACGAAAGTCATGACTCCACAATGGATTCGTAAATTCCCACTGTAAAAGGAATAAAATATTGTTTCGAAACCTATACACCCACTCCAAACAAATGATATTGGTTTGATTGTATTACTCAAATCAAAAAGTGGTGAAACAAACGGGACCTTAATGTTTCATAGAAAGTCCATAGAAAAGAAAAAAGAGAAGCGCACAAGGTAGATAAAAGCTACTTTTGATGAAAAGCTACATGAAAGGTACCTGTGAGTCGTTTTTAAATGTTTGATAAGCGCACATGCACACATATCTTATAATGTGCGAGATAGTCCGTTTTCATAAAGTGATAGAAATTAGTTTATTCTTGTAAATCGGGTTAGGATATAGTCCATTTTGGTAATTTATTTTCCTAATAATGTACTCCTTTTGTGTTACTAACTTGTTTGTTGACTTTGTTCAAAAAAACAGAATACCTACACTTCCATGGTGGATTCGTTTCATCATCAAAAATTCGAAACAAAGAACCAAGAAACAAAAATATGGAGTAGCCAACGAATAACTAACTCCTTATACTATATTGATTTAACATGAAATAGTCAAATAAAAATTTATAGTTGCTCTAGATAGTTGAATGATGAACCGTAGGAATCAACTTCTGATTGGTTGATTTAGATGTTCCTAGTCATATTGCGAAGGGAGATGATTGGCACACTTCAATTTTTGATTGGGACACTCATATGTACAACCGGTTAAGGCACTGTAAATCTATAGTACAACAGTTTAATGCATATGGAGGAGTGTCTCAATAAAAAGATGGAGTGTGCAAATCATTTCCCTATTGCGAAGGTGGGAAGAAATGAAACGGCACCAATAATGTGGTTTGGTGTAAAATTGCTTTTAGGTTTTTTACTTTTTATTTTTATATGGAGAATGAAGTAAATATATGTGTAAATAAAGGGTGTATATGTAATTTTATAAAAGCTCGCCAAGGCTCGCGAGTTTCACGAGCCGCGTAACTTAAAACTCGAACTCGACTCGACATATTACACGAGTAGCTAAAGCTCGAGCTCGACTCGTTTAAAATCAAGCCGAATCGAATATTTTTCGAGTCGATCTCAAGTTGCTCACGAGTTGTCTCGGCTCGGTTACACCCCTAAATTCTAAGATCAGGATCGGGATCTTAACAACCATGAAATCAATATGTTGGTATGCAACATAGGCACTAACCCGCTTAGCAACCCAAGAAAACATTCATCTGTTGCCCTGTTGGTATGCAATATAGGCACTAACCCGCTAAGCAACCCAAGAAATACCATAATCAATACCACATGTAGTAGCAGACCACCAACTTCTATCTGTTAACATATCTTCCCGCACCTAATGGTACTCAATCATGCATTTCAAGCAACATTTTCCACCCATTAAAAACACAAAGCCACATATTCTCAGTTTCAAGCAAACAATTTCACATATAGCTGCAGATCCACTTCTAACAGAACCTCAGTACAAATTTGATACCACATCTTTCAGAAGGTAGAATCAACATTTCAAATTACCCCTTATTGTAAAATCTACCATAGGTATCTAGTTCATCACAAGATATAAACATGAAAAAGAATAACCCAACTCAATGATTAAGTTATACAATAGTAGCCTATGTTGAGCGCTAAAAGTACTATCCTAAACCAACTTGTAAACTATTTAGCTTCAGATGTAGAAGCCACAACTTACAAGGACCTGAAGGCTAACAAAAATAACACCAGATGGTGCCGCTGCTTAAATAAGATGCATGCCTTATATCGCATATATTAACAATAATAAGAACCTGAAGATTAAACCATACACACAAATCATAACAAAATAAAAACTCAGAATAACAACCAAAGTATAGTAAAACAAGATTGTCAAAATTAACAGCATAATCGTCTTGCAAGTTTCGCGACCACAGCCTAAGAATAGAACGGAACACAGTACCTCCAGCAAGCTAAAGAAAAAACCATTATAGAAAATATGACAACGGATAGAAAGAGGACCAAGAAAAATCCCCAGACCACAGCTGCTTCTGCCGCTTACAGCTTGTCCTCAAACTCAGATAGCGGTGTCATCTGTTCCTTCAAACCCTTCCTCTTATGGATCTGACACACAAGTGTGGCTGCCTGAGACGTAGAATCCAATGGGTCTGCTAGCATCATGTCCCAATGATCAAACACACACTGTGGGAGAAAGCTTGACCAGAGGTTGAAGCTCTCAAAGCACCAGAAAACCCAAAGGATTCCATGAAAGGGAGATTACACAGTTGTACAATGGAGTACCGGGCCTCTGCATCTCCTCAAACACGTGTACGCGCCTTTGATTAAGCACACTGTAGATACCACCAAGTGCATTCTCGGGTGCTTGGATTTCAACAAGGTAGACTGGCTCGAGATAATATTATTTAAAAAGAAACATATGTGATACTAGTACTCAAAATATAAAGATGCATCGTGATACTACCATCAATTCTATTAAAAAAAATCCATGTGATTTCCATGACAATGCATCTATTAGTCTCAAAGAAAAAAAGAAGCATCCATGGAAATTTGTTAAAGTAAATGTTTAATTCATACACATACATACTCTAAACAACAAAGAACTTACATGTAGAAAACTACCATGGAAGAACATCTGGTCTTTCAACCTGCCTAAATATACGCTAGAAACAAATGAATGGAGATACAACTGGTACTGTGTTAGCTTTATTACTTCACAAATGGAATCCCAGAAGAAACCACTTTAGCATACTCCTCGTACTGGGACCCAAAAAACTGTCTCAAGAAATACTCCTCGTACGGTATTCTTCTATGAAAAAAGTTCCAAACGACTAATGTAAATGCAATAGTTGACAGAGGGTTACACAGCATTATTTGAGTACCAACTGACCAAATAAAAAACGCCGTGTATCCTGGATGACGAACGATGTTATAAACTCCATGAGTAACTAAATTATGATGTTCCTCATGATGTCTTTGAATAAGATGCGTAAAAGCCCGTCCAGCAGTTATAATAGCAAGCTTCCTTATTATTTCCCCGACAATGACCATGAAAAGTCCCAAATTACTAATCCACCAATGTTCTTTTAATCCGGGGAAAAAGTAAAGTTCGAATAAGTATTCTAGAACTGAAAAGAACATTGCCATGAAATACTGTTGGCTAATTAAGAGAGAACTAAGAGTCACATTTGATTTCCCGTGAAAGAAGATTGCTAAAAGGTATTCAGAACCATGAAAGAAGTGTGTTGCAAAGAACATTTGTGAGAGTTGTCTAGAAGCGGTGTAGCTGAATATTTCTGTCATTTTAGTTGCAGAATGATTAAATCTTTAAAATAAGATAAAAGGTCAGTCGACACTGCGTATATATTTTATCAGATAAACGGGCGTGATTCACTTTTTTAGACCTGAAAAAGAACTGTCTAGAAGTTCCGATAAAAGCTCAGCCTTCATGACACCCAGATACTGCTTCAAGGACATTTCTGCAACAAAAAAAGAAATACATAAATCAGCTAACTGACTGACTTTGGAAACAGAGTCAAAAGTATTTATTATACATAGTACACAAGAACAATACTAAAATTGATTTGGGCTACGGATATTAAAATCGGAAATCACTAGTTGTAACATCCCAGCCCCCACACACGAGTACACGACTTTGTAAATCTATTTTTAATATCTTGATATGTGCCAACAACATGTCATTTTCTATTTAGCTCACAGTCACAGAAAACACTACCTTGCCTACGTTTTATTTTAGTCCTTCAGATACATTCGAATGATCAAAACAGTTTTCTTATACTGTGTATTATGTCAAGATTGTAGCATTTATATATAAGCGGAAGAGTCTGATGTGACTTTCTAAAATGTTTGATATTAAATTCTTTTAATGCTTTGGAATAGTAACCAATGAAAACTTACCAAAGGCACACAATTAAAGTCATGTATGGAAAAAAAGTGTAATAGCAACGAAGGGCAGCAAGACTATATCCCAACACCCCGTCTTTCATTTAGCTAATACAATATGCCAACTAAATGATTTTATTAGAAAACCAAAACCTAATAGATTCTATCACTAGCAATTGACACAAATCCAAATAATCTGCTGCTTAATTCTCTCAATAGTATCTACTCGCTCACACCTCACCTCATCAAACATGGTACTTGTGTTTTCCAGTTAAAATTTTCTTGCGTTTGTTATCAAAAGTTTCTTACTTTGTTGAAAAGCGGCGCTGGAGGTCTTTTAAAATCTTATATATGTGACTCTAAAAGAACCCAATATGTCAATATACTACCAAATGTTAGCAGAACTCGATAAGCCAATGGGTGTGTTTGACCCACAGATTATAAGAGCTTAACTGCTTAAGCTACTACATTAAGAAGTTTATTTGGATGGCAACGCCTTAAAAAAGAAGCTACTTGATAACTCCAGCTCCGGCACCTCCTAGTTTTGCCAAACACACCCGATATACTTAATACTTCCAAAAGGGTTTCATTTCATAGTTCTTTTCGCTTGCTCATACCAACCAACACAAAATCAATCAAATGATCGACACAACCCCATGTTGCATATCATAAACCATATGTTACTACTATAAAGTGCTATCTACCCAACAACTCAGGGGTGGCCCTAGAGGTAAAAATCAATATGAGTTAAAAATAATCAAACTTGCTGTTTCTTGCTAATAAAGTCGAGGATAAGCACATAGCAAACTAACTGAATAAAAGAAATTTTATAGCAACAGATGATGCGATACCTGTAATGAAACCAGTGAATCTGAACGATTAGGTGTGCGAATGAAAGAGCTCACGGGGTGCGCGACAGTTATTATGGTGGTGTGGGATTTTAGATCCGAGTAAATGTAAATGAGGGAGGATGTCTAAAAACTTTTTTACTAAATGTGTAATTTCTAATATTATACTCCTTCCGTCTCAAAATGTCTCAAAATTATTGATTTTTTTTTTCTTTCTTTCTCAACTTTGACTATAAATATTTTTGTTTGTATTATACAATTTTTGATAAGAATTATACCAAATAAAAATTAAAAAAATATATTTAGAACTCAATTCGTTCATATATTTTATATCAAATATTATGTAATATAAACAAAAATACTTAAAGTCAAAGTTGGAAAGTAAAGACCGAAAAAGTCAATAGTACCACACTACTTTTTACATTTGTTTTTTAGCAAATTTACAGTATTTACTATTTACTAAACCTATTGTTTATGGTTCGGGTCGGGTGAAAAAAAATGTCTCCAAACATGCATCGAAATCATTGCACGTTATGCATTGGGATATATTAGCTACAATTTTTTGTAGCCAACTCCCTATAATTTTCAACTCTTTTTATACGGGTTTTTGAGTTTTTTGTGGGTCCATAACTGTTTTCTTGTGTAATTTTGACGGAGAAATGTAGCCAATTGACTACAATAATTATAGCCAAAATATCCTTTTATGCATTATTAACTTGTAACTCGGGTAAAAATGAAATTATCTCATTTTGAGGTTTATATTAAGCCATAGAATAGCAACGAACTTTTTTCATTATCTCGTTTTGATACTTGAACTAATTAAAAGATGTGAAATAGCAACGAATTTTCATAAGTGTTCCAATATGCACATTTTGATGACGTGTCATGTTATAAATGGTGAAACGTGTCAGACTTTCAGGTATGACATGTTATCAAAATGTGCAAATTGGAATACTTTTGTGAAATTTCGTGGCTATTGCATATCTTTTAATTAGTTCACGTACCAAAATACAAAAAGAGACAACAATAATAAAAGTTCACTTAGGGAGTGTTTATTTTTCTAAAATACGTTTGAATGACCTCTTATATCTGATTCGGTCAGACATTTTCGCGTTCAGGCTATTTGTTTCTTTTCAGAGTTCAAAGGTTTAAAAGTCTGAAGAATATCTTTTTTGGTAAAAGGTTATATAATGTTTATTTATGTCTTAAAGCCTTATAAAAAAATAAAAATAAAAAATAAAAATAAAATAAAAAATAACAAAGCTGCTCCTCAATTTGCCTCATCATCTCCGATTTGTATCTTTTTATTAATTTTTTGTGAGATGCTACTCCCTTCTCGATCTGTTGATCCATCTATATTTGACAAATTCGAATCAAGATGTTTTCCCCTAAATGTCATTTGTTCTATTAAAAAGTTAAAACCCTAGATCTATTCCGCATTGATTAGTGAGAGAAACTTCACCTCTATTTTCTCATTTGATTCATTCTTGATTTGAAATATAAAGATTATCATGTCAATGGATATTCATGGTATTTTTCTTCCTGCCGCTGTTAATGTTATTGTGGTTTGTTAAACTTGAATAATACTTCACAGGTAGCAATTGTTTTGTCTGCTCAATCTTTTTACATAGTTATGGATTTTGATTATCATATTAGCGAATTATGTTTTTTGGTTGTCATCAGTTCATATTTTTTATTTAAAATTCAATTTTTTATATTTTAATAGCAAAAAGTGAAAAATTATAGTATTTTGACGTTTTTATAAAAACAAACAATCTTATATGAATAATATTCAGATTCTTAAGCCACCTCTTAATATTCAGATATAGTAATCAGATTCAGACTCAAAACCTCTTAAAAAACAAACACCACCTTAATCCTTATAAAAACCTCTCATTTTGTTGCCATGTGACCCGATTCTAAAACAATTATAAAAACTAAAGCTTACCTACAAACTTTTTTCGTGAACGCATTTAAAAGCTCAGTATTCTTTTACATAGTGACTTGCACAAAAGATACGTAACTCAAGGACGAACCCTTTCATCACCAGCTTTTACCATATCAATGACAAATAAATTTGTCACAAACCCCTTAACTTACGATACTAACTGTGGAAAACTAGAAGGGAGGGTTGAATAGTTTTACTATCTTTTTAAATTTATTTTCAAAATCTTTTGTAGCTTATAAAAACTTTGATTCGATCTTACGTGAATTCAAGTGTCAACAAATGTAAGCAAGTCTAATATAATAATGTAAGTATTGAAATAAAATGAAATAAAGATAGCGATAGAAAGATCAAACCACAACACGCGAATTTATAGTGGTTCGGCTACAAGGACACCTTCCTTGCCCTACTCCACTCCCCGAGTATCACACTCGAGAGTTTTCTTCACTATGTCAACAAACTCCTTATGGCGGAGAAACCTTACCCACCTTGGCTTACACTTATTAACGACACTAAGCTAAATGTCGAGTTCTAATCGTAGCTAGAACCAATCTCACAACTTCTTCACGACTTCACACCTTCTTCACAACTTCTTCATGATAGCTCCACAACTTCTACTTCTTGTCTACTTCACACCTTCTTCTATGCACAACTAATTCACAACTTCTACACTACTTTACAACACACCTAATATCTACAATCAACTAAATCACACAACACTTTACAAATATCTAGCACTACTACAAGATGATACTAGCTAATCACAATACTACTACAATTGTATGGATGTTGAGGAGTGTTCTTCTTTTTGCACTTGTGTGGATGAAGCTTTGGATCACTTGGAAACAAAGACTTATGAATTATATGATCAAAGGTTTTTGGGATAAAATTGGATATGAGATCAGAAAGTTTTGAGTGCAAAAAGGTGAGAAAAAATTGTGAAGTAAACCAGTATTTATAGGGCTCAAAAATACTGTTCTGGAGCGTGCCGGTCCCCTTAATTAGGGGCCGGTCCCCTTAATCATTAAGGGGGACGCCCCCTCCAGAACGTTGGGTTTGTTTGTCTTTTGTGAGGAAGGTTTTTCTGGAGAGATTTTGCTCTTTTTGGTTGGAAATTTGAAATCATATCTTTGTGGTTTAATAAAACAATACCAAAAATGATTTACTAAAATATACAAAATGTTAATGTCATTTTATAAAATGTTTTGTGTTAAGAAAATACTTTCTTTGATCATGTAATGCATAAGATGCTTAGTTTATGCATACCTTAAGTGATATTAGTTGTAGAAGTAAATATTTGTCACTAAATACTTGTTTACGTCATAATCTTGACTTAATTTAGTTTACATTTTGTGATTATCAAAACGTAGAGTTATTGAGAAATATTAATAACGTTTTTAAGCATTACTAATATCAACAATCTCCCCCTTTTTGATGATTACAAAACTTAAACTCATTAAATCAAAAATTAGTTTTTAGACAAGTAATTTAGTGAGTTTATATTTACTTCTCCCCCTTTGTGTAGAACCAAAAAGGTTTTGCCGACAAGTTTCAATCATGAAATATTGACGGGACGAGAACTCCCCCTTGATGTGTACTCCCCCTCGTTCGGGGGCACCAAGGAGACGAGCTATGGAATGCTTGCAAAACAAAAATATTAGAAGCACAAGTATATACATGCAATCGTATATAAAGTGACAACAATATAAGCAAGCATCATAAAATAAAGGCATTCATATTAAAGCAATAGTTGTGTAAAAACACAACAATACATGTAACATCAAAAGAGATTACAATTAGAAGAACAACTAGATAAAACAACAACTAGAATAGCACTCCATCATGCAAAGAGTACATGGGCTTCATAGAGCTTGCAACAGAAGGGTGGTAAGAGTTTTATTTATTAAGCATAGCATATGCTTAATTTGAAGAGCATGATGGTGATGGTGGAGAAATGGGTGAAGATTGTGGTGGTGAAATAATGGGTGAGGATGGTGGAGGTGGTGGTGGTGGTGGTGGTGGGTTGGTAAGAAAGTGTTCAATATATAAAAACATATATTAAATTTCATCTCTAAGACCAAAGATTATGGTTCGGTTATGGAGGCAACAAAGGCAAGTATCACCATGAGCTTCAAGTAAGCTCCAAGGTACGGGATTGACAAAGAATGGTGGTAATTGGTGGAGATGAGATATGAGCATCAAGTGGTGTTATTGGTGAAAGTGAGATGGTAAGATGGGTGGAAAGAGGTTCTTGTGTAGGATGTGGTGATGTCAAGTGTGAGTTTATGTAGTCATTGATTGATGAAGCTGAATGTATGGAGGATGAGGAAGTTCCATGAGTGGAAGGTGTTTTGGATGGTGCATTAGTATAACACCCCCATATTAGGATCGCAGCGAAAAGGGACATGGGGTGCTATTTGGTCACATTGTACAAATATAGTAAACAAATTCAAAATGAAAATGTTTTTTTAATAAAACTTTTGCATACAAAAGCCATTCAGAGTTAAACAAAAGAGGTCCCAAATAAGTACAAAGTTTAGAGATACATAAGATAATAAAAGTTTTGGTCTTTTCTTAAAAGAAAATTTATTTAGAACATGAGCCATCTTGATATCCATCTCTTGTGCCGCCCATCCAATCTGAAAGTCACTTACGGACCTGAGATAAAACATGCTAAAAAGTCAACATAAAGTTGAGTGAATTCATAGAGTTTAATAAGTAATAAGTTGAATACAAGCATTATTTATCAATAGACATGTAACAAATACATGTTGGGAAATAAGATTTACAGCATTGAGCTCACGAAACCGAACTTTGACTATGTCTAAATGATGCCCCGCACAAGGGTAATCTTGCCAATTACCCTAAATTCTCAATATTATATGTTCGTTTGACCCACAAATGTCAAATGAGCGTTACTCACCCGGACAGGCTTGTCAAGCCAAATATGCATATTTATAATACTAGCGTTCACACAAAATTAACGGTTCATGATGGGGACTTAAGCAAGAATACTCAATGTCAGATGTCCATAAATCATACAATCGGGTCTAGCATACCAAAAGCTACTTGTATTCAATTTGCAAAAACTAGCATGTATCCCCCTCGCGAGGTTTTTAAAACATTTAAATAAGTAAAGACGAGGCTATGAACTCACCGTGAACAAAGAGGAATAATCACAATCAAGCAAGCGAAGAAAGATAGCCACGAAGCTCTACGAAGAACCTAAACATATATCGTTGTCTTAGGTTTTGAAAATAAATATTGATGTATTTTTGTTGTATATAAATTATACTCTTGCTTATGCTTGGTACTAATTCTTATACTTGTTTGTATGTGCAATTTAGTCCTAAGGTTCAAATTTAATTCAAATGTTCCATTTAAGCCAAAGAGTCCAAAATAACTTAAGCGGGTCAAAATAAATTCAAAGGTCAAAAGTTTATAAAACTTAAACATTTTTATACTTTTAATTCCAAAGCTGTCAAAAATGTTTATAACTTATTCACTTTCAAAAATCTGTTACTCACAAACCGTAAGTCCACAAATCTCGTTCTTTATATCCCCGGAAAGGTATACATCTGTACTAACAAGTTTTATGGGTCCCACTAAGTCAAAAATTACATAGCATCAGTAAAATAATCAATTTATCCATATTACTCAGTCCATCAGTTTTCAGATTTACAACTGTCCCGCGAAAAGTGCGATATATAGAGTTTTACTAACACGATTAGTTCCCTGTTTTCGGCCACGTTTAAGTTAAGATGTTATCTACAACTTTTATTCTTTGAGTAATAGAGGGTTATTCATAAAAAAAAATGACTTATACACGTTTCAAATATGTTACTCAGAATGTGACATGTTTCACGAAAATAATTCTAGTTTAATTATCGTAATGAGTTATTCGATGAAATACCCGTCAAAATGACCACAAGACATAGGGCTACAACTACATATTTTTAGTTTAGTTCCAATGTTTACTGATTAAATTAGTTTATTCCGTTTTTACCCCTGAATCAGATTCACAGTTTGCATGTCTAGTCCTTTAGGGTTTTCTAGTGATTAAACTTATGTACCAAGCCTAACTAAGCATTATAATTTATATAAGGCTCAAATACATCAAGTAATATAACATTTAAAGTAGTGAAAATAAAAATAAAATGAAAATGGAGTGATTGGTTTCCTTACAATCTTTGAAGAACAAGAAAATCAAGAACAATGGACCACAAAACCTATGATTTTACCAATAACCCTTGCACCATTTTCTTTCAATCTTTTACCCAACTTTTTCACCTTGATTTACCCTTGATAATACCTTGAAATATCAGACCTTGAACACCTTAAAACCCTTGAATAAACTCTTACCAAGAACTTCCAAGAAAACCTAAGATTTTATGAGATTTGATGATGTTTTGAGTGAAATAAACCAACAACAAGACTAGGGCTTCAAGATCTTTAATTTATGATGAATAATTTTGTGAAAAGTTAGATGAAATATGTGTTTAGGACCTAATCTTGGTCGTTCAAGAGAAGGAGGGAGGAATACTTTAGTGAGTATTGATCTAATTTGCATGTAAAGTGAGGTTTGTTGGTATAAAAACTAGATAGTGGAAGACCAAAATGTGGAAATGGGACAAGTGTCTTAAGACCAGTGTTGCAAAAATCGGCCGAATCGGCTGATTAATCGGAGATTAATCGGTAATCGGCCCTGGAACTTGTAGGGATTTCCAAAGTAATCAGCCGATTAATCGGTCGAGTTAAGAAAATCGGCCGATTAATCGGTCAAAAATCGCTAATCGGCCCTCGACCGCCTCAGTACCGATTCACGATTTTTGCAACATTGCTTAAGACACTTAACACAATTCAGCCACCCCAAGTATGAGATGGTGTAATTTATTTAGTTTGACCTCAATTTGGTTAAAGTATATAATTTAAGGTATAGTTTGATCCCGGTAATTGCAAACGTAAAGTTTTTAAGACGCGAAACATAAAAGCGGGTAACGTAAAAATACTAAACTTGTAAAAATGTTAAAACTTGTTAAAATAACTACTTTTAATATATTAGTTGAGTCATGGGTTTATCGGAGTGTTTAAACGTTGTTAAAACTGAAACCGTGAGTTGAAAAACGCGTTTGGTGACACCGGTTCTTGATAAAAGTGACGTAAACTAAAAAAATGAAATGACAAGTATAAAATTTAATTGTAAACATGAAAATAGGTTAAAATGCATAGAATATGTAAAATCATCATAGTCTAGGTTGGTTCACGTTGTTAAAATCATAAAACGTAAATTTAAATCGTGTAAAACGTGAAAGGTGCAAGGTTTACATAAAGTTGAAAAAAAATAAATTGTGACTTTTAAAATAGGATTGTAAGGAAAAAATGGTACATAGAAAGTGTAGAATGGACATAGTCTAGTTGTGTTTGAATTAATTGAATGAATCATGACGTACGCGGATAACTTCCGACGAAGTTAATTATAAAAAAAATAGTTAAATAATAAAATATTAAAATTAGTGACATGAAAATTTTAGAAATGTCACAGCACGTACCCCTTAAGAGAGCACCGTCCCGGTGCTCAACTCGCTTTATCTCTAGACGTTTCACTTGCGAAAAGATGAGGATTTGTTTAGTTGTTTTGCTCGATCGTATGAATACCTCTGAATTGTTATACTCACATAAAAATTTTGTGATTCTCGAAGATCAAGTAGAAGATCAATTAGACATAACCCATATATAACTATTCCTAGTATTTGAAAAATCTAAGTCGAACATAGGTAGTCAGACTATGTTCCACTGTCCCTAGGTTAAATATAGGTGACTAGACTATATTTAACCGAGGTTCGATAAAATTTTCAAATACTTATCTTAGTTATACTCGTGATATGTCCATTGTTGGACAAATATAGAGTTTGCAAAAGTATCTTATATACAATGAGTGATATAAGTTTGTACATACGTAAGAATCAATCATAAGAAAGTAGTATGAGTGTGTAACACAAGCGAATAAGGAAAATGCGCGCCGAAAAGGAAGTTTTAAACAGTTATAAATCCGTTCATATCGGGCCAGAATCACGGACCTTTAACAATGAAGGATTCAAAAGAGAACTTGATGAATGTAGAGAAGGTTACTGAACTTCAGCTTTTGTATGATGAATCCGTTTATAAGAATTATTGGAGAATGACGAACAATAAAATAATAACAAAATAGTTCTTGAGGCAATAATAAATCAATGGTTTTAGTTAATATAACAAGGTAGAGTAATTCGTAAGATAATAACAAAATCGTTTATAAGGTGGTGAAAATTTTGGTAAAAGGTAAATGACAGAACAATTTCTAAGATAACAAAATAGTTTATTCAAAACTAGTCAAAAGAATTTATGTAACGGTAGTAAATTAGTGATTTAGTTTATAAGATGGTGGTGATGTAGTTTGTAAGGGAGTGACAAAATGATTGATGGATAGTGACAAATATTGCAAATTATTTTAGCGAAATGATTTATAAAGCGGTAGTAAAATAGTTAAGTTAACGGCAAAATCATTTGTAAGGTGCTTAAAATAGTTTATATGAGACTAACAAAGGTGTTCATAAGTTGATAGTAAGTATGGTTATACGCTATACAAGGTATTCGTAAGGTAGTTATTTGGAGAGTAGTAAATATCGTGAAATAAAGTTTATATGGTAATAACGAAGTTGTTTATAAAATGGTAGTGAATTTCTAAGGTAAATAAATAGAATGTGATTGGTTTCATATAAGACACCATTGTTTAAGGTCATAAAAAGATTTTTTTTTTTTTTTTTTTTTTAGAGATCATAACATTACTCATGATTTTTGTGATAATAAATGAGACTACTATGTCACCCACAACGTACGAGAAAGTTTTTAGAGGATCATCAAAATAAATAAATATGTATTAAATAGTTTAGGAATTTAATGAAACATATATATATACTTGGGACTGTTAGGGTTTGACTCGATGTGTAAAGAATCAGATAAAACATTTTTAAAAATAACCTCTATACAAATAAGAAGTAATGCTTTGATGGGTATAAATAGTCGAGAGAATATCAAGTGTATATAGATAGTCTTTTATATAATTAGCATTAATTCGGAAAGGGAGAAGAAACGCTCAGAAAACATAAGTTTACGGGGAGTAAAGCAATGGAGAGGAATTGATAAATCGTAACGAGTTTCGCCATCAGATGTAATGATAATATATAAAGTTATGAAAGGGTATATAGACCATTGTAATCACCTACAACGTCTGATAAATAAGAGAAACCATTGTGCAACTCACAATGTTAATGAAGTAAGTGAGACCATTGTGTAACCCACAATGCCATAATAATGAATGAGACCATTGTAATCGCATACAATGTCTAAGAGAGACCATCGTGTAACTCACAATGGTTAGAAGAGTTTAGTAATCATGTGAGAACTTTATACAGAAATATATCAATGTTTCAGGATCAAGCAAGATAGTCGAGAGAGAAAAGAAAAAAAAATCTTAAGTACATATAGTAATATTCACTATATGTATACGTATAGTAATGGTGCACTTGCAGATGTGTATAAATTTCTGGATGGAAATTCACAATGCACATGAATAGCATAAAATACAACAAGGAAGTTTAGTGCACAAAAGGTTATATATATAAGAGTGATACGTTCGCGGATTATCAGACGAGTTAAGAAATAATTATAGTACTCCTATAATTATCCCTAATATAGTATGATTAAGATATATATACGAGGGAGAAATAGGAAGCTCAGGAGTAGGCACGCATGGATATCGGACAAGATGATGGAAGCTCATGATTTTGAAAAAAAAAAAAAAAATGATTATAGTCTAGGTTTTTAAAAACAAAAAGACCTAGTTCACTACAATTTGTGCTCTGGTACCATTCTATAACACCCCCATTTTAGGAACGCAGCGGAATACAACATGGGGTGCTATTTGATCACATTGTACAAATATAGTAAACAAATTCAAAATGAAAATGTTTTTTTAATAAAACTTTTGCATACAAAAGCCATTCAGAGTTAAACAAAAGAGGTCCCAAATAAGTACAAAGTTTAGAGATACATAAGATAATAAAAGTTTTGGTCTTTTCTTAAAAGAAAATTTATTTAGAACATGAGCCATCTTGATATCCATCTCTTGCGCCGCCCATCCAATCTGAAAGTCACTTACGGACCTGAGATAAAACATGCTAAAAAGTCAACATAAAGTTGAGTGAATTCATAGAGTTTAATAAGTAATAAGTTGAATACAAGCATTATTTATCAATAGACATGTAACAAATACATGTCGGGAAATAAGATTTACAGCATTGAGCTCACGAAACCGAACCTTGACTATGTCTAAATGATGCCCCGCACAAGGGTAATCTTGCCAATTACCCTAAATTCTCAATATTATGTGTCCGTTTGACCCACAGATGTCAAATGAGCGCTACTCACCCGGACAGGCTTGTCAAGCCAAATATGCATATTTATAATACTAGCGTTCACACAAAATTAACGGTTTATGATGGGGACTTAAGCAAGAATACCCAATGTCAGATGTCCATAAATCATACAATCGGGTCTAGCATACCAAAAGTTACTTGTATTCAATTTGTAAAAACTAGCATGTATCCCCCTCGCGAGGTTTTTAAAACATTTAAATAAGTAAAGGCGAGGCTATGAACTCACCGTGAACAAAGAGGAATAATCACAATCAAGCAAGCGAAGAAAGATAGCCACGAAGCTCTACGAAGAACCTAAACATATATCATTGTCTTAGGTTTTGAAAATAAATATTGATGTATTTTTGTTGTATATAAATTATACTCTTACTTATGCTTGGTACTAATTCTTATACTTGTTTGTATGTGCAATTTAGTCCTAAGGTTCAAATTTAATTCAAAGGTTTCATTTAAGCCAAAGAGTCCAAAATAACTTAAGTGGGTCAAAATATATTCAAAGGTCAAAAGTTTATAAAACTTAAACATTTTTATACTTTTAATTCCAAAGCTGTCAAAAATGTTTATAACTTATTCACTTTCAAAAATCTGTTACTCACAAACCGTAAGTCCACAAATCTCGTTCTTTATATCCCCGGAAAGGTATACATCTGTACTAACAAGTTTTATGGGTCCCACTAAGTCAAAAATTACATAGCATCAGTAAAATAATCAATTTATCCATATTACTCAGTCCATCAGTTTTCAGATTTACAACTGTCCCGCGAAAAGTGCGATATATAGAGTTTTACTAACCCGATTAGTTCCCCGTTTTCGGCTACGTTTAAGTTAAGATGTTTTCTAAAACTTTTATTCTTTGAGTAACAGAGGGTTATTCATAAAAAAATGACTTATACACATTTCAAATCTGTTACTCAGAATGTGACATGTTTCACGAAAATAATTCTAGTTTAATCATCGTAATGAGTTATTCGATGAAATACCCGTCAAAATGACCACAAGACATAGGGCTACAACTACATATTTTTAGTTTAGTTCCAATGTTTACTGATTAAATCAGTTTATTCCGTTTTTACCCCTGAATCAGATTCACAGTTTGCATGTCTAGTCTTTTAGGGTTTTCTAGTGATTAAACTTCTGTACCAAGCCTAACCAAGCATTATAATTTATATAAGGCTCAAATACATCAAGTAATATAACATTTACAGTAGTGAAAATAAAAATAAAATGAAAATGGAGTGATTGGTTTCCTTACAATCTTTGAAGAACAAGAAAATCAAGAACAATGGACCACAAAACCTATGATTTTACCAATAACCCTTGCACCATTTTCTTTCAATCTTTTACCCAACTTTTTCACCTTGATTTACCCTTCATAATACCTTGAAATATCAGACCTTGAACACCTTAAAACCCTTGAATAAACTCTTGCCAAGAACTTCCAAGAAAACCTAAGATTTTATGAGATTTGATGATGTTTTGAGTGAAATAAACCAACAACAAGACTAGGGATTCAAGATCTTTAATTTATGATGAATAATTTTGTGAAAAGTTAGATGAAATATGTGTTTAGGACCTAATCTTGGTCGTTCAAGAGAAGGAGGGAGGAATACTTTAGTGAGTATTGATCTAATTTGCATGTAAAGTGAGGTTTGTTGGTATAAAAACTAGATAGTGGAAGACCAAAATGTGGAAATGGGACAAGTGTCTTAAGACCAGTGTTGCAAAAATCGGCCGAATCGGCCGATTAATCGGCGATTAATCGGTAATCGGCCCTGGAACTTGGAGGGATTTCCAAAGTAATTGGCCGATTAATCGGCCGAGTTAAGAAAATCAGCCGATTAATCGGTCAAAAATCGCTAATCGGCCCTCGACCGCCTCAGTACCGATTCACGATTTTTGCAACATTGCTTAAGACACTTACACAATTCAGCCACCCCAAGTATGAGATGGTGTAATTTATTTAGTTTGACCTCAATTTGGTTAAAGTATATAATTTAAGGTATAGTTTGATCCCGGTAATTGTAAACGTAAAGTTTTTAAGACGCGAAACATAAAAGCGGGTAACGTAAAAATACTAAACTTGTAAAAATGTTAAAACTTGTTAAAATAACTACTTTTAATATATTAGTTGAGTCATGGGTTTATCGGAGTGTTTAAACGTTGTTAAAACTGAAACCGTGAGTTGAAAAACGCGTTTGGTGACACCGGTTCTTGATAAAAGTGACGTAAACTAAAAAAATGAAATGACAAGTATAAAATTTAATTGTAAACATGAAAATAGGTTAAAATGCATAGAATATGTAAAATCATCATAGTCTAGGTTGGTTCACGTTGTTAAAATCATAAAACGTAAATTTAAATCGTGTAAAACGTGAAAGGTGCAAGGTTTACATAAAGTTGAAAAAAAATAAATTGTGACTTTTAAAATAGGATTGTAAGGAAACAATGATACATAAAAAGTGTAGAATGGACATAGTCTAGTTGTGTTTGAATTAATTGAATGAATCATGACGTATGCGGATAACTTCCGACGAAGTTAATTATAAAAAAATAGTTAAATAATAAAATATTAAAATTAGTGACATGAAAATTTTAGAAATGTCACAATTAGGTGCACTTGGAGATGAGCATTTAGGTGGAGGTGATGGGGTTGTGTTGTCTTCATTAGTTAAGTCAATAAAGAGTTGTTTTGGAGGGATGATAACAATCTTTTGTTTCTTTGAGGCCTTAGAGTTGGAGGTGCTTGGTGGAGATATGATGGTTTAGGTTAAAAGAGATGATGAATAATGAGATGAAGATTGCTTATTTGGAGGGAATTTATAGTATGAAAATGGTTGATTTAGGTATGTTTTTGAAATGGTTTAAGGAGATTCTAAAATCAGTTGGGTTATAAGGAGAAATGGTAGCTTATACTAGAGAAAGAGGTCACAAGATGCAAAAGAAAACAGTAAACCCAGTTCCAGATGGCCGGTCCCCTTAATTGTAGGCCGGCCCCCTTAATGATTAAGGGGACCGCCTAGGAAAATTAAGGGGGCCGCCCATCTGGTGTTTTCCCGGGCGACCAGAAATCAAAATTTTGCAGAAATGGGTGGTTTTTCAAATGTGTGTTTCCAGCAAGCTCTATTTGAAGCATATACTCTAGGAATGATGAAATATAAGTATAAAGTAATAAATCATGCATGCAAACTAATATATTATAAGCTAAATTAAAAGAAGCATAATATTAGCATAAAGTTATAATCAAGGTCCAAGCATGATAATAGTTAAAGCCTAAGCAACATTCAAGAGACAAACATGAAGGAACACAAGTATTTCCGAATAAATCGGACAAATAATAAAACACACAAATATCTAATAGTTCAATAATATTATTAAGTAGCTTCACATCAACAACTCTATTTCTTCTTCTTGCCCATCATCTTCTTGAACATTTTTCCTACGGACTTGAATCCTCCTCTAACTTCTTCATGCATTTGTTGTTGTCGGTTAATTAAGGACGTTTGATGGGTGAAGAGGAGTTCATTGGTACGCTCATGAGGAAGAGAAATTTGATAATCGGTATAATCAAGATCAGGGAGATCATCAACAAAGGTAGTGGGAGATGGGGTACTAACACGCGAGGTGTTTTCCTCCTCCTCATCATCATTACCTCGATGAGATGTTGAACCACGAGGCATAGAAAACAAAGGACCACGAGATTTTCCTTTGTCACTTCGAGAACGACGAGTACGAACAAGAGTGAGTTGGTTCAAAGTGGGATGAACATGCACATAGTAATCATTTCGAAGATCTTGGTAGTGTTCCATGACATGACGATAAAGTCGAGTGAGGAACATACCATAAGGAAGATTGGCATTTGGAGTGTTTTTGGCATTAATGATTCGATGGACAAAGAGATAAGTCAGATTGTAGTTTTCTTCAGCAACTACACAATACAACATGTGGGCGATGCTAGCCATGAGATGATCACGGTGACCGCTAGTACCAAACGCATTCTCGCGAATGAGTTCTTCCCAATTTTTCATGTCGGGGCTTAGCTCTTTGAGAAGAATTTGATTTTCATGAATATCGACATTCTTCGACTTGATTTTGCGACTAGTCGTACCACGTTCTAGTTCAAGCAGTCGACGAATGTCTTCAGGACTTGGAATCTCAGAATAGTATGGACCATCCGGAGGACGATTTCGTTCAAGTGAGAAAAGATCCCATTCATTAGAGTATATGGCTTGGCCGTTGTATGGGATTCTGAGGATTTGACCAAACTGAGCAAGAGTGAGAGTGATGAATTGATGTTGGATCATGAAAGAAATGAGGAGATGGCCATAGGGATCGGTTTGCACCGTTACTTGGCTATAGAAGTCAAGGACAAAGCGAGGAATGATTGGTTCGTTGATTTTGAAAAGACAATCAAGACGGATATTGGTGAACATTCATTCGATTTGATCGGATTCATAGTAGGATGGATCGAAAATTCTACCCTCGTGAATGTTTCTATTTTCAATGGGACGATAGTAACATGCAACGGCGGGAGACATGCCGGGAGTAGAGGAAACTTGAGGAATGTATTGTTTGGTTTTTGAAACGTCACCAACCGTGGTTTTAGGTATTTTCACCTAAACAATGTAACAACAAAAATAAAATTAAGACAAAAAAATCAACATGCATATGCTATATATATATATATATATATATATATATATATATATATATATATATATATATATATATATATATATATATATATATATATATATATATGCAATACATGTGGAACGGAAGCCTACTTCGACCTAAAAAAAATCCTAGGAAGTAGTTTCACAATGTTCTTTATTTTTAATTTTAAACTCGTTTAAAATGTATCTTATGATGTCAAAGTGTAGTTGTGAAATTAGTTTGATATAATATCAATACTATCCAAACATCACTTTAGATATCATAATTCATTCCGAAATTTTGCTAGATATATATTAGGTTATATATCTTGCTATCTCTTACGAGTTTGACTAACATAAAGCTTGTTTAAAACGTGAAAATATGAATTTTGGTTTTCAAAATGTCCTTTTCCAAGTTAAACCAAACGCTCCCTTAACTAGATGAATATCGACTAAAACATCAATATATATATATATATATATATATATATATATATATATATATATATATATATATATATATATATATATATTAATTATATTATATATCTTGATGACTTCTATAAACTAGAATTATGTTAATAAGTTTAACGAACTAGTTTTAAGTTTTAAATAAATTCATTTAAGTATGATTTGTTCATGAACCAAACGTCCATGTTGTCTTCATGAGACTTTTTACAATGATTTGAAAAGTATGTTTTGATTGTTTAAAACATTAAACCACTACAATGTAGTAAGTTTTAACTAGTTTTTAAGAGTTATACCAATAATGTGCTTTTTGAAGAATGATATTAACTAGGGTTTATGGGCGATTAAATTTTTTGACAATATGGTGTATTAGACTTAGTTTGAGTTGCAATCTACATTCTAATCCTATGGGAAGCATTTGGTTATTCAATTTCTAACTTCAATTTTACTAAAATTTGGATTAAAATAAATTTTAATAAAATACCTAATTATTGATTAGACACTAAATTGAATGAAATTTGATGAAATGTATGTTGGAAAACTTACAAGAGATGTTGTTATACGTTTGGTTAGCGTTCGCCCCTTGCGAAACAACCCCGGATTGGTGATTTGGTGAAGGATTTTGGTGGTTTTGGTTGTTTTGGTTCGTTCACAGCAGAAGAGAGCGGAAAAAATATGAACAAATGAAGTGTTTGGCACAAAATTTAAGATGGAAAACGATTTTAGAAGTTACAGTAGGCCGGCCCCCTTAAACATTAAGGGGACCGCCCTCGATAACAAGCCGGTCCCCTTAAACATTATGGGGGCCGCCCATTAATTTTTTGAATTTTCGCGGTTTAAGTTTCTGGAACAAACATATTTATACATATATAATTAGATTTATAATATATCAAAAATACGTAAAAATCTATTGGCACGATGATGAAGTACTTGACAATTTTTAATTAACGTTTCGTTAATTAAAATATACCTTTGACAATTTCGGATAAAATGATCAAAGTGTCAAGTTAATGGAGGATTTGAGAGGTGTTCGGGAATATGTGTATATATATATATATATATATATATATATATAAATATAGAGTATGTGTAAGTGTGAATAAATGGTGGGTTATTAGGTGGAGTTGAAAAATGATGACGAAGATAAGTTTTTGTCGGCGAAAGGAGTTTGTTTCATCCATAGCATTCTTGTGCGAATGCGTTCTTCTTTTATGTTGATCCACTTAACTCACATCTCTTCATCATCATGAGTTTTCTAATAGTGGACATAAAAGATTTTTGAGTTGAACGTCAAAGTTCAAAAGGGCCAATAGGGGGAAGGAAAAGGTTCGAAAACAAACAATTTCCTGGAGTTCTAGAAAGTCAACTAATGACGTATCTAGGTTATGTGCACGTATATATATATATATATATATATATATATATATATATATATATATATATATATATATATATATATATATATATATATATATATATATATATATATATATATATATGTACGTTCAAGAGAAAGAAGGAAATAAATCATATCTACGCAAGCAAAGCAAACAAACAAAAATTTATCTACGCATGGCAATGAGTAGAGAAGGAATGGCGTACCCGGAGGTCTTCAAAAAAAATCTTCTAAATCTTCAAGATGATAAATAGACTTTGCAAAAGTCTATGGTGATAGAACTCCAAGATAGTTGTAAGGAAAGTTGATCTAGTTATTTGGTCCTCATTGCCTCTTTGGTCCAAAGTTGTTTGGTCCAAACATGTTCAACATATGGCTAGGATGCATGAAAGGTGGTAGTATTCCCCAAGGGTTGTAACTTGGTTGATAGTTTCACATTTGATTACTAGGGTTGTTGTAGTTTTGTTTATTTTGGTTTCTTCTTGGTTGAGGTGTTTTAGATCTAGGATAAGAATTATTTGGCTTCGTAGGTGGTGGAGTTTTAGATCTTGTTTTAGGTTTAGAGGATCCTACATCGGTCTTTAAAGGTGGTTTATAAAAAGTTTTAATTTCTTCATCACTAGCAAGAGGTATTTTCTTATTATTTATGAGTATGTATTTGGGATGTTTTTCTAAGGATGTTGGTTTACTAGATTCGCTTTCAAACTTAACATTTTTTGTTTCACTAGATGAAGCTTCAATTGGGTTACATCCTAAGCCGGTTTTGTCTCCGGATATTCTTTGAATGCTTATTATTTTCTTAAGTGAGTTACTACTATTTTTAAATTTATCAAGTTTACAAATTTCTTCTCTAAGTATTTCATTTTCATTTTTAAGCTCTTGACATAATTTACATTCTTCAATAATTTCTTTGCCTTTTTCTAATTTATGTATTTTAATTTTAAGTTATAGTATTTCATTTTCTAATTGGTTGTTTATACGTTTTAGTGATTTATTTTTAATCATTACTTGTTGTCCTAATTTGCATAGTCTATTATACTCATTATCTAAATCATTTTCGTCTAATGATAGATTCTCATTACTAAAATATTCGGTTTCGGAACGTACCTCGCTTGATGTTTTTGCCATAAGACACTTTTCTTTTTTTGTCATTTCTTTCTCCTCCTCATCATTATCACTCCAAGCTCCTCCAACAAATGCTCTTTGATTTTGATCTCTTGACATCATTGGACATTTTCCAATGAGATGATTTGGATCACCACATTTGAAACACTTTCTTTCATTCTTGCTATTCTTGTCATCTTTATTCTTTTGAGATACTCTCCTTTCATCGTGTGGTTGTCTAACGAATCTTCCTCGCCTTTTGAAGAATTTCTTGAAATCTCTTACGGCCATGGTGTATTCTTCGTCATCACTTTCGGAAGATGAGCTATCTTCGTTACTAGATTCCTTTCTAGCTTTCAAGGCGATTGACTTGCTTTGCTCTCTTTTTCCTTTGACCATTTCGGAGTCCTTCTTTATAATTACTTCGTAGACTTTCAAGTTTCCAATTAATTCATCAAGTTGTAGCGTTGACAAATTCTTTGATTCTTCAATAGCCGTCACTTTAGCTCGCCATTTTGGGTGAAGAGCCCTAAGAAACTTCCTAACAAAATTCTTACTAGAAAAATTCTCATCAAGTGCTTTTAAACTTGTGATGATAGTGTTAAATCTAGCGAAAGCATTATCAATTGAATCCTCTTCCGGAATCGTGAATTGCTCATATTATTGAACAAGTAGATCTATTTTATTATCTTTGACTTGACTATTACCTTGGTGAGTTATTAGTAAAGAGTTCAAATTTTGCACATAAAGATCCTTTCGTATTCTTTACGTGGTAGCGCATTATAAATAACCAGTTT